>JACEVL010000186.1:207500-370000 GCA_020284085.1 Aporrectodea caliginosa
CTACGTGAACGAAAGTCCTTGTGACGCCTGTGATAACTATGTATGCATGTATGTATGTATCTATGTATTTATGTATGTATGTATGCATGTATGTATGTATATATGTATATATATATGTATGTATGTATGTATGTATGTATGTATGCATGTATGTATATATGTATGCATGTAAGTATGTACGTATGTATGCAGGGATGGATCTATGCATGGATAGATGTATGTATGTATGTATGTATGTTTGTACGTATGTATGTATGTATGTATGTATGTATGTATGTATGTATGTATGTATGTATGTATGTATGTATGTATGTATGCATGCATATATGCATGTATATATGCATGTATGTATGTATGTACGTATTTATGCAGGGATGTATGTACGCATGTATGTATCCATGTATGAATTTGTATGTATGTGTGTACATGCATGAATGCATGTACATGTATATATGTATGAATGTATATTTGTATGTATATAAACATGTGTAGGGATGTATGTATGTATCTTGGATACTGTAGCGAAATATAACTTATCAAATCTATTGTTAGTTTACTTAATTAATTAATTAATTTATAAGGTTAGGATAAGCTAGTCAATTACAGTGGCATTTATTTAATTCATGAGTGGCTTTCATTAATACGTAATTAACTGCCTAGCGAACCGTTAAAACAGCGTTAACGGCTCCATGATGTAATACGATTTATCCAAGCGTTACCGTGACGACGTAATGAAGGAACGAATAGAAATGCGTGGAGAAAGGACTTGAAATTTGGAGTTCAAGCGAGTTGGACGATTAGAGACGTTCCTGCGATTGGAAGGACGTTTTCGGTGAATGAATCGTCAGTTTCGAGGTTCTAGATGACTATGCATCTTGTAATAGATGATAGCATCGTTGTGGCGGACTTTTAATCGAATTTAGGAGTAACCGTTGAGCATAAAAGGGCCGACGAGTGATCCTTTCGATAAGTCTACTTGTAAGCGTAGAACGGTTGAGTTGTCATCGTTTCTGCGTGTGGATGATTTGAACTGCGGACGTTTACGAAGGATTGATTAGTCTTCGTACAGCAACTTTAAAGCAAACGATACGGATTTACCTAATTCCGGTTTGTCTGTTGTTGTGACGATCCTTTTCAACAACTACTTCGACGTTGGAAGAACTGGTTGGAAGACGAAGCATCGTTACGATTACATGTCTTCGCCGCGACGCTTCAGAGAAAGATCCACCTCCGTTGAAATACATATCCTTCGACGAAACCTACTCCTACATTGAAACCAATTTCTACGGACTCTACTGCGGTGTCATCGAAGCGAGACTGAAGTTGTCTGAAGGATCAGATAAGCTCATAAAACATAATTATATTATTAAACACACCAGCGTGGCATCGGCGGCGCGCCGACAAATTGTCGGCGGCGGCTGCGGCGGCGCCCAAGAAATGTCGGCGTCGGCGGCGCGGCGCGGCCGGCGCAGGGCTCTAGTCACATCCAGTGTGAAAGACAAAGAAACAGACCTCAGCTGTTTTAGGATTGCATAAGTGGTCCTCACAAATCCTGTGATGTGTTTTGTCGTTGATGGGTCTTTGAGGACGAGCACCAGAGGAATTCTGACTTCAATGAATTCAGTTGCAATCGATTGCATTTCATTCAGTCAGTGATGTCACTGATGCGGTTCATTGAGACGAACCACAGATGCTGAACATGGGAGAAATCAGGAGACGACAGAAGCCATAGACCTATGAGTCATCTGCGTAGAGATGATCATTCAGACGGCGTTTGGATATTATGGTTAAGACGTCGACAGCATAAAGGAGGAAATGAATGGACATTGAGGAAGGCCAGAGGTGAGGATAGACGCTGTGGAAGACAAGACGGACACATTGCTTCTGCCAATCAGGCTGGACGTCATCCAATCTATTGTAGTGGATGACATGGCAAAAGATAGACGCAGTCGCAGGAGCAGAATAATATCGCGAAAAACGAGGCTAAGAAAATGAAGTCGCTAATGCTTCATACCAATGAAGGTAGGCTAGCGTAAAAGAATGTTCTTCTCTTATTCTGTGGCCTCAAAGGCCGTTGACGTCAAAAGAAGTAAATGTCGCAGTTCAAAACAACATGAATGAGAAATAATAGAGATTGAATGTAAGTGACGAATATATTGCATCTAAAAATTATAATTTAAAGGTGTCTAAGCAGAGTATATAATTTCACTTGTTTGAGTGCTTAGCGACATCTTACGGCTGTTAGAACCGCTGTCGTTAATCTTCAAGATATCTTCGTAGTCTATATCAGCGACCATAAATGCATAATTTACTAACTACAGTATGGCCTATATGCGTTGAAAGCTAAACCATCTGGTTCTACGACATATTTATGTTGTGGACTGGTTAACCAACTAGGAAACCTGTGTTTAACCTTCGAGAACCTTTTTCTTTGTCCGCTGTACTTAGTTGGCTACTTACCTCTCCCTGTTGTTCAGCCTAGTTTCAAATTCGTTTTTTCAGCGGCATCTATTCTCCATGAGAGTTGAGGTCGCTTCCTGTGATGTGTTTTATCGTTGATGGATCTCTGAGGACGAACACCAGAGGAATTCTGACTTCAATGAATTCAGTTGCAATCGATTGCATTTCATCCAGTCAGTGATGTCACTGATGCGGTTCATTGAGACGAACCACTGATGCTGGACATCGGAGAAATCAGGAGACGACAGAAGCCATAGACCTATGAGTCATCCGCGTAGAGATGATAATTCAGACCGCGTTTGGATAATATTATGGTTAAGGTGTCGACAGCATAAATGAGGAAAAGAATGGACATTGAGGAACGTAACAGGTGAGGATACATTGCTTCTGTCAGTCAGGCTGGACTTCATCGAATCTAGTGCAGTGGATGACATGCCAACAGATAGATGCAGTCACTGGAGCAGAATAATAAGTCGCGAAAAAAGAGGCTAAGAAAATGAAGTCGATGTCGTTTCATACCTATGAAGATAGGCTAGCTTAACGGATTGGTCCTCTCTTCTTCTATGGCCTCTAATGCCGTTGACGTCGATAGGAATAAAATAATGTCGTAGTAAGTTGTTATCAAGTGTTAAGAACCATCTAGAAATTGAACGAAAGTAACGACTATATTGCGTTATAAAACTACTATTTAAAGGTGTTTAAACCGAGTTTATTACTCTACCTAGTTTGGGTGTTTAGCGACATCTTACGGCTTCCGGAATCGCTGTCGTTAATCTTCAAGATTTCTTCGAATATCAGCTACATAAATGCATAATTTAAGAACTACGGTATGAGATACATACGTTGGAAACTAAACCATATGGGGTCTACGACATATTGATGTTGTGGACTGGTTAACCAAATAGGAAACCTCTGTTTAATCTTCGAGGGTCTTGTAGGGCTAAATTTGTTTTTGTCTGCTGTGCATACCTCGCCCCGTTGTTCAGTCTAGTTTCAAATCCTTTTTTCTTCAGCGACATCGATTGTCCATGGGGGTTGAAGTCTCTTTAGAGAATAGCCGCCCTTTCCATGCAGTATATTAGTTGTAATACTCCCACCTTCTAAAGGCGAGAACTGCAGAGTCTCATGCCACTTGAAGCCCATGCATCCAATTAAACGGTTAATTAAGCTACCGTTTAACGATGACTCGCCAAAATAAAGATTAAACTCGCCCTCCTCCTTAAACAGGCTATGGACTGACACCATCTTATCACGGCAGTGGTGGAGTTATCCAATTAATCCTTATAATATTATCGATTTACAAACGACTCTGTGTTATAGCAAATAATTATGATCAGTGCCGCCCTCCTCCTGTTTCCAGGATTTGGACTGGCACTACCAGAGTAGGCCCTACTGGCAGTGACGGAGTTAAAAGATCTATGCAACCGTTTCGCATATTATTTTTAAAACGTATTATAACGTCGCGGTCTTTTTAGCCACAAGATGTCGTTAAAAGCTCATTTATACTATTAATATTATTCTGAATTTACTATTCAACTCTACAGTATTTAGGCCTTTTTAGAACTTGCTTTCCGTCGGTATTCACTCGAAACTTTCTTTTAATAGTAACTGCAGCGATTCTGGAAGCCTTAAACTGTCGCCAAACATTCAAACAAGTAAAATGATAAACTCTACTTAAACACCTTTAAATCATGGTTTTATAACTCTATATAATCGTCTTTTTCGTTTAATCTCCAGTTGATTCTTCTTGCTGGGATATTTATTGTTATCGACGTCAACGGCTTTTGAGGCATAAGCGAAGAGCAGTGCTTTAATATTATTAAGCAATAGCCCGAGAGGCAGCCATGGGTATGAAGTGGTAGCGACTTCATTTTCTTATTCCCGGCATATGATGGAGGGTGGAAAGTCCAATCCCTTTCCGTTTCTGCTTCCCGCTTACAATACTTCGCTAGTGTTACAGTCGTAGGGAATGAACGTGGATCAGAAATCTCGGAACAAATGTCTGCCTTGGAAGGGATTTGAATCGCACAGCACGCTAACCGATAGACTCGCGCACCATAAAGAGTCATCAAACGATCGATCGGAACAATACATCCAACTAATGAAACCAATGGAGATCGTTTCACATAGGTCTCGAAAAACGAAACTTATTAGCATGTTTCCAATCACAGGACAATTATACAATTGCCTGCATTGAATGCAACATTTATTGCTTTAGCAGCAACACCACACGCATTCGAAACAATAGGCCTACTATTATCTTATCAGTTGTTTCAATCTTGTAGCAGGATTGGTCATCCTAGATTCGTCACCCTTGCCTCGTACAAGCAAAGACATTCAGGATTATTTCCATTGTAAATTAATGCCGTTTGTATAACAATGTATACTGGATACAGTTCATACATTTGAAATGGAAAATTGCTCAACAACATAACACCATAAAATATCCTAGAGAAAATTAGATGTTGAATGAACTAGTCGCCTATAGAACATCATGCGACGTTTCTTAATAATGTGATGTAAGTCTAGTCTACCAAGGCCACAAATGAAGCCTTTAACAGATTCCCATTTATTAAAACCAAATAACTTTCTATAAACAGAGTTCCAACATGTATTCAGTTCATCTTCCTGTCTCACTGTGTATTTAACTACGGCTGAGGCGTGAGTTAATATTGGCAAGCAGTAGCTTTCTTGTAAAGATAGATGAACCAACTCGTTAAGATCTTTGGCACGTGCGTAGATCTCTACAATTACAGGCAGAGAAGAAAGATCATCTCACCGATTCCGTGTTAAAATTAAGCCATTTACCGTGATTAGTTACCGATTTTTTTTATTCCGTAGTTTAACGTCATCATATGACATCAAAGGCCGTTGACGACAATTCAAAATTATGTACAATACAGTTGAAACAAAATTGATAGAGTTAAAGGCATCTAAACAGTACTTTACAATGCCACTACAATGCCATTGTTTAGCAGCATAATATTATAGTCCCGATACTAATGTCAATGTTACTTTCATAAGATAACATACTGTAACATGGTCTTTCAGGAAAATTATACACTGTTTGCAGCAATTATCACACATAAATTTTTTTAGCGTAAAATGAAAAGATTCCTGATAAACAGCAATAATGTACACGAGATTTCCAATCCAGCTATTCAATGATTATATATAACAACATTGGTTTCAAGTTTACAAAACCTGTAATTATGAAGTTTATAAAACCTGAAATTATGATATGAAATTTATATTTTAATTTTTAATTTTCAAACTTTTTTCATTCAATGCAACCAGACATCATAATTAAAATACATGCATTGGAATACATTGAAAACGACAGTTTTTTTTATCACATGTCAAAGATATGAATAGAAAAGAATATTGCAATTTGATCTGAGATTCGGAATCTTTCACTTTTAATTTTTAATTTCAGTTTAATGGTTATTAGATTTTATTATATATGTTATTGTGACATGAAATTCTTATTTTAGTTATAAATGTTTACATAGATAATCATTCATTACAAACAAGCAACGTTAGCACAACACATACAAATGGCTTCAAAATAACAAACTTAAAACGCATTCACATATTACACCCTAACAACAAAATTAAACGAAAATTACACCTTCATAGCGCTGGAAGAAGGTGATTAAGAGGTGTCTAAACAGAGATCGTAGTTTATAATAATAAATAATAATATTCTTCTTTATTGATTCAAACTGACATGTATGCAGCATGATTAGAAGTTGTCATCATCATCATCAAATATTCGTTTAATAGAAATTCAGGTTGACAAAACCGCAAACTGAAACAGATAATCATAGAGTTCGGTTAGTTCTGGGTCGACAAGCCATTAGTCAAACAGTCAAGCCCGCCCAGGTGTTATTCAATATTGTCAATATATGTTCTTGTACAGGAGTCGTGGTATAAAATTTCTATTGTCCTTCGGTGGTAGTTTGTACTCGTGGGCCCGTGTTCGTAGGTTGTAGCTGTGACTTCGAGACTCGGGAAGAAATCTTCTTAGCACGTGGTGCGGGTCAGATGTTATGGCCCTGAACAGGGAATCATCGGCCGCGACGGCCAATTGCTCCGCTGCAGGGGCGTTTGGAGGAAGAAACCCGTTTCGCTTCAGCCTGTCCAGAAGTTTATCGATCTTGGCCCGGTCGCGTGCCTGGGTAAACCCCCACCAAGCCGGCGATGCATACATCAAGGATGCAACTGTGGTCATTCTTGCGACCACATGGATGGCGGGAGGGGGGAGGCCGTGAGATCGCAGGACTCGGAGAGCGTACATAGACGACGCGCAGGACGAGAGTACCTCTGTAAGATGTGGCATGAATAGATAAATTTAAAGTTATTAACTTATTACAGTAGTCGAACTTAACTGTATGGCAGCCATGCAAGGCGCCAATCTGTCCTTCTGCTCATTTAACCGACGCCACCTGGCGAATTACAGGCTGAGTCGACTTTTGGGATGGTAGCGGGTATCGATCCCGCTTCCTACTTGATGTTCTGCTCTTCACTCCAGTGCAGTTGCCATTCATCTATGATGTGACTGTGACTATAATTATAGCATCCAGTGTTTAATTACATCATACGGGTGGCACTATTGTTACATTGTTACTTAGGCCTATATTCCTTGGTTAGTTGCTGCTTGACGACACTTTGCCATAACAAAAATTACTAGTGTCGCCCTCCTCCTTTCTACGGGCTTAGGACTGGCACTGCGAGAATACGCGCTGTGACGGAGTTATTGTTGCTCATTGCGTTCGTTTGAAGTCAGGACCACATCTGAGTAGTTTCCTTGAAGAGGTCCAATATAAATACTTGAATATTATATTATTCGTTATATTTATTATGTAGGCCTACTATAATTACCCTCTTTTATTATAGCAATAATAATTATTCTGACTAAGACGGATATAGACTACTAGTAGTAGTTTCAGGCTAGGGTGTACAAGTGGAGTTGAAATCTCGAACCAGATTTTTGGCCTGGTAGAGAATTGAACCCACGACCTCTCGATTGATTGTCGAGCGCGCTAACCGCTACACTATGGTGCAAACATCTTCTGTCACTATTGAACAATGGGACGATGAAGACCTGATAGAAACGGAATGTAGAAGACGTTTAATAACTTGGATAAGAGAGGAAGAGACACTAACCATCTTCGTTATGATGATTGTAGCGTCGTTAAACAGAGGCTAACTGTAATCAGTTCGATGTTGTCTTGTCATTTAGACACCTTTTAATCTCTTTAAACAATCTTATATAAAGGTTAAATTTCGTTCAATCAACTAACTCCGATCTGTCATTGACAGTATTGTGTTTAAGCAGAAATCCAGACAAACTATACAATGAAAAGGCAAACCTTAATTCCGCCACTGCCTATACTAGCGAGTGGTGCCAGTTACTGGCAAAGTCGGTTTCGAATGTGCAAAATGATCAACCTGCTCGATATCTGCCTGACAATGGTGCCGAAGACATAATAATAATATATTTTCTTTAATAAGCGCCTGACAAACGCACAGCGCTGTACATTTACATGTTATGCAATTTAAATCTTAACTACTAACAGAACATACAGCTTGCAATACAACGGCGCTAATAGCAGCCTACAAAGCATATCCGCCCAACGGGGGCTCGAACTCGGTACCTCTCAGTCTTCGTGCCAGATGTTATCCAATGCGCCACGGGCCCCCTAGATGTCGAGTTAGAGACTGTTAAGTTAGAGTGTTAAGATTACATAGGGATAAAATGCAGCTGAGGAATCTGACCAGACGTTGGGGTGTTATTTACAGGGGATTTAAATACGCGAGAATTATTTGCCGGTACAGAAACAAATGTAAATGTGACATTATCGGCAAGTATTTCATTGCAAAGTTCGCCATAGTAACCGATGGCGTTATAAGCCAAAGCGGATATTTTGTACAGCTTTTCCTGGGCAATTGAAACGGGTTCATCAAAGGAAACTTTAAACGTTGTCGAACTCTCTGTATATGGAACTATCAGCCTTTCCTTAAGAAGAGAATCTTCTTCCTGGCTGATCTGGATGTCAATCGTGTAGTGAGATCCGTCGTATCCTGTGTAGAGACCAAGTCCAGTTAACAGAATATGTCTGTTTGTTTTAAAGCTGATTTCGAAAGAGCTTTTCTTAGTACTGCCACATGCAGTACATTGGGATTGAGGCCACAAACCCTTCGTACATTTGGTGGCGAGATTAACCAAGCGTTCGTGTCGGTTCTCCGTGCTAAACTTCAGCTTATCTTTTCCTTTTCTAGACGCCAAGTAATAATAAACAGCTGATCTTTCCTTGCTTGTTAATACGTCGCTTTCTCCGACCAGATTAGCAAACTCGGTGACACTGATTGTTGGAAAAGGTATTTCGTATAGAAGACTTCCCAGAGTTTTTCTGATTTGTAGGTCATTTGGAGTTTCGACAGACTGCTCTATCTGAAGTCGATACTTTGCCCATTTTACGCAACTGTTGAACAGTGTTGATGGGCCTGACATAATCCTATCCACCTTTAGTATGGCTTCAAGAGACTCACGAGAAATAGTAGGCAATTCATTTCCATTTAGAACAGTTTCAGAATTATTAGCAACAAATCTGAGACACTGGATCTTGAGATTTTCAACATCGAAAGCAATACTCAACTCCAGAATTCGGCAGACATTGTTTGTATTCAAAATACCATGAAGATATTTAGAACAATATTCGGTCAACCTGGGCAGTAAATACTTCCTTGCGGCATCGAGCAGCGCTGGTGCGCATAGAAGGTCTATGCTGACGGAATCGCAATAAATGTAACTGAAAAAGAAATGTCAGTAGTTTGACAACGAATTCATTGCTTCAGCTTATACCCTGATAATAATCATCGCTAATTTTGTTTAAACTGACACACCACAGTTTCATTAAATAAATAGTATGAACTAACGATCGCAAATTATTACAGGAGTCAGATTTAACTGTCTGTCAGACTTGCAAGGCTCCCATCACGTCCTACGTACTGCTCATCTTACCAACGCCATCAGTCGGATGAAAGGTTGAGTTGACCTTTGGGAGTGTAGTGGGTGGGGATCCGCGTCCATGTTGATCAGCTGCTCTTCGTGCCAGAGTGCTACCATTACAATAAAAACCCTACATCAAATCGAGTTATGTCGTGTGGCTGTGTATTATATGAACCTGGAACTTTGGAATTAGGTCAATGCGAAACTGTAAGCCCAACATAATATAAATGCTCTATAACACAAGCACCTGAACTGTTATTTACGTATAACTATGCCTTCTTGCCTAGTATATAAACGTCTGCCTGCAATGAGACCTATCTTCTCAAATGTCTCGTATGAAACTCTTCAACTTGTCTAATAATTATGTCGTGGATTCGTGGTGATTTATGACGTTTAAGTAAACAAATTAATCTGATGCATTGACAAATCAGAAATAATATTTAACACTCTTACCTCAACAGCAGCTTAAATACTTCTGTATTGATATCAACAATTCGTATCTTGGCTTCTGATTCGCTCTTCGTCTCAGACATTTTACTGAAGAACATCGCTTCAAAGACAGGACTGCGAGAGATCAGCATAAACTTATGAGCCCGGATGTTGCCAGTTGCGCCATCTGGTGGTCCCACTTCGAAGCAGACATCTGTTGCTATCTCGTTGTCCAACATGTAGCGCATGCATTCTGCCAAGGTCTTCTCCGATTGCCATCCAATCTTACCTCGCACAGCCATGATCTGGAAACATTAGGAGATGGGTTGGCTATGATCATACCATAAATGATAACTATAGGCTTAAGTGTAAGAATAACGATTGTGGTGATGAAGATGGTGACAACAATGATTAATAAGGTGTCAGAAGGTCCAAAGTCGATTATATAGATGGCCATGATGAGGAGGAGGAGGGGAGGACGGATGATGAGGACTATTATTGACAAATAATTAGGCTATAACAAATAGAGATAGTCTCCAGCTGTTGCTTTTTCCTTTCGCATGTTGTGATGATGATTATTTATAGATTATCGGAATTTCCCGAAACAAAAACCCGGACATTACTCTAACCGACAAAGGACTGAACTTCATACTTACTAAACGTGTCGTTTAACTTCTAGTAAACTGATATCCAATCAAATCCGAAAGAAAACACTACGAGTAATAAATAAAAATTATGTGCAACCCACAATGGACTGCTTAGAGCTTATTGCTTGAAATCGGTCATATACAGTACTGAGGACGTCTTTCGAATACAAATGGCGGGCGTTTATCAACGTATGACTGTGCGGCACACAGCGTGCACAACGGGTTGAGCAACATTTATGGAAGACCAAAACTGTCCAAATATTCTGAATTTCTAGAGTATTATTGAATAGCGAGACGGTGGTCTATTGGCAAGACGTTTGCTCACAGATCAAGCGGTTACGTGTTCGACTCCGATGTAGTGACCTTGGGTAAGTTGTTTACGCACACATACCTCTATCACCAAAAAGAAAGACTTGATAGCCTAGTGACGGTAGGTGAAGAGCAACCCTGCAATATGTTCATGACCTTGGATTCACCCAGTGGCGTAACGAGGGGCCCCCCGGGCGCAGGACGGGGGGGCGCAAAATTAGGTTTGAAAATGTGTTTTTTAAAGAAATCAGGTAAAAATAGAAAAATAGTTAAAAAAAGGAATTTTTTTTACGCGAGTCTTGGGGGCGCTGGCAAAGGGGAGGCGCAAAATGAGACTAGACACGTTTGTTGTTGGAAAAGCAGAGAAAAAAGAAGGTCATCAGAAATTTTGGCGGAACTGAGAAAAAAATTTCAGAAAATTCTTGCCCCCGGGCGCACGAACCCCTAGTTACGCCACTGGATTCACCCATTGCCTTCTCAAGGGCCTAGAAAAGAGATGAGCGCCTTCCTTTCGTCCCACTTGTGGGATACGGGATATTCTTAATTTTTTAAACTTGCGGGTTCAGACTTCGCTAAAACTTTACCGTCCTAGGACGAGCAAACATTTAGTAATTGTAGTAATAATAATAGTAAAACGGCGTATTGTGGAATTTGTTGTGCAACGGTTTTCCATACTGTATGGTGTCTCCGCCTTTCTGTTATCAGTATTGGCTCAATTATATCTAATTTTATTTGCCCAATTAACAGCCCAGTGAAGAGAAGCAATGGCATAGATGACATAAATAAGTCAGACCGGCTATGAATTATCGTTATCTTTATGTATTATATGGCCAACTAGTTGTAGTTTACCGCCGTAAGACTGCGCTATGACCGCCATTTAGCAGAGAACCTTCCTGGGTCTAAACTCCAGTTATTATGTTATTGTAAAATCATATGATTAATAGCGTATGAAAAACAAGAGCAATAATTATATTGCAGCTGGGTTGACATTGATTTCCGATGGTTTGGTGACTGCTAAGAATAATATAATCCATTTGTATATTTGTATCTAAATGGATCTATATTTATACATCTGCTATGTAACCACTACTATGCAAAAAAGCATTGTTTGAAGTATCATAAATCCTTAGATGAAATGAAATATATATGCCAACTTCAGTTTTTTTTTATAACAGTGCCCGATTAAAAGGTATAATATTGTGAGAATCATGTGACTGAGTGAACTCATTTAGGCATTTTTCGGGTACGACAAATGAGAGACCAACGCAAGGGGTTAGCATATGTCCTGTTATGAGTTGTTTAATAAACCCGAAGGCAGAAGAAAATAAATATAGAGCCTACACAACAGAAGCGTAATAAGTAATCAGAACAACGAGATATAATGTCCCCAGCAATATCAAAGCTTAAGCGGAAGACTTTCGTAAATAAAATACCCTCAAACGCACCATATCCTTGACAAAGCCGAGAAATAAGTCCGGCACGCAAACCCGGCTCCAGAAAACTCCAACATGTCCGAAGCCATATGTTAACAAGTCCATACAGATACCATTAGCAGCGCGATGTTTTCACATCAGATGCATGAGGTCGAAATAGAAACGTTAATGAAGAAGTTCACAGAAATGGTAAAACTTTACAAATGTTCCAAAATATCTTCATGAATACCTACAGGCTACTGTAACAGTCCATCAGAGCTGAGATAATTATATTAAAGAAAGAAGTCCTGAATTACAAGTTTACTGCGCTGGGTGAGAATGTTTACATCCATCTCAAAACTCCCTTTCACAATTGTCTTAAACTGAAAGTCATAAATTATGCTGTGGTAACGATGTCTTAATTAACCTACTGTTAATTAAGCCAAAATTTATTACACGGATGTCAAGAGGGATAATGGGTTCGCTCTTGTTTGTATCACTCATCATTTGTGAGTTTGACTTGATTTGAAGCACATGCGCAGTCAATCATCATTTATAAATACAGAAAAACTAGGAGCTCACGGCGTGTGCAATTAGGAACCATGGATCTAATTCTTTGTGAATGTAACAATGTGTTCAAACAACAATTGTTTTTCGTATATGAATTCGGTTATCACACATCTGCATTAAAATGAAACCAGGTAACATCAGAATGTTTTCGTAACACAGAGTCTCAAATGCGTAATAATCCGAAAACCTTAGACAATTTTACAGTTAATTTTAACTTGTTTGTTTCTGCAATTTGACCTAAATTGGGTTGATTCGGATTGCAAATGATCATGTCCCTGACGCTTTCCGTTTCGCGCCGCACAGTATCGGATTTGCTTTCTTCCATGAAAACTTGCCCTTAACCCGATATGTGAATGTTTTAGCTCTATTATTGAGCCACTTTGAGCATATATTTACTCAGTCGTTTAGCGGTATCGACTGATGAAGGATTTGCGCTAAATAAATAAAAGCAATATGAAGGCTCTAATGAGCCATTTATAGTAATCGTCTTAGGCTTTGTCCGGCAACGACTGTCAATATCTTTAACCGAAGCTGACGTTGTCAATTCCCTTTTATACGGTGCGTTCATACGCTGAACCAGAGACGTACGGAGTTGAAATGCCGCCCGGGGCGACACTCCAAAATGCCGCCCTTGGCCACTTAATTTCTGCTATTTTCTCTAAAAGATTTCAGTTTTCATGATGATCGTCGATCTCATTATATATAATTCTACAATTTTGGGCTGTCGCCCCGGGCAGCATTTCAACTCAGTACGCCTCTGGGTGTCCATTGCCTTTTTCACAATGTCTTTCCATTCGACTCTGTTTTTGCTTCATCGTTCAGCATCTGTGCTGCATGCTCCAACTCTGCTTACGTATTCCTTGGACCGATATTCCTTTTTCTTCACTCTTGATCTTGTCCATTTTTGACATCGGATTTCAATCGTCTTTGTTTTTACTGCCAGCAAACCTTCCTCCTTTATCCGGGCTTAGAACTGGCACAGGGTGCTGCTGACTTGCAGCCCCCCTGCCGCCACACGACATGCGCTATATAAATTGACCGACAGAACAGCTTATAATCGAATAGAGTAGAGTAGAATATAATTGAATAGAATTGAATAGAATAGTCACTGTTCAACGCATTACAATTGACTTTGAACAGACTTCTTTAAGAGGTCGACTTCTACGTAGCGCTGTTCAAGTGCCACTCCTTTATCCGATACCAGGGCCTTGGAAGACCAGTCCTTGTTCGAAAGGACATCGAGGTCATCCTGAAGACCTCCAGTCCAAACGGCCTCATCGTCTACACCACCTACTCTGGGGATCGAACCTAAGACTTCGTTCTACTTCCCTCTACTGGCTGTCATCAATGGCTTCGTCCTCTTTGCTTTCGACCTGCGCACTGGACCAACTGTTATACGGTCAGTGACGCGGTATTGCTTCCAGTTTGACATAGCAACGGTCATTACTGTTCGAAATAATTACACACCTCTATAAAGTGACATGTTTTTCCTATAAATAAAAATTGGACAATAAACGATCCACTACCTTCCGCAGATATCTACATTTACTTATAGGGCAATTACGACACTTAAAAGAGGTGTGTAAGGGATTGTTCATCTTGTTATCTGTTATTTATAACAAAGATGATTAACTATTCGATTTCCCTAGTATAATATCCAACTGAACAACCAGTTTTATAGTTGACAAAGCAAACAAAATTTTATTTATAACCGAGAAATAACGCATGAAAGTTTAATCAAACTGCATAATAACCAGATGTGGTTTGATGCAAATGATTGATTAGTAACTTCTACTGTGTCGGTGCCTAATGCACAATGCATCAACCGATGGCTAACCAAACCAAGCCGTAATCAGGTCAGCATCCAAAGGATCAGAACGTAAGACAGAGAGGCAGCCTATGGTGGATAGCATCAGTGTGATTCTCGTTAACGATAACGATAACGAAAATGTTCGTTAACGAAAATAAAATGAGTTTGTTAACGATAACTATAACTATAACTAAAAAATATCATTAACTATAACTATAACTATAACGAAAATAACACTAACGAAAATTCATCTTTATTTTCGTTAATGCAAAAAATAAAATAAGAAGTGCAATATGGACGATTCGACATAAATGATAACGAAAAAATGCGATATTTTTATTATGCAATTTGTCAGTTACTTTGGAAACTCGTGTAAGTTATTCATGAAGCTGAATGCACCCATGCTTCAAAGGCTTTCAAAGCTTCGAGCAGCATGTTAATACGCACAATTTTGCTTATAGCCTAAATTATTGTAACTAAGTAGAAACTAAAATTAACTAAAATAAAAATCCATTAACTATAACTATAACTATAACTAAAAAATAATACTAACTATAACTATAACTATAACTAAAATTTAAAAAACATTAACTATAACTGTAACTATAACTAAAATAAAATCTGTAAGGAGAATCACACTGGATAGCATCGACTGACATAATAGTTCTAATCAAATCAAATCTGATATGATCTAATCTAATCTATGAGTTTTATAGCGTCGTCGTCATAATGTCCAAAACATCAGATGCTACTGGCAAAATAGGGTGATGCGATGAGTGGCAAGGACGCTAGTAAGGTAAGTTAAGATGAGGTGTGTTAAATGCAGTGTAATGAAAGATTAGGTAAAACAGGGAAAGGGAAGACAAGGCAACGTCAGCTAAGGTAAGAAAGGTATGGTATCTCTTAACAACAGTACATAGAGTTAAGAAATGATAAGGAATGGTATGATAACGTAAAGTTAGGTAACATACTTCGACTGAGGCGCAGGATTTCACCTGTAACGTAATCGTTCATTCATATAGAGCCAGTTCAGTTGGACATGGAAGCAGATTACTGAGAGCGTTCTATTTAGACACCTTTTAAAACTGGAATGTTTGGTGCTGTATAAACCTGGAAGTGGAATCAGACTTGTTGGGGCGATGTTCTTATACACCTTTAGAACTTGATTAATCGATGCTATAAGTGCCAGACGCAACCGCATTATTGCATACTCTTCGCTTCCTAGTAATCATATGACACATCGCAGCACAGTCTAGGCCAGAGAACTCCTATGGCGGCTCTCCAAAGCTTTCCAGAAAAATGGCATTTTCTATGGATCAACTAAGAACTTCTATCTCCAGTTATGAACCACGGTATGCTTCTTTAGTTTGCAACATACAGAACCAGGTTTCTCACTAGTAGTTACTAGACTATGTGACTATAGTTCGTAAACACGACATAAAGAAGAATAAATAACTAAGTCTACGAATTGTTTTATTTTAGTAAACATATATTTTGATTAACGCTGAATTGCTTATTTCCTTAGATTATAACAGTGGTTCTTAACCTTTTCAAGGGAGCCGAACCCCAAGAGATATCCCTGACCACTCACCGAACCCCTCAAGTTTGAACAATAGTTTTTTAACTTTTCTTTTTTTGCTCGACATACTCTGTGGTATAAATATATAAGAAAAGGGTAATAGTTGCTTTTAGCCTACGTCGTACGATGCTATTTATGCAGAAAAACAACGAAAAATTACATATCTTATCGGTAACACCTTATGTCACAGAAAGATAACTGCCAGTGTTAATTACCGGGAGGTGCAGTAAGACATAACTAAGGTTAACAGGATGAACAGCTTTAAATTTCCTAAGGTAGGGCCTGGTAGGCAATCTATGTCAAACAAAATTTATTAAATAAAAGTCGAAAAATGAAAATAAAAATAGCAAATGATTTTTCATTCACACTCACTGACCCTGAATATGTATATATTTAAGAGGACCTCTGCCGAACCCCTGGCACTGGCTCACCGAACCCCAGGGGTTCGGTCGAACACTGGTTAAGAAACACTGGATTATAATATATAATTTAATGACATCATGTATGATTAACGCTAGCGGCAAATGGTGCTATCCGCTAGTATTTGTTGTGCTCCTTAAACCAAAAACATGGCGGATCCCAAAAGTTGCTAAGCATGGCAATGCGGCTCCTCACCGAAAAAAGGTTGGTGACCACTGGTCTAGGTCTACATCTCGCCAAGCTAATGCAGTCCGCAAAGAAAGGCTTAATTTAAGAGATTTGAGAATCAACTTGTACAGAATTCTATGTATAAAACTCTACATTTTTGGGCGGAAGTTCAAATTCGTGTGCGCGGGGCAGGTGGGTGTTGTTTCGCCGCACAGGTGGTGGAAGGAAAAGGCCAGGACGTGTGCCTCGCCCCAGATGATGGACTGGAAGAGGCGGTCCTCGGCGAAAGTGAAACCATCCTCGATGGTTGCTATTCCGCTATTGCGCACAGCCCTGGGTAGAAACCGTTCCAGCCTGTGACGGTCGGCTGCAGAAGCGAGGCCTCACCACGCCTTTGAGTCGAAGAAAACATAATTCAACTGAGGCGCAAGACATGATCTGTAACGTAATCATTGATTCACAATGCGCAGCTCAGTGGGACACGGAAGCGGATTAGTTAGAGCTTTCTCTATAGACACCGTTATAACTCGGTTAATATAGATTCTATATAAAAATGGGACGCAGCAGGAGATTCGTTAGACATTTTCATCTTCGTCTGTATCGTAAGCAAGTTCGTAATTCAAGAGATAATTATTCGCTTTAGCTTGCGTTTGACTGCCCGTCTTTTTTCTTGACCAGAATGCATCCTCAAAAGGCTAAGAGGTCCGACCATTTCCCAGTGTCTTCTGGTTCCCTCACGACAGCCTCTATGAGTTCACCCAAAAGGGCGGCGCATGATGCTCTTGCCGATCTGGAAATTCTTTTGACGAGCGCGCCTCTTGCTACCGGGTGCAAGAGGTTAGATACTGGCGGTAGAAGACCGCGTTGTCCTTCCGAATCAGGCTGGGTTAGGATGGATATAATGTTGTTCAGGATCGGTTGTAGAGGAAGGAGACAAAATCGCGTTGGGGTAGTATCTCTGCCGGTGGCTGACTGGATCCCGGGCAAGGCCAATGACGATGAAGGGTGCCATCCGATGAATGTGTCTTAAATTTTACCCAACATACACGGCAAGTTCCGTTTCCCTTGGTAGGTTTCCCATTCATGTTGTATTTGAAGCAAAAAGAATTTTATTCAAATAGATCTAGCGTAAACAGTAACGTTCCATCTTTATAGAGACAGCACGTTGTCATGGCAATGTTGACGTCATGGGTCATTTAAACATGTTGGCGAAATTTTAAATGGCGCGATGATCGCAAATGATGATAATAAGTTTTTTTCCAAACCAAACTGTCCATAATCCTGGGCGAGTCGGCTTCGACGGATGAAGTCTTCGAGATCACAAGGTAGTGCTGTCTCGGTGGACACTATAGCGGATTCTCAGAGAAAGCTAGGTGAAGGACCGCTTTATAATGACATTCCAGAGTATACAGTCGCCAGTGAACTCCGATAGCCTATAGGCCTATTGATAATCGGCAGGTAAAGTTTTCATATAATCGGCCATTTCGAAATTTATCAATTTAAATTCGAACTGTTTTTACAAACTGGAGTTCACTGTTTGCTTATTAAGCAAGGCGCATAGCCTAATGAGTATTCATGACGCAGTGAATGTTATTACTGACATGGCGGCTTCTGATTGGTCGCGAGAATCCCTTGGATCAATTTCCATGTGTACTTTCGTAATATGCGGGTGGGTTGGGGTGTGCTACGTGTGTCTGTATGAAGTGTGAAGACTTTATTTCTTAGACTCGGCATATTTTTAAGGAGGGTTACCAATGCCCTCCCTCGCCGTTTCCTCTTCCAACTGACAGTGTACGGTTACTGTACTCAAAATAGCTGAGTTGGCTAGGGTGTACAAGTGGAGTTGAAATCTCGAACCAGATTTCTCGCCTGGTAGAGATATGAACCCTCGACCTCTCGATTGACTCTCCAGCGCGCTATCCGCTACACTATCGAGCAAACATTCGGTTAAATTGGGAACGATGGGACGATGCAGACCTGCTAGAAATCTAGTGTAGACGACGTTTAAAAACTTTGATAAAAGAGGCAGAGACACTAACCATCTTCGTTACGACGCAGCGTAGTTGATTTAACCCGTTTTTGCCCAAATTTTATTTTTGCTTCATTTTGATTTATGTTACACAGTTTGATGCTAGAATAGCCATGCCACCTTAATTTTTCATTTATTTTAAGAAATTCCATGTAATTTTTGATTGTGTTCCTATGTTCCAATATTGGAACACTGGGCACAAGTAGGGGTGGACAATAACACAATCCACGCCAACACCACCAAGTACAACAATGATTATATAAAGTGAAGTTACCAAGCACAAAATGTTCTAGCTGCTATCACAGTGTTGTATTGAAAGAGTTGTATACTTGTGCCTTAGTTCAGTCAAAGAACAGAAAAATATTCCAAAAATGACCATTTCCCTGCAAACAAGCGAAGAAATTATCGTGGAAGGGAATGCCGGCCAGAACCACACTGGCACTTGGAACCAAATCCTTGAAACCTATCGTTGGCTCAGAATGTTTAGGGTTTCACCAGTTTTTTCATCAGCACTGTCTTCTTCGCTCAGGGGTTCATGACATGTATGTATGTATGTATGTATGTATGTATGTATGTATGTATGTATGTATGTATGTATGTATGTATGTATGAACGTATGTATATAGGCCTATGTATGTAAGCATGTATGTATGTATGCAAGCATGTATGTATGGATGATGATGCAAAATCAAAAGACTTATGTTTATATGCGAATAAGTTCGCTAAACTAAGCTAAATTTCATTGTGAAATGCAATATAAGAGCCTAGAGCGATATGCGGTAACGAGAAAATTTTGCACCCATATTTGCCCAGTGTTCCAATAATGGAACATACAATATAATTGCAAAAAGTCCAAACCAAAGTTCGTCGCACAAGCATATAAAAATTATCATAGAATATAAGTGGTATTACAGTACCAAAAACAGCAACTTCTAAAAAGATCTTTATTTTTATGAATTTTATATTATATGTACCTTTTCGTCGAAATATGTCGAAATTTCTTTCACTCAAAATTGCTCATAAAGACCTATAGGACAACTATTAGTTATTCAAAATAATATTTTTTTCGATAGATATATCTTAGAAATACTGTTTCTATCAGTTGCCTATCAACTCAGTAGCTGACATCATACAGACTACTTCGAGTGTTTCGGGCACAGCAGTGGACATCACACCGACGACATCCAACAGCGCTAGTCCTATCATGGACAACGCTTCAGCGTCAGGCAAAGTGGCAATAGGAACCAAATCAGAAACAAATAAAAAACGTACTTCTGCCGGATGCTGACGCCTCCACGTTCCTACAGTTCCTCTGCGAAACGAAAAGGCGCTGGTTATATCAGTTTTGGAGGTCAAAGGTCAAACGACCACCTCAGGCAAAAACAGACCACCATTAAAGCTGGGCAAAGGTCATTTCAAGGGCCGCTCTTCATAGGGCCTGCGGGTTAGCAATGACGACTGTTTCATAAATTTTTGGTTTTGTAAAGTTCGTAAGAATAATGATTCGACTCTTATTCGGGTCGATTAAAATTGACAATTACAGAGAGTATGTCTCTCTCTCACCATCACTGCCTCCCAGCCTCCGCGCTCCCTCTCACAAATTTCTTCGCTTCATCTCTCTCTCGCTCTCTTTCACAGCCTCGCAACCGCTAAGCCCCTCTCCCAAAACACTTCTCTACATCTCTCTCTCTGCCTCTCTCTGCGCCTCTCTCTGCCTCTCTCCCTCCCTCACTCGCAACCGCGCTGTGTCTCTGCCAAAAAGCATCGCTCCATATCTACCTGTCTCTCTCGCTTCTCTCCATCTCTCTCGCTATGTCTCGTTCTCTCTCTCTCTCTCTCTCTCTCTCTCTCTCTCTCTCTCTCTCTCTCTCTCTCTCTCTCTCTCTCTCTCTCTCTTAAGTCATCAAATTCTCTAGAAAAATTATAAGTAAGAATCATAAACTAGTTGTGTGAACTCTCTAAACATGACTTTAAGTTGTTAAAGTGTGTAGGCCGCACAAAAAGAGAAGTCAACTACTAAATATTCATTGCTAAATGGGAGAGCTGTAGTGGCATTCGTGCGCAAAAACAGCATGCCTTGGCTTCCACACTAGGTGTAAAAGGAGGTCGGCCAACTGGAGTAATGGCATGCGAATGCAAACGCAGCATGCCTTGGCTTCCACACTAAGTGAATCAGCCTCGGTCAGCCTTGTAAAACATGTGAAACTCAAAGACGGGCTTACCACCTAAGCTTAAAATGTTGTAGCCCAAATTCAAAAACACCGCATGGGCGAAATTGCTAAACCATACACTGGTTCGGTGCTATTGCTAAAACATACACTGGTTGGGTGCCATTGCTCTGTCTTTCAAAATTGTAAGTCGACTCAGCTGCTTAACATACACTGGTTGTGTGCCATTGCTCTGTCTTTCAAAATTGTAATTCGAGTCAGCTGCTTGAGTAGAGAAAACCCAAGTTGCTAACTTTAAATTTAAGTCTCATGATAAGTTTAGGTACTATAGTTTGAGGCCTAACTGTAAAAGCACGTTACCCAAATAAGCTACTCCGTCTATAGTTATATTTTTAGTGTAAAGACAGATGCTAAATTCAGTTTAAGCTATGAATGTGTGAGCAGTTGAATGCCAAGAGCTATGTGCAAGTGTAAAAGGGCATAAGGCAAATGAATATTCAATGGGATTTGGTCACCCTTGTAA
The DNA here is from genome assembly GCA_020284085.1 of Aporrectodea caliginosa. Classification (NCBI taxonomy): domain Eukaryota; kingdom Metazoa; phylum Annelida; class Clitellata; order Crassiclitellata; family Lumbricidae; genus Aporrectodea; species Aporrectodea caliginosa. The sequence goes on from JACEVL010000186.1 coordinate 229,040, forward strand.
AACAAGGTAACGAACGCAAGCCAGCCCAATGCGAGGCGCCTAGGTGTAAAAGAACAAATACACTGGCTATAGCAGCTTGCCTAGGCCTATTGTGTAAAAGAACTCAATTTGTATTTAATGATTAATAAAATGGACTTAGTCAGCCTTGTAAAACACTGCTTGTGCAAAGCCTAGTTGCCGTGGCATACAATGAAGGCTAGCGAGTAAAAATTGGCCGCTTGCCTAGGTGAAATGGTGGTATGGTGCAAAAGAATGGGCAGCTGTAGTGTAAAATACAACAATTTGTGTGAGCTGCGTGTGCTTGCTGGCTCATTGGTTACGTGTAGAAACGCCAAATGCAATGGCATGTGAAACCTAACTCAGTCCATTTCTCTATAATTCGAGGTGGCTACTAGAGCATGTCGCTGTGAGTGTGTGACGTCAAACCCTATTTAACCCTAATGAGCCCCTTATTCGTTAATTCACTGGCTTGTACTGTTATTGGTTGCAAGTATAAACGTCTAATGTATTGGCATAGGCAGCTTGATTGTACTAAGAAACCTTGCAAAAGGGCGCCTTGCAATGCTTGAGCAAAGATGGATGATGTGTATGGGCAGTTACTGTAGATGAAGGCTAGGGAGTAAAAATTGAGTGCTTGCCTATGTGAAAAGATGGTATTGCTTGAAAGAATTGTCAGTTTGTGCGTATAAAAATTGGCAGCGTGCCTATGTGTGAAAGACCCAAAAAGAATGCTGAACTTGCAAATAATGAATATTCATTGAGCTTTGCTCAGCCATGTAGTGCGAAAGAAGAATGGGGAGGGGGAGGGGCACCCGCAGGCCCTATGAAGAGCGGCCCTTGAAATGATCTTTGCCCAGCATTAATGGTGGTCTGTTTTTGCCTGAGGTGGTCGTTTGACCTTTGACCTCCAAAACTGATATAACCAGCGCCTTTTCGTTTCAGTTTTCAGAAAAACTGATATTACTACCCTGCAATTCTCTGATGACGTCATAAACTGATAGTCAAACAAACAGTCTCTTTCCTACTAGGGTATACTTATGTGCATAGAAATGTGGAAGTTGATGTTGCACATATACCCTGAAATTTTCATGGTAAACGCCCTATGTGTATTGAAATCACATGACATTTTCAGGGTATATGTACATACTCTGGTTTTTCAGGGAATGTATACAATGTATACAATATGTATATTCCCTGAGTGAATCAGGGAATATACATATTCCCTGATTATACACATTTCCAGTAACATATATATATATTATACTTACTTTTTTTCTTAGTATTTCTTTCCCTCAAACCGTACATTAAAGTAACGCTAATATTATGGCATATTAAGACACCTTTAAATCGCTTCTTTACAATACTATATAGTCTAATATCCGTTCAATCTCTGTGTTACGATCGGTAAAATCGATCAGATGTAGGAATCAAATTTCTCACGAAAACAATGCAGCTGCTGTATCTGTGATAGTGTCAGTACAATAGCCAAAATACAAAAGCAACGCTAATTATACAGGGTGGGCCAGCATAAATGATCCAACTTTGCATGCATAGGGTAGAGTGGGCCAAAACGCCCCCGCGGGGCAAAACGCCCCCTCCCGGCCCTGCCCCCCTGTGCCATGTAAGAAATTTTTGAATGTTCTGGGGTTTCTTAGTTGTACCGTAATGAGATAATCGTCAGTTATTTATCTTTAGATGGTTTGCTTATTTTTTATTTTAGAAAAATTTTTTTGTTTCGTGTTTCCTTATAAGAGTCAGCCGCCAAGTCTGTATCATTAATGGTGCCAAAGTGCTAGACATTAAAGATATTTCGTTTTAGTATTAAGATTCAAACACATTTGTTATTGTAGCTTTAGCCTACATGATGTAGATCGTGACATAACAACAGTCATCGTTGTTGCAGTAACTAGCTAATAAAATAATTCATGATAATTTTTTACAGTAACTGCACATAAAATTAAACCATATAGCCAGAAATTTGTACTGCACAGCTAAATTAATTATTAATTAGGAGATAGGCTGTTGCAGTTTTTTTCTAATCAAATTAATATTCAATATGTCTACCACGTGCTGCAACAGGGACACACGAGCAATGTTAGCGGGTGTGCGCGCTGTGCGTACCGATTCGAGTGCTTTACGACGCGAAGTTCCTGCTTCATCAATTTTCCGTATCAGACGATTCAACGTATTTTTATTTTATCCTCAGTTAGGAAAGTCTTTAATCATTTGAAACGCATAAAATCCCTTATCAGTTCGCAAAATTCGGATCAAAACTTGATCATCGTCTGTCAACGGCGCCATATTTCGTCACTAATGACAACAAAATATGGTCACTGTTCCAAACATTTCCTTAAAATTTAAAATAGTACCAGTTCGACTTTTCAGGGCTAATTCTAGAGTGAAATGTCTTTAATTTTACGCATCAAGTGTAAATAACTTACAAAAATTGGCGGAGTTATATGCATGCAAAGTTGGTTCATTTATGCTGGCCCACCATGTAATGTATATTAATTTTGTCTTATGAGTTTGAGACAAAAAAAAATCAGCCAATCTTGTAGCACAACTTCTACAACAAATTAGAACAATTTCTATTATACGTCTTTGGTTAGTAAAACAAACCCGGCAGAAACCAACCAATGGTAATGATTTTCTACAAATCTGCAAATCATCTATGTGCAATATTGCCATTGACATTATATTTCAGCCTAGGCAGTATTTTGCATTCGCACCGTTCTGAAGTTGTCGAAGTTTTTGTTGAAGGAAACAGCGTACGATGTACTCAAAAGAAAGACTGGGTTTGAGTTTCTTAAATTCAAACATTGCTTCTGAGAGTGAGTTCCAGTAATCGATCAGACATCTCACTTTTAAATATCTTGCCAAGAAGTGTCTTCCAAGAAAATAATGACAACTCATGTAATAACCTCTGCGCAGGACTTCAGAAAGTAAACACTTGACGGAATGAATCTCTTCAAAAACAAATTGGTTGAACGTCCAATTCGAAGTGTTTTCACTTTTCTGCAGAACTTCACTTCGTGGCAACAAATAATAAAACAGTGTGTGAAATCCAAGCAAACATCGGATTTCACTGTCGAAAAAGGAGTCAAGTGGTGGCAACACCATTACATTGGCAAAAGCAAGTTCCTTCAAGTCCCCCAGAAGATCTGGACCATCGAGAATTCGTTCACACAAATGCAAGACTTCAGGATACATACGACGCTGGTACAGATACGCAGCACGGTAACAATCAGCTGTATTGCAGTGAATGCCAAAGTCTTTGTCGATGGCATTGTAAAATGATGTAATATTTTCTAAGGAAAATTCCATTAGCAATTGAATAATGCTTTCTTCATTTGACAAACATCTTTCATTGGGCGCTTTTAAATTATTCATTGGATCTATTCTATGATAAACGCGCAAAACACTCTTTCTCTTCGTTGATATTCGTGAAAATTTCCGATTAGTTATAGCGATCAAAATTGCATCCAGCGGAAATGTTGGAGTTTTAAAAATGCTATTCAGTCCAAAAGCCATAGCTTTTCTTTCAATTGAAGAAATAATCAAATAATGAGCAAACACCTCTGGTGTAAGACGCAGATCTAGAAAAAACTGCCTATTAGTATAATGCAAAGAAGAGTCTCTAGTCTTCCTGAAAATCAAATAAAAGCCAATTATCTTAGAAATGTCCTCAATATACAACAAACAGCCTGCATTTAATGTTTCTGTTTCCTCTCTCTCAGACTTTCCATTCATGATCACTCTCGAGCAAAGATCTATAACAATTTGATATTCTGATACGGCAAAATGAAGAGCCGCCATGTAGGACAAAGTTGCTCTGGCGATTTTGTGTGTTTGAGAATCCTCACATTCCAATGTTTTCCTCAGAATTCTCTTTGATATTTCAGCCACAACTCGAACCTCTAGATTATCACTTGATACAATCAGATTTTCCATAAGATCCTGAGCTCTTACGAAATATAATTGGCTTTTAGTAACACAAGTGGTTAACGGTCTTGGCATATTGTGGTACTTGGATCTATAGAATTTTGGTTTTATCAAAACTTGTCTGATTTCGTCAACAAACCATTCGCTGTCACAGTGCATTTCTTTGCAATCCAATAAATGGGCAGCGTGCAATATACGCAGCATCGATCCATAAAACCAATAGCATGATTCAATCTCTGCGGATGGCCGACAATCATATCCATCCACCAATAGTGATTCAATTCTCAAGAAATATTTCCAAAAATCGAGATATGCCAATTCGAATCCTTTCTTTACTGTGTGATGTGCATATTTAACATCAAACCGAAACCTATACGAGACATAATAGTGGAGTGCTTTTATTTTAAATTCGTTTGGTTTATCTGCCTTCTCGGCTTCACATGTCTGCAACATAAGCTCTCCGACACAGCCTAAGATAGCAAGAGTGAATCTGGTACCAGGTACACGAATAAAACATGGCTGCATATAATGCTTCACAAACCAAAGGTTCAGAATGTTGGAATCGCAATAGTAAATCAATTTTTTGGCAGTTTCATCAACGATCTTTGGGTTAAAGTGTTTATGAAACAAATTTGCTTCAGGAATAAAATAGTTTGGACATCTGGCCTCTTTTAGCCAATGTGAAAGTTTTTCAAATAATTTGCAGCATATTTTAATGAGAGTTAAAGTATTCCACCATTCTGGTGACATCTCTTCACAAGACCACAGCATCAGTGTTTTAAAATGGTATGTACAGAGAACCTCATCTTCCTTTGGACAATCTTTTCTGATTAGTTCTCTCTTGGCAAGGAATCTAAGCATATGGTATACATTCTGCTGAACTGGAGTCCAACTTTGAAGTAAAATGACCTCCGCAACTGAAAATGACAGCCTGCACTGGTGAATATCATTTCTGCAAGCAGGATGTTTTGCAAATACAACATGACAACCATTCTGTACTATCTCGTGGATGGTGGCAGTCGTCGGCCATCCATACTTTCTAAGTCTAAAAGGCCAATTGTTCGCTTGTTTTGGCCACTGTGGGCACCATATGGATATTACATTATCAACTGAGGGTGGACCGTTTACGTAGTTCAATTTTCTTCTTGCTGGACCAACCCTGCTCCAAGCTTCATCATTGTCAGCTGTGTCAATTTCATCCATTTCGGTTGTTATTGCAATTCTTTGGTCGTAAGCCTGAATAAATTCAAAGGTTTTGCGCTCCCAATTGTAGCTCATTTCTCCTAAAAGACGAAGTCGTACAAAAGCTGAATAATCTTCGTATGGTTCCATCAAGAAACAGTCTATTGCATTAGCTCTATGCCGGACATCATATGGTAATACTGGCTTTTCCTCTGTAAAGGCAAGTAACACTGATGATATCTTGAGGCAATCAAAGTCGTCGATGTATGGATGTAGCGGTTGAATGAAGAATTCAACACAGCTGCCACATAAAATTGTATACCCTTGAATAGAGACGGAAGCGTCACATGAAGCTGTATAGCCTTGCCTACGGACGGAAGCTTGCAAATGCATGGTCTCAAAAATGTTAGTCTGTGTCTTTGGAAACATTCGACATGTTCGGACGATGAATTCCGACACGTCGTCGTCCATTGCTGCAACTGGATAAGAACAAACTAACTAGCATCATCATTATTATCATTATTTGCAGTGTAGTCATTAGGCTGGAGTAATAATGTAAAAAGTTTCCATCAAACGTTTTCTGAAAGTGATGAAAAGTTGCCAGCATGTAAGTTAATAATTATAGTGTTCAAAATATTTTTTATTTGGCTTTGCATCTTCTGCCCTCTACCGGCGGTAAAATGTTTCAAATATAAAATTCTTTCGAAAAGCTTCCATGTGTGCATTATTTCTTTCTTGAAATAATAATCGTCGAGCAGTTACAAATTCATGAAATAGGCTACACATTCAAATCCGAATCTAGTGATATGATGCATTTTTAATATTTCCATGGATTGCGCATTAATTGAGTTTATATGAATTGCACGAATGCGGTTTTTATATAAAGAAAACTTGCAGAGTCTTCAGCTTAATTGAGCTATTATGTGGATGTAGCCTATCAGTTCAACCTATAGGCTACGCTGTTGCGGCCTACAGTAGGCCTAATTAAATAAAAATTTGGGGCAACATTTCTAAAAAGAAATTTCTTAAAGATCTTGTTTGCTTTTAACATTGATACATGCGATCAATATTGAGCTGTAAATAGTTATTTCGACTTAAGCAATTTTTCATTAAAAGTGAGCGCATTTTGAAGTTATTTTTAATTACTCTTTATTTTGGATCGTGGAAATACTCTCTTGAAAACATTTACTGTAGGCCTATTATATATAATTATGTCTGAAATGCAGGGGAAACACGGGCATTAAGATTCAACCGTTTTCTTATTGACCATTTCCGATATCATGTTACTAATAGACTCAACTAAATCGATATCATAGTATAATATATTTTGAAGACTTACGAATGCAAGAGCTGACGACTGTTTTGTCTACGTTTGACGTTGCTAGGCAAATGTCTTCTTTCTGTGTTCTGTGTGATTCTTCGTTTCCCTCGAATGTTCTTCTTTCTCAACAAACTTGAAACCATACAAAAACGCTCAGCTTCAGAATTTCGGTTATCGATTATTTAATGAAGCTAACATTGATTCGCATAGGCCTACTCTCTGCAGACCGGGTATGGCGCATTTGGTTAAATTATACATGAAAACAAGTCAAAAATTACGTCTGAAAATTTTTCAATGCTTCTCATTTTATTAATTATTTTAAATTCGCATTTTACGTAACGAATCTACTTTACGGCTTTAATATAAATGCGCTCTACTTTTCTGCACGTATTTTTGCTAAATTATTGACCTCCATAATGACGCATGCGCTCTTGCTCCCAACTTTCTTATTCATATTCCTGATCTAGGCCTACAGCGCATAAGCCACAAGTCAATACAGACGTAGGCGGTGAAAGCAAAGACCAGACAACAATTATAGCGATTCCATCACCCAACTTAGCATCCGTATGAACGGTAAGCATCATTTTCATAATTATGCCTATTTACATAATATTGTTACGCCGTCCCCTCGTCGCGAAATCGCACATCCCCCCAGCGCGCTTTCATCTACCGACGAGGGCAGGACGTGTTGCTGTGAGATCCCATGTGAAGGAGAGCGAGTATCAGCATATAGCATAGGATTTGAACCCATCGCAAAGCGTGGAAACGTTCGCGTTTTACCACCTAGGCCCGTGTAATCTGGCCTAGGTTTGCTACTTAATCTTTCACTTCTTCTTACGGCACCAGGATATCCCAGAACCCAGGGGTTCCGGATGGAGCCTTACATCATCCGGGGGTCCCCGCAGACCAAGGGCCGAATGGTCTATGTCAGCGGCTGTCGGAGAGAAAGCAGCCATGGCCAGGTCATAACCAGGGTTCGATTCCGATCCTACAGCAAACTTTCTTAATGGAGAGTCTTCTATACGATCCATGCGATTAGCTAGTGACTCTAATCGATCGTTTATTTCCGTCTGACTTTTCACGATTCCTGCCTGAGTCTTCATGAGTTTCTGAATTATCTTCATGCTGGCGCTCTATAAGTCCCGTCAGACTACCAAGTCGTTCCAGAACCAGGTCACTAACCGAGCTAGGCCTCGATAGACGACATGCAGGGGTGTGACCTACCTCACCCACCTCACTAGGGCACGTTTCCATCTCAGGTGAATGGACTGACGAATGTGACAATTTAATATCTATGCATGTATTCTAATCAACACTACACATTCACACAGCGGTATTCAACACACAGCAATACTGACCGTCAGCACGCAAGGGTACTAACAGGTTGTACGGAGCAGTGTTGGCAGCCTATACCTTATCTTGCTATATTTAGCACCTAGCGATATATATATATATGGGTATACCCTTTGCCTTAGCTTACAAACACGCAATGCGAGTGGTAGTTCGGAGGAAAGTATTGAATTTACTTAGCGCCTTAATACCTCGGGCGTGAGACGTGTTAGAATAAATTTTAAGTTAAGTAATGTAATGAAACTGGATTCAATGACAAATTTGTTTACATATAAGTGTGTGTGTGTGCGTGCGTGTGTTTTCATGTGTGTATGTATGTATGTAACTATGTATAAGGCCGACCCTAGTGACCTCCTTAGCAGACAAAGGATGTCGTTAAACACTGTCGTTAAACACTGAATAAGCTGTATACATTAGAAAACTAAAAACTTGTGAAATTGCTTAAGACATCAATCGATGGTCGTAAACTTATTGTAAGATTTGGAATCAGATACAGATAGTGCGCTATATAAAAGTCAACATACTTACATACACACAAATGGTTCCTAGACACATACGTATGTACGTACGTACATGCAAGCATACATGCATGCATACAAGCATGAATGCATGCATACATGCATACATGCATGCATACATTTGTACATGCAACCATAAATACATACTTGCATACATACATGCATGCATACATACATGTACACATTGAGACATGCATACATTCATATATGCATACATAAATAAATACATGCATACATTACCTTACATACATGCATACATAGGCCTACTTATACATATGTGTGTACGTACATGCTTATGCCATATGCATGTATGCATGCTAGTTAATTGAATAACTGCTATGATAACTACAACTTACATTGAAAAACAATTGCTTAATTGAAAATCTGGCATGACATCTATTACTTCGATTGAATAACCATTCCGACATTTCTGATTGCTCATTTACATAATGGATTACATCCGGTGCGTTGAGACTTCGATGTTGCATCTGTTGGATCTCGTAAGGTTTCCTCTGACTCCAAAAGAACTGACGCAGATGATGATGATGATGATGATGATGATGATGATGATGATGATGATGATGCTGATGATGTTGATGATGCTGATGATGATGATGATGATGATGATGATGATGATGATGATGATGATGATGATGATGATGATGATGATGATGATGATGATGATGATGATGATGATGATGATGATGATGATGATGATGATGATGATGATGATGATGATGATGATGATGATGATGATGATGATGATGATGATGATGATGATGATGATGATGATGATGATGATGATGATGATGATGATGATGATGATGATGATGATGATGATGATGATGATGATGATGATGATGATGATGATGATGATGATGATGATGATGATGATGATGATGATGATGATGATGATGATGATGATGGATCCTCATCACAACGAACCAGACCCTCACTCATCTCCACTGCTGCACTTCCCCAGAAAAACAACGACGCCCTCGTCAAATGCAAAACACCTCACTTCTTTTGGAATTCTAATTCCAAATTTATATAGCGCCACTTCAATTGAGAACGTCGAATTATAACTACCTACAGTGCTCGGCAATCAACATCCAAAACCGCTGGGGGTGAAAATCTACCCCGCTCCGTCCTACGAATGTTAAAAGGCTCCTCATGGGCCGGGCTTCGATTGCTGGCTCGGCACAAGACTAAAGCTCTTCACACCGGTCTCAACCTGTCCTGACCGCTGTCGGCTGCGTTTGGCTTCTCATGGTCAGCTCGTGGGCGCCACATTTCCTCAGTGGCAGAGCTAAAACCGAAGCAGTAATCAGATCAGTACCCAGACGATCTGTCCGCTAAGACTGATCTTCTGGATGCTGACGTCAAATGCAAATCGTCAACGCTTATAATTTCTGAAATGATATAAACGTAGATTATAATTGTTAATACTTACTTTGAACCAAACAGTTTAACAATTTCCCCGAAGGTCGTCTGCTTGCGACTAACTTAAGAGATACACCCGTACTCCGCACTTTCTTTTTTAACCTGCAGTAGCCTATCGCTGATCATAGACAACATATATGGAAAGCATAGGAATTTTGCATCGGGATTTCCATGTGCAAATGAATGTATTTTGCTTTGGGATTACCAGATGCAAATGTTCCCATACAGGTTTTGTAAACAAGAATATATTTAGGCCTATGTGTTTCCCAAGGAGGCGGATCTACTATGAAACTAATGTAATGTAATGTAATAAATGTAATGTAATAAACATCTATAAAGCGCCACTTAAGAGTCTCTCAGAAGCGCTCAACATGTGGCCATCAAACAGCTGAAAAAATGCGTCTTTAAGAGTTTAGAGAAAATTATATAACCGCGTGCAGAACGCACAGACGGCGGAATAGCATTCCAGATCCGTGGCGCCGCAATCGAGAAGTCCCGACGAGCACAGGTGGTGGTTCGAAACGAAGGTATCATCAAGTCATTTCGCGAGGCAGACCGGAGAGCCCGCCGACCAGTTTGAGTGGCAACTGGAAGGCACAGTTCAGCAATGTAGTCCGGAGCAGTACCAGTCGTAGCCTTCCAAACCAGCGTAGCAATTTTGAATTGCACACGATCAGCAACTGGAAGCCAGTGAAGCTCACATCGCATGCAGTCAGATATGTGTGAATATCTCGGTAGATCAGCCAGAAGTCTGGCTGCTGCATTCTGAACGAGCTAATGAAGCTGAAACTTCAGGGGCCCAGCACACAACAGCGACTGACTAAGACTGTAGACTGCAGTCCACAATGCAAATAGCTTGAACATTTAGGTTCAACCATCTATGTTCTGGGGGTTATCCAGCTTATTATAAAAGTTGACGACCGGGGGGGGTAGTGACGAGTGTTACCAAGAAGAAGAGTTCAAAAATTTTTCCACGAATTTTCGAGGGGGGTAGTATCGAGAGTTTTCCAATACAAAATTACATATCTTTAATTTTTCTTCAGGCAAAAATTTCATCTCTTTCATTTTTCTGGGGAAAACTCGATCCTGGGGGAACTTTACCCCCCCAGAGACGTCTAGATTAAACACTGTGTAAGAGGTTGAAGGGTAGATGCAGGAAGACCACAAAGGACTGAGTTGCAGTAGTCAATTCTAGAAATGACAAGGGCCTGTACTAGGGTACGAACACATTTCTCATTAAGACTGTTCTTGACTTTTCATAGACAGCGAGTTATCAAGAAAGACACCAAGGTCTCGGACAACATCAGCTGGTTTGATGGAGCAATCTGGGCTAAGATTGAGTACAGTGTGGAATAATTGTGAGTTAGGTAACGTGTGTATTTAGTGTATTTAGCGACATCTCATGAGAGTTTCTTGCGCATGTCAGTAGCCGTGTTTCCAGTTGACAGCCAACTCCTGATTATTTTATACAAATTCTTTCTGTCCATATCTTTTCTACAGCGACACCTTTTCGATGCTAATTTGCAGACGTTCGCATCGACCTTACTTTACATACAAACTCAACTTTATGTTACGTGACGGTGAGCTAGCGATCAAACGAATAGTACGTCTATGTAGTCATTTTATTGCTGTTTTACGACACGATGTTACTGCAAAGATTAACGTTGCCCTCCCCTTTCCACTGGTGTGAGACTGGCATCAACCGTTGACGACAAGCTCATAACAACTACAATGGAATGACTTCAATGATTAAAGAGAAATAATGTTATAACATTTTGATACCGGGCTGATGAAAGGTAAGAGTAAAATCGACGTCAAATCATAAGAGTCCTTCTTGCAGCGTTAATCGTATTTTTTATGAACCAGAGACGTTTTAAAAATAGATAGGGGGCCTACAGCGTTTACCTGGATAACTCCGCAACTGCCTTGTTTGGGTGGTTCCAGTCCGAAGTCCACTAAAAGAAGGAGGGCGACACCAATCTTTATTGTGGCACATCATCATGGTTTGTGGTTGGATCTTGGTTTTATTGGCTGTAATTGGACAAATTTTCATCCACAACTGGCACAATCATCTCAGCCTTAACTTTGTTAACGTAAGCAACAAGTTTTTGCGCTTTATGGTCAGCCTGGAATCATAAGGAATACATGTAGGTGTTAAGTTCAACTGAAATTGCGGCATCAGAATGATGCAATCATGTGTTCGTCGTCAACCAACACAACTCAATCAATATCGCTGGTTGAGACCTGCAGAAAGTGTTTTCACTAGAGGACGACCGACGCGGATCATTGAAGTGACCTCGACCATTAGTCACTGGTGACTTTAATTCAGCATCTGACAGTCGACGAGTCCCTGTCCCGCGTACACCTGGCGTCAGATGAATTAGCGGCGCGTGCGTCATCTACCAATGAGGTAAAGCTCTTCGTTTGCTGAGAGCGCTGTTACCTGCAGTCCTCCCATTCTATCGACGCAACTTGGTCCTGAGGCTTTAAAAATCCATGCCGTCTATCAACTTCTACGGGAGCCCGTTGGTCGACTCCATGCATGTGCGTGCCACTTGTAGTCCTCCCTGAGATTGAGCCCTTGCGAACCCTTTCAGCGACAAACCAGGTAGGTGCTGGAGGTGGCCACAGAAGCTATTATCAAGACCACGATGACGACCAGAGCTGTCACGGCGACGTTAAGAGCTGAAGAATACAATCATCGCTTAATCTAGTAAAATCTAATCATTTCATATAGCGCCGTTTTCACACAGCACACCCGAAGACATCAGTGAGACCGTAGTCAAAAATTTATATCTGTGTCGCTTAAATACCTCTTTAAAGAGTTTTGTCAAAGAAGTACACGCAAATGAAGAGCAATGTTCAACACCTCTTTTAAGTTCTATATTCGCCATTATAAGTTAAAGCGGATCACGCGGAGATTATTGCCATCTCTTTGACCAACGAAGAAGAGTTATCGGCCGTAACGATAGGCTGTATTAACCCTCAGGCTACCGAGGTTTTTTGTAACACGGACTACCAACGGGGGGTGGGTACCACCCCCATGGATTTCGGGTTTGGTTTTACATATCATATCTTTGTTTTGTATTGTATTGTATTTGAACACTTGTTATAGCGCCCCTTCCAGATTCCCATTCAGAGGCGCTCCCCACAGTCCCCACTACTGCGCGGACGCTGAGTCGGAGTTTCACGCCGAAGCGCATGAGCAATTGCGAGTGAAGGACTTGTCCAGAGTCCCTACGTGGCGGCTTTGAGGTGAATTCGAACCCGCAACCCTCCAGCTGCAAGGCACCGAACATACCCTACACCACCTCGCCCCAGTTGTATTGTGTTGCATTGTATTGTATTGTATTGTACTCCACGTTTATATTGCGACCGAGCCACCCGCAGTAGAGATCCGAGAAATTAATCTCTGATAAACCGACCGACCGGGTATCGAACCCGGGCCGCCGGCGTGGAGAGCGGGCTACCAACCCACCCGGCCACTCAGGACCTCTGGGGACTCTGAGAAGTGTTGAAAACGGAGAAAGAGGAAAAGGGAGGTGGAAGAGTAAGAGGAAAAGAAAGAGGGGTAGAAAGAAAAGGAGAGGAGGAAGAGGAGGAGGAGGAGGAGGACGAGGAGGAGGAGGAGGAGGAGGAGGAGGAAGATAAGAGGGGAATAGGATGCCTGGGTAGAATCGCAGGTATGGAGGAGGTAGGAGATTAATTTTTTGTATGCTCTGAGGTACAGGTACTTCATTCCCCAGGGGCTTAAATATTATATGAGGTGAAGCATCTGCAACGGCTACTCATCCATGTCGCTTAAGGGCTTAACAAACGTTCCACTAAAAGCTACGGCGTTGAAGCGCTGTATCGTCACTGAAAGGCGCTGAAACAGGAAGCTGGCCTCACGGGGTTCGCTCGTGACCTGTGTGAGATGGCGGCCCAAGTCAGAGATGAAAACGACGCCTTTGCTGTTAATCGACCCAATCGTTATCATGGTCAGTGGGATGAAAAGATGTGTGCTCAGTAGCGCGTTATATTTCTGATTTTTTTCTGTCCTCGACCAAACCAGCCGCTGCTCTAGCCCGGGGGCGGATACCGGGAGGAAAGATGGCGCAAAGGTATCCTTTAAACTCTTTGACATTGTAACTGATTGCGGTGTGCCAATTGGAGTTGTCTTTCTCAATAAACGAATATAATTATTACTATCCACCACCCTGGCATCCCACGCAATGAGGGTGCTGCCATCCGGTCTCTTGCCGTCTGATCTTAGTATGCTCTGTGGTTCCCTGACCGCTGGAAATCCTGCTTTATTTACAGCACGGTAGATCCAATCTTTGAGGACACAGTGGAGGACCACTCGATCAAAACTAAGCGAGCAAGACACGCAATGCTCTTCTCTGGCGGTGACCAAAATTAATGATAGGGAGTGTGGACTGAATTCTCCGAGTGAGTTGTGCGTGATATGTTGAAGATCAATGGCTGTCACTTCACATTCGCTCTATTTAAACTGTGGATCCATCCACCCATCCAGCCCAATCGATAATTCTGTTCTAGCTGAAGAGACGCTTTTCGTTTTCATTGCATTGTATACACTTGATGTCAATAGACGACGACCAACCTTCAAATAAAAAATTACGGGGTCACGCCCTTGTGTGGAGGCAAGGGTGAATTTATATTACAGGGATTGGAACAATTAGAGGCGTGCCACAGTCAGGCTTCCCAAATAGGTACAGAAAGACTGTTTCACGCACGTGGACCAGCGACCCGAAAGGCTTTGATGGTGTCTGCGAGGTATCGTTGTGCATTAAGACATTAATTTTATGCACCAGGATTCAAAGTTTGGCTTTGACGCGAGCGCCCTTTCTTAGCGACTGAAACTGATCGCAGTTGTAATATGGTCGAACTTTTTAAATCGCCAGACCAGACGAGCAGCAGCGTTGATGACCGCCTGAAGCCGACTGATGCTGCGCTGTTGAAAGCCAGCAACGGCGACATTTCAGTAATCGATTCGGCTCAGTATAAAACTTTGCACGAGATGGTGAGTCACATCCAGGTGATGAGAAGAAGGAATGAAACAAGTGAAGAAGAAGGATTGGTGTGTCTAAACCCTCCTCAATTCAAGCCTGAAGGAGATTATATCCAGTGTGAGAAACGGAGAAACAGACCTCAGCTGTACTATGGTTCGAAAATGGTCACAAATCCTGTGATGTGTTCCGTCGTTTATGCTGTCGACATCATGGGTCTCTGAGGACGAGTCTAGGACAATACCCCCGGACAAAACCCCCGGACAAAACCCCCCGGACAAAACCCCCCTGGACAAAACCCCCCCGGTTTAAAACCCCCCCGGACAAAACCCCCCCACTCGAAACTGTTGACACTAAAATATTGACTAGATAGTCTAAATAGATTTCAAGCAAGCGGTTACTTATCAAGTAATGATGCAATGACATGTGTATAATTGTTAGGACATTTCTTTCAAGCTAACATATTTCGCCCTGTTTCTCTTTATTTTGTCTGCGCTTCTCACACTCGTACGATGTAATACCATTAGCTAACTGTTTCTGCTTTACAAAAACGTAGCCGTTATATATAACTTTACGTTTTTTCCCTTACCTGATACTACAAACTCCATGCCTGCTTTCTGTCTAAAGTTTTTCAAATACTGTACTGTCTATGAAATTTTCACTGCCCCTTATACTCAGACGGTCTTCATAGCTCTACCTGCCCTCACTACTGGAATTAACACCTCTGCTCTTGTTACATTAATTAACACCTGATTAAGGAGCTGGTGAGGGGTTTTATACCGGGCTGTTGATCAGAATCTCTAGGCTCTACCTACCCTCGATATTTACTTGATTGTTGATCAGAATCTCTAGGCTCTACTTAGACTACCTACCCTCGATATTTACTTGATTGTTGATCAGAATCTCTAGGCTCTACTTAGACTACCTACCCTCGATATTTACTTGATTGTTGATCAGAATCTCTAGGCTCTACCTACCCTCATTATTTACTTGATTAATTAGCACCTCTTCAATGTGCTGTTGATTAGAATCTCTAGGCTCTACCTACCCTTTAACACCTTTTTCAGTTACTTGCTAGATTATTTAACACCTCTTCAATTTGTCACCTGATTACGGAGCTGGTGGGTTTTATACCGGGGGGTTTTGTCCGGGGGGTTTTATCCCGGGGGGGTTTTGTCCAGGGGGGTATTGTCCGGGGGGTTTTGTCCGGGGGGTTTTGTCCGGGGGTATTGTCCTGCTCCCATTGTTAGTATCATAATGCGCGTCATCAGAGATTGGATGCTGTTTAACGACGCTGTGTCATAAAGATCATCAGCGTCGCCCTCCTCCTTTCTCTAGGTTCTAGATTGGCACTACCACAGGTTGGGTAGCGGCGTTTTTTTCCGTCAGAGATTTTATTTAACCCTGTGACGTTCTTGGGGTGCATTTGCACCCCTAGTCACACTTTGTTCCTTTGTTTCACCCAGAAGGACTCATGATATGACGCCTACATTTTATGACTTTTCCTTATTTATGAGGATGCACTTAACCCTATTTGCCCATAATTGTACCCCTCAACATTTCTGATAATTTTGAGGTTTATACATTGCGGTCCTCGGGGTGCAAATGCACCCCATGTGTTATATTGCGGCATTTATAAGTCAATTATCTAACTGGGAATTTTTTATCTATGGACTCCTTTCTTAGATTACATATTCTTTGTTGCCAGACAGGAAGTGCGTATATTTATAAGAGATAACAACAATGGCGACTAGAAAAAAAGATAATATTCGATTTTTTACCGCAGAACAGGCAAGGAAGCTTATATTAGAATCAGAAAGTCAGTCATCAGAATCGGATGGTGAAGATAGTTTTAGTGATGATTCCCAGACAAAGTGCACTGTAGTTCGGGAAAAAAATACCGATAATGACAGCTGTGGTGAAGAAAATTCTTCCGAAGACAACGTTAGTGACACGGAGCAGCTGCAACGGGCCGATGATGGATCCTCACAAGATTCAGATGAGGATATAGCAGGAACAGCCTGTGTTTCGTCAAGCCTCCCTCGACGATGAACTGGATTTGATTGCAACTCATCTGTACGAGTAAAAAAATGGAAAAGAAGTTTGGCTGAAGACTCCTTATGTGTCAACCGGACGTCAACCCAGTCGAAATGTGATGAAACAGGTACCTGGACCAACCGGATACGCTCGAAGGAATGCAGCACAATGATTTCAACGCTGGAATTACACATAACAAAGCATATTTCATGCACCATATTGAAAATGTCTAATAAGGAAGGTGCTCGAGTGTTTGGTGATGAGTGGACCCCTATTGGCGAAGATGAGTTCCATGCGTACATGGGCCTGCTGTATCTTGCAGGTGTTTACAGAAGTAATGGGGAATCTGTTGAAGAATTATGGAATCCTATGGATGGACGCAAGATATCGTACCCCTAGAACTTTATAGCTCTATGTCCACTTTTTGCGAAACGGAGAAAAACGATTTTTAAGATTTGCTGACGAAAATCTTTTACTCTGTTTCATTAATGGCAATTAAATTAAACTTTTTGGAAAACAAAGTTTTCCCTTAGTATGATTATATTTGTATTTCGATCATAATGTAAACCGATTATGAGTAATTTGGCTATAATTATGGCAGGGGTGACTGCTGTAGACCTGGTTCTAAGTCCAGTCACGTGTTAAGATATCTCACTGCTATTGGCTATGGACATAGCACCGTATAATTCTTTTTCAGACCTCACTCGAACACGGTTATAAGTCCAGTCACGTGTTAAGATCTCTCACTGCTATTGGCTATGGACATAGCACCGTATAATTCTTTTTTCAGACCACAATCGAACACGGTGATATCTCCAATTCACGTGATACAAAATTAATGATTCTATTGGATGACTGACTTGTTCCTCTATAGCTTTGAGACACTGTCCAAATTTGTGGACATAGAGCTTTATAGCACTCACAGATTGAGCTAAAGAAAGCGTCTCCAGTTAAGCTAGACTGTTCAGGACATAGCTCCTGTCATCCAGGTAACGGATATAGCGTTAGGTTGATTTTTCAAAAAAGTGGACATAGAGCCTTATAGTTCTAGGGGTACGATATTCCGAGCCGTTATGTCTCTCAAGCGTTTCAAGGTCATATCTAAAATTCTTCGTTTTGATGACAAAGAAACCAGAGAAACGGGACTTGGGCGAAACAGAAGAGATAGACTGGCGCCAATACGTGACGTATTTGAATCGTGGGTAGCCACACTCTCACAGAGTTTCATTCCATATGAAAACGTCACTGTGGATGAACAGCTTGTGGGCTTCAGAGGTCATTGTCCCTTTCGACAGTACATGAAATCAAAACCTGCAAAGTACGGGATTAAATTATGGGCACTTTGCGACTCGAGTACAAGCTTTGCGTTGAACATGCAAGTTTACACTGGTAAACGAGCTGGTGAACCACCGGAAAAGAATCAAGGAGAGCGTGTAGTCCGGGACTTGATTGAAGTCATCAAAGGGTCTGGAAGGAATGTGACAATGGATAATTTCTTCACTTCAGTGCCACTTGCAAGACATCTGCTGTCCAAGAAGCTAAGTCTAGTTGGAACTCTGAGAAAGAATAAGAGTGACATTCCAGTGGAGTTTTTACCATATCGCGACAGGGTTGTCAATGACACTCTATTTGGCCATCAGGAAAATCTGACTCTAGTTTCGTATGTCCCCAAGAAAGGCAAGAGTGTCATCCTGTTAAGCAGCATGCATACAGATGCTCAGATATCCAACCGTGAAGATAAGAAGCCGGAGATCATACTCGATTACAATCGTTCAAAGGGGGTGTGGACACATTGGATCAAATGGTTGAAACTTACTCCACTAAGCGAAAGTCTCGCAGGTGGCCAATGGTGTTGTTTTACAATATCCTGGATGTCTCTGCAGTCAACGCCTTCATTATCTGGAGTCATGTGAATCCCCAGTGGAATGCAAAGAAAACACATCGTCGAAGACTTTTCCTGAAACAGCTTGGAAAAGATTTGGTCTATAAACATCTAACATCCAGACTGAGTATTCCTGGATTGTCACTGATGCTCAAAACCACAATTCATGAATGCATTGAACAACAGCATGAATCACAAGGCGATGCTCGAGATGATGCGACACAAAACAATTATGAAGAGCAGAACAATGGCCATGGCGGTGCAGCCAATGCTGTGAGGAAGAGAAAGCAGGGTCGTTGCATTCTGTGTGACCGCAGTAAAGACAAGAAATCGCGTACTACGTGTCATAGGTGTGGTTCATTTGCTTGCTTGCATTTAGTCGCACTTTGCACAGGCTGTGCATGAGTGTGCAAAGTAGATAAGGAAAACTTATTGGATATTTTGCAATATTGCTTTTCATCTGTAGGCCTTACACTAATCAGTGTTACAATTGTGTTGCACCGAAAACTTTCAAATAGTTGTGCTGTAAAAGTGTACATTTTTCGACATGTTGCTTTGACGCCATGTCATGACGTCATATGACGCAATAAATTGTCTGAGAATTTACTTGAATAAAACTACTTTGTCTGTGCTCCAATTATTTATAGTATTATATGATTCGATTGATTCAAATACATCGAGAATACATTGGGGTGCATTTGCACCCCCGAGACCTTGAGTGTAGGCCAAGGTAGCGAAACCTTCTGAGGGTTAAATAAACTACACCGGGCTTCCAAAAATTGAGTTATAATATTGATCAAAATTTAATTTATATTGCGTAAGAAATAAGCTATTTAAAGGTGTCTCAGCATACACTAATATTAGCGTTCATGTAACGTTAAACTGCAACGTACGGTATCATATCCGTAAAAATCTAATAATTCCTCACCTCATATAGTTTAATTTTTACCAGAAACAACTGTAGCTGCTAGAGTATTATTTG
This sequence comes from Aporrectodea caliginosa, assembly GCA_020284085.1. Classification (NCBI taxonomy): domain Eukaryota; kingdom Metazoa; phylum Annelida; class Clitellata; order Crassiclitellata; family Lumbricidae; genus Aporrectodea; species Aporrectodea caliginosa. The sequence goes on from JACEVL010000186.1 coordinate 248,706, forward strand.
TATAATTATAATACGCGTCATAAGAGATTTTTTGTGGCTGTAGCCTGTATATCGACGTTGTGTTATAACAAAGATGCTTTGCGTCATCCTCCTTCTTTATCCGGGCTTTAGGTTGGCGATATCTCAGGCAGGGCAGCGACTTTGTTTCCGTCAGGGATTTGATTCCAACAAACTACATCACTTTCTTCTTTTCTTCTTTTAGGTCTCTGCCTCTTAGGCAGGTTCAAATGTCCGATGTCGCCACTGTTCTCGTTGCTGGGCCTCTTCTTTCAGCTTTTTCATCCACCTGTCATTATCCAATCCAGCATCATCTGTCTTGGTCGTATTCCTGCAATCCATTTTTCCTTCAATGACCGTTCTTAGTACATTGTGTGAGTGAAGATTGAACAAAGTTAACGGTTCTGTTGCTCCGATATAAAAGGACTGAGAATCAGTATAATTAACCGTATGTGTGTGTGTGTCCACTGTCCACAGTTTAACGGCAGCTTATGACAACATAGGCTGTTGCCACCGACAAAGATTAGTTTTAGCATATTACAGCTAATTAACCGTAGTTACGAAATTTACCTTTCTATAGCACCAGAAGGAAGCGATTTAAAGGTGTCTAAATAGAATAATATTAGCTGCAGTTACAAAATTAATTTTTCTATAGCTTTATAAAGAATCGATTCAAAAGCGTCTAATATTATCTGCAGTTAGGACTGTTTAAGGATTCTAACTTCAGCCAGGGCAACTTTCGTTGACTTAAATTACCATAACTTTTTTTTCTTTATTATCTGTAATGCTCATGGGCACACCTGTAAACTGAATGTTGTGGTTGGAATCAAACACATAATCTGTAATAATGGTCTCAGTCGTTATAATCATACGGCGCTTTAATTGTCATGACATGTAAATGTACAGCGCAGTGAGTTTGTTAGGCGCTTCATCAAAGAAAAGATATTATTTATATTATTATTAATAATATTATTATTATTGTAAAGAGTAAAGTAGCAGTCTACTGTAGCACATAAGATGTCCTTAAACTTTGGAGTCATAATTATAATACGTCTATGTTTGGAGGTTTTGTCTTCTGGTGCGGTCGACGTTAACATTTAAATACTGAATATCTAATCTACATGTATCTAACTCTGATCTAATCTAACGACTTATGTAGCGCCATTATTATAAAGCATCAATCTTTGTTCGCTTTAAGTGAAACCGTTCACAAAATCATAGAGAAGACAGGTTGGAATCATAGCATTAGCTTAGGTAAAATATGGTTACTGTATAGGGATCTTGAGCAAGTCCTTCACTCGCAATAACAGGACAGCACCATGCTTGGAACCTAATAAATGCATAAGTATTTCGTTGCTCCTGTTTGCTACAACCCCTTAGTTGTTATTATGAAGATGGCTCCAGCGGCAAACAACTCTTGTCTTGTTGAATGTACTAAAATGAATAACGACGCACCACGCGTCTAAGGCTGTTATATAAATACCCAACTTCCCCCACAGTGCATATTTTTCAGAGTGAATAACAATCAACGGTTTGTTATAAACATAACAGAACTATCTGAAACAATCCTTTAAAAAATAGGAAGCCAATAACTGTTAATAGTAATTTCAAGTGTTTAAGAACATCTTATGACTGCAATGGCCGTTGATGTCCCCTCCTCCATTATCCAGGCTTGGGCCTAGCACTACCAGATTACAGCCGATGTCAAAGGCTCTGGCATCCATTATAGGTGGCTTAAAACTCGACACCACAAATAATAACTTCTACTTTCTTCATTGCTTCTCCTCCGTCAGGCCAAGGCCAACGATGAGTCCTCAACTTGTCGTCTCCAGAATTCTCTATCCTTGATTTTTCCTTTGCTTCTGCAATGTTCATCTTCATTCTCTCCAGATCCTCTCGTATATTATCTATATATGTCTTTTGTTGTCTTCCTCTACTCCTAGTTCCCTCCACATATCCGTGTAAAGCCATCGATGGTAATCTGTCATTGCCCATTCTCATCACATGTCCCAGCCACTTTAGCCTTTTCTTCCTTATTCTATCGACAATTGTTCCCTCCACATATCCGTGTAAAGCCATCGATGGTAATCTGTCATTGCCCATTCTCATCACATGTCCCAGCCACTTTAGCCTTTTCTTCCTTATTCTATCGACAATTGTTCCCTCCACATATCCGTGTAAAGCCATCGATGGTAATCTGTCATTGCCCATTCTCATCACATGTCCAAGCCACTTTAGCCTTTTCTTCCTTATTCTATCGACAATTGTATCCGTCTGTCCCAGCTCTCTTCTAGTCACCTCATTTCTAATCCTATCTCTTTTGCTCCTGCGCTTTATTCTTCTACTTATACACCTTTAAATCGTATTATTCAAACCTATATGTTTGTCGTTTTCGATCAATTGCTAATAGTAGTAGTAGTAGTAGTAGTAGTAGTAGTAGTAGTAGTAGTAGTAGTAGTAGTAGTAGTTGTTGTTGTTGTTGTTGTGTTGTTGTAGGAGCAGCTGCAGCTGCAGTAGTACAATATGTAATTGAACTTTTGATATTCAACGCACTCGTTAAACACCTCGAAAACGTTTCTTTAATATACTCTATTATAATAGATTTAACGCTGCTAAAGAGACAAATGAACTTTCAGACCGAAAGTGATTTTATATAGCAATGGAAACACAGTAAAAGAGGTGCTTATATTCAACAGTTTATGCTGAGCATTCACGTAAAAATGGCGCCTTCGGCATCCATTCATTAATTTTATTCAGCATTCAGGATGATTTCGCAATTGCTTCGCCTTACAAGGCTTAAATCCTGACAGTCGACAGTTGCTGTTAAAAATCGATTCCAGTTTGTGAAGTGTAAAAGTTCGTTTGGACATCTTTAAAATGCTTTCATTTTGTCATATTTATATATATATATATATATATATATATATGTGTGTGTGTGTGTGTGTGTGTGTATAATGTTTATATATGTTATTGTTTATATGTTTATATATATGTATTTATATCTATATACATTTAACTTTGTTATTATATATATGGATATAAGTATATATATATGATATATATATATATGTGTGCATATGTATATATATGCATATACATATATATGTATACTGTACTTACATCGGTTGATGCCTTGTGCATTAGACACCGGCGCAATAGAAGTTGCTAATTAATTACTATGTCCTCATGGGTCCCTGCCCCTTACGGCCTTCCGCAGGGCTCGGTGCTGGGTCCCCTTCTCTACATTATTTACACCTCTGAAATTGGTTCCCTACTTACTGCTTCTGCTGTGCTAGGTCACCTGTACGCTGATGATGTTCAGGCCTACCTGCACTGCCTTGCTGCTAACGCCACTGCTGCTGTTCGAGCAATGAGCGTGGCTTTGGGCACCCTGGAGACCTGGATGTCAACGAACCGCCTGCGCCTCAACCCATCAAAAACCCAATTTATCTGGCTGGGCACTCGGCAGCAACTTGCGAAGCTAGACCTATCCACCATTGCTTCAGACTTCCCTCAATTTGTCCTTTCCTCTGTTGTCCGTGACCTTGGAGTTACACTGGACCAAGAGTTAACCTTTGCCTCTCATATTAACCGCCTCTGCCGTGATTCCTACTATCAGTTACGCCAGTTCCGCACTGTTGCTCGCTCACTTACTTCGAACTCCACCGCTACACTCATCCACTCTTTTATCACAGTCCGGCTTGATTACTGTTGCTCACTCTATGCTGGTCTCCCAGCTGGTCGGTTGGGGTGCCTGACCCGGGTCCTGCGCTCTGCCGCACGCCTTTGCGGACGTATTCCCAAATTTGACCACGTCTCAGGTTATATGCTGGATGTGCTTCATTGGGCTCCCCCTACTGCAGCGGATCTCGTATCGGATTAACGCTTTGGTCTGGCGGTCTTTGTTGGGCCTAGCCCCTGCCTATCTACGCGACCTCTGCAGAGGCGGATTAAGGCATGTTCAACATGTTCGGCCGAACAGGGGCCCCCACACTTGAGGGGCCCCCATACATGCAAAAGAAATTTTTCAATATTTTATAATTATTGTTTTGTTAAGTCTAATGGTAAAAATAGGCAAAAAACTCAGAATAAATTATTCGAAACTGCTCATTTTAATATACACAAAAACACAACTTTTTCACACGTGTGGACCCCTACTAAAGTTTCCATTATCAGGCAGATTCATCTAAAAATCAGCTGAAAATGAAAAGAGTCAGTTTTCTGACCTAGAAAAGTCATATCCTCATGAACAGATAAATGAAACATCGCCAGAACTGGTCCTTTACCGGTTAATCACAAAAAAAGAGACTCAATGACACCTTTTCAAATGTTTAGATTGCACTGCGAATATATCTTGTTCTGATGGTGACAAACTGCAGCAGTGAACGTTCGTTTTTCAAAACTCAAATTATAATCAGACTGAGAACGTCAATGTCGAAAGACAGACTTGCTAGTTTAACATTGTTGAACATCGAAAGTGACATACAATACGGTACGATACTTAAAAAGTTCAAAAGTGCACATTGAAGCCGGGCAACCACGAGCAACCAAGAGGTAAGTTTTCAGTTTAGAGCGAACACGGGGAGGTAGAGAGTTCCAGATGGAGGTACCGGCAACGTTGACAACAAGACCTGTACCGGGAACAGCATAGGCCTACTTTCCAGCAGATGCTGATCGAAGAGAGGAGCGGCCTTTAACAGAGTAGCAGGGTGTGACTATGGAAGATAAGTTGGAAGGCAGATGATCTGCACATGCACTGTACATGAAGCAGATATGCTCACAGACAGGAAGCCAGTGTAGAGAACGAAGAGCAGATGTGATGTGGTCTCGGTAAGATAATCCAAGACAGTGTTGCAGCCTGATGCAGTATGCTAGTTACAGGAAGCAGTAGGGAGATCATAGAGTACCGAGTTGCAGTAGTCAAGTCGCGTTGGTATGAAGCACTGTATCAGTGTTTTCAGTTATGGTGAGTCAAGAGTAGAGCAAGCTTTCGGATTCTCCTGAACGTGAGCTACATTTTGACGACATAGCCTAACTGATGAAACTGCAAGGCAAAAGGCTCGCAAGGTATGTGTGTAGATTCCATGACAATTTGAGCGATATTGGCTGTCATTGTCAATTCATAATTTGTTGTTACTCTTAACACTCTCTTAGTTTTGCTACAAAATGTAAACTGCAAACACTGCGATCAATCAGTTAAGACTACTTGTATATTGTTAGCCGAAGCCTATTAGGTCTTTTTTACTTTCTGTATTGTGATAAGCCTTCAGTTGTAATAATCTTTACCACGACTCACTCTCATATTGTTAAATATCGTTAAAGTCTTTAACACTAGACTGGATAATTATTATAAACCCTACTGATATTGCACAAAAAAAACACGAATTAATAATAGAAAAATGTTTATTCGTTGAATATAACGTGTTTCGTGTGTACTTTCGTTGTGATTTTTGTGGGGCTGCGCCCCCACAGTTTTACTGAACAGGGCCACCACATTTGTAAATCCGGCCCTGGACCTCTGCCCTGCCTTGGGTGCTCCGGGTCGTCGCTCTCTCCGCTCTACTGAGCGGGGCGTGCTCGTGGTCCCTTTTGTCCGCACAGTTACTAAGCAGAATCGGGCCTTCTCAGTGGTTGGCCCCTCCCTCTGGAACGGGCTTCCTTTGACGCTGCGCTTGCATCCCAGAATCCACTCTGAATCTTTCTATTCTTACCTCAAAACTGTCCTTTTCAGCCGTGCTGGGGTTGGGAGCGCTCCTGAGTAGTAACCTTGAAGGGGCGCTATATAAATCTTTGGAATGAATGAATGAATGAATGAATGGTTACATAACGTTGAAGGAAAACCACAATGGTAAAGGTCGGAAAGTCTTTTCGGTTGAAATTCGCTCGCCACTTTCTCTGTCCATTGTGTTTGTTCCGCTCTTTCAGCCTCCTGTAACCGTCCTTCATCATCAAATCCAAAAGCATCTTTCAAGGTCTTTCTTTTCTCTTTTGAAGCCTTCCATTCTTCCCTCGATTATAGTTCTTAGGAAAGAATCTCCCCTCATTAATTTTGTGTCCCAATTGAACTAAATCGTTGAACGGCAACTGCTCAGTTGCAGGGAGACCGCGTCGGATCGCCTAAGTTAGTTTCCGATTAGACACCTTTTTATTGCTTATTCAGACGATATTATATTCATAATTGTCATTTTTTTCCCTAAAAAAATGTTTGAGTTTGAATGCAAGGTTAGGTCGAAGTCAACGTCTACAGCAGCCAAAAGATGTCGGTAAGCAATCAGTGTAAACAAAAAGCAGGTAGATGAAAAAATATAATCCGGAATTGGCTATCAACAGAAAACACTGCTGCTGACATGTGCAGGAAAGTCTCATGAGATGTCATAAATAATGAATTGTGCACGAAAACTGTTCTTTGTTTAGACGTCCCGCGATAACTTTTGTCTGCCCCATACATTTATGTGTTTATGCTAATATTCGTAATTTTCGCTACGGTGCTCTACTCAGACACCTTTAAATCCTTTCTCATAACACTATAAAGAAATTTTTATTTCGTGTAACATACCAAATGAAGAGCTGTAATATGCCAAAAAAATCTTTGTAGGCGGCAACGGCCTGTGTTGTCATAAGCTGCCGTTAAATTGTAAATCCTAATCCGTAACATACCAAAATAATTTCCGTCGACGTCAACTGCCTTGCTACCATAAGTGTACAGCTCCTAGCTGTAACAGTAGGCGTAATATAATGTAACGTAACCAGTAATATACTGGTAGGTGCTGAGGCAGGTGCCTGGACCGACGGCAGACGCCCCCCGCTGGCAATCATTCAAGGCCTTAACCTTGCGTCGTCACTTGGACCCGCGTCCGCCCGGTCGTTAATTGAATCCGCGTCAGCCGGACTCCGCCCTGTCGGAAAGTCGACAAACCAGAACCCGACACGGAAGCTGTACTATCATTACCAGATGTAGCGTCGACGGAAACGGAATCTGTACTGCCTTTACCAGATGTATCGTTGAATGAATCGGAAATTGAGCCTAGAGCCCCTGTATATTTGAAGTATGAATATTCGCGTACCTGGCGTCTTGGCCAGCCCATACGAGTAGGCCTACGAGGAACTTCGTACGTGGCAGTCAATGTGTTAAGAATATAAATATATATATATTCTGGGCTGAGGCATGCACCTGATTGGATAGGAACTTTAAGTCAGCCCCATTGCAAACCAGATCGTATGTTTCTTATAGTAAGAGATACGTGTGGTATAATAAGTGAAGAGAGAGGCGAACGAGGCAGTCGAGTTTTAACCCCGCAGAAGAGCAGAAGGAAGTCGGAAGGAAGTCGGACGCCACGATGAGAAGAGAGGATGCGCAGAAGTCCTAAATCCGCCCAGAAACGACGATCATCACACGTCGCATTTTATACGTAGAAATAGGCCTACGTTACGGATAAATGGAACTCTGCATTCGAGGAAAGGAACCGAGCCGAGCATCCCCACGCCACTTGGAACTTCAGACACGACGAAAGCAGATCGAGTCCTTGTAAAGTCTAGTGTCAACCGCACCTAGAGATTGAAAAAAGTGATTCTTTGCTGCTGGGCTGAGATAACCCAGACACTGGTGGACTCAGCCATCGATCAGTGGTCGTCTTGTGTTGATGCAGTCACTAAAGCACGTGGTGGGCATACTGAGTATTTGTTTGACCAATGGTAAATTCACTCAAGATATTAATTGTTAGTAGCCTACTAAGTGATTGTTTAGAATTCACATCTTCAGTTTCAGACTTTTGTTTTTTCTTGCAGTTTTATGGCAAGAAAATGGCACATCGAATATTAATAGCATTATCTCAAAAAGTCGTTATACTATCTGGTAAATATTTCACAGAATGATGAAATGGATAATTATCTTCAATCTGATGTATTGGACAAGACGGTCAGATAAAAAGTATTCAAGTTATAGGCGTCAAAGTTGTTGCATTCCTACTGGCCCAACCTGTACATATATATGCATGTATATGTAAGGGTGGGCCAGTAGGAATGCAACAACTTTGACGCCTTATAACTTGAACACTTTTTATCTGAGCGTCTTGTCCAATATATCAGATTGAAGATAATTATCCATTTTATCGCTGTGCAAAATATCTATGAGATACTATTACGACATTTTGAGATAATGCTATTTATAATCGATGTGCCATTTTCGTGCCATAAAACTGCAAGAAAAACAAAAGTCTGAAACTGAAGATGTCAATTCTAAACAATCACTTAGTACTAACAATAATTATTAATATCTCGAGTGAATTTACCATCAGTCAAACAAATACTCAATAAAATTATGTCCACCACGTGCTTTAATGACTGCATCAACACGAGACGACCACTGATCGATGGCTGAGTTCACCAGTCAGTGATATTTTCGTTAACGAAAACTAAAATTAGAAGTAAAAATAAAGGATTTCGTTAACGAAAATAAGAAGTAAAAGTAGGAATTATTTTGGCTTCAAAAACGAAATTAGGAATGAAATTATGAATTATTTGCCGAACTAAAATTATGAATGAAATTAGGAATTATTTTCAGAAGTAAAATCATTTTACTTCTTGTGGCCCTTAAGTTGAGATGAAGGCGAGTAAATCGCATGCGATCCAAACACATGATCCATTGAAAATCTCCGGTGAGATTAAGGCGCTGCGCTTACCATTCTCGATGTAATATACCGGGTACTATCTTTGGTCTTCGTTGTCTAATAACTGTCCCCCTCCCTGCGTACCAACCTAACAACGACCTCAGTTGCGTACGACATTTTATTTCGCTTTTGATCGTTAAATTTCTTAAGTATGAGTTTATCACGAATGTTGGCCGGAAGAAAGCGAAATAGCCCGGTTTGGGAAGGCGAACTTCGTACAGCCAAATTGCACCATTGCAAAGGATCTTTGTCAGCTCCTGCCTCACAGGCCTTTGTGGAAAGAATTGTTTCTGTAGGCCTATGTGGAATCTTGACTGATGGACGAAGAAATCGCATGAAAAATCTCTGGAAATGAGAGTGTTCTTGAAATTTAACAAAGATATCTTATACATGCATGTAGTAACGTTGAAATAGTCTACTTTTTACAGCACTGAAATTAATAATTATTTGGAAAACTAAAATAAGAAGTAAAATTAATTGAGAACTAAAATAGGAATGATAAGTAAAATTATTTGTGAAGTAAAATTAGAATTAGAAGTAAAATTCAAGGACACAGAACTGAATTAAAACTGAATTAGGAATTATTTTGAGAAGTAAAATATCACTGTCACCAGTGCTTGGGTTATCTCAGCCCAGCAGCAAAGAATCACTTCTTTCAAATGTTCAACGTCAAGTATCGGTTCACGATAGACCAGTTGCTGAAGACAACCCCCGATCGCACGCTCAATTTCTCTCGGACTCTTACTTGTCCCTGGATTGTTGTCTTGCCTACAAATTAACTCTTGGACTTGTGCAATGTTGTCTGCTGTGCGCGCAGAACGTTTGCGACCACAGTTGCGGCTGTTAGACGTTCCCGTAGCATCAATTTGTTTAATCAATCGATGTAGAGCATATTTATTCGATTTTCTAGAAGGGAATTCTATCATCAGCTGATGTGCATTGTATCCTTTTTCTGCTCTTAAAATTCGGATTAAAATTCTATCCTCTTCCGTGAGCGGCGCCATGATGTTCAATATTTACATTCAAAATTGAGAGGTGTGCGCCGCACCGAAATTTTATAACAACGGTGCCGTATATCAGTGCAAGATTTGACACAGTAGTAGAGTGGATGATTACTTTCAATTTGGTATATTGGGCACGATGTTCAGATAACAATTGTTCAAGTTATATCAATTCAAATTAGTTGCATTCCTACTGGCCCACCCTGTACATATGCACATGCATCTATATGCCTTTTTAGTATATACATACATATATACATATAGATACATACATATAATTGTGAACTAGTGTTTTGCATATATAATGAGCACAGGTGTTCTTTAGGTTGATATATATATAATGTGTATCGATTGTTAAGCGTTTTAGTCTTAGGCCTTAGTTGCGCTGTCGGCTCGTGGGCGCTTGGCCTAAAGTAGCCTAAACATTGGCTGACGGTAGATTCTCTTTACACGTGCAGTTAGCGCGCCAAACTTAGAAACTGCTGATGACAGTGAATTTGAACTATACAGTGTAGTACAGTTGTTTTAAGGCAAGAGTTGAGTTTGTTGTTATTAAACTGTGTTTGAAGAAAGAAAGAAACATTCAAAGAACTGTGTCAATTTAATTCTTAAACAGTTAGAAGACGTTGAGCAATTTATATGTAGAGATAAGGAAAGTTCTTGAGGTAGGTCACAACTAAGAAAGAAAAGAGTTGGTGACATATTTGGTGGCAGCAGCGGTGGAATTCGAAACAACGTCTGGGATTCGAAACAGCGGTGGAATTCGAAACAACGTCTGGGATTCGAAACAACGTCTGGGATTCGAAACAACGTCGACTGGTGAATACGCATTTGAATCATTGGTAAATTGACGACAACGAAAGCCTCAACGACAAAGGTATAAAAGTTGGTTGTTATCAAACAAAGAACAATCCCCAATACTTCAAACACAAAAGAAAACTCGTGTTTTCCAGAAAGGACAGCACTGAAGTAAAGAAGTAAGATGGAGAAATTAAGTGTCAAAAAACAAGCAGAACTGAAGAAGATGTCTTCTGAAAGATTAAAACAGCGCTTGTTAAAGGCTGGTTTTGAAGAAAAGCAACTGGAAGATATGTCACGTGAAGACATGTTAGAAGCGCTAGCTGAAGTCTGGCTTAAGGAAGAAGCAGAAGAAGAAGGTGCTGTCGGCGGTGTTGTGGAAAAGGTTATTGAAAAACCGCCTGGACTTATGTCTATGGAGATGATGATGCAGTGGATGATGATGAAAGAAGAAAGAGAGGAGAAACGAAGACAAGACGAGAAAGAAAGAGAGGAGAAACGGAGACAAGAAGAGAAAGAAATAAGACAGGAAGAATTACGTCTTCAGAGAGAGAAAGAAGAGAAGGCAGAACGTCTTCAGAGAGAGAAAGAAGAGAAAGCAGAGAATACAAGACAGGAAGAATTACGTCTTCAGAGAGAGAAAGAAGAGAAAGCAGAGAATGCAAGACAGGAAGAATTACGTCTTCAGAGAGAGAAAGAAGAGAAAGCAGAGCAAGTTCGTGTGGCAGAACTTGAGTTACAAAAGCAGCAATTTGAGATTCAATTAGAGCAATTGAAAAGAGATCGAGAAGATGCTGAAAGGAGAAGATTAGAGCAGATGATTGAATTTGAAAGGGCGCGGAAAAGTGACGAAGAGATACGTCAGCAACAGATTGAAGAGAAGAGACTACGTGAAGAAGAAAAGGAAAAAGTGCGAATTTCAGAGTTGGAGCGAGCAGAAGAGGTTAGACAAGAAGAACTGAAATTACAGAAAGAAAGCATGGAGAAGGCGGAAGAGGAAAGACAAGAACGTTTAAAGTTGGAACAACAAAAAATAGCATTAAAAGAAGCACAACTCAAAGAGGAGAAGCGAAATAGAGAAGCTCAAGAGCAAAGAAGAGAAGAAGAACGAGAAGAACAGAAAAGGAAACAGGAAGAAAGTGAAACGATGGTTTCGAAAATAAAGAAAATTGGTGATGCCATGAAACACGTGTTACCTAAAATGCCAAACGATATGATGGAGGTGCCATTATATTTCGAAACGGTTGAGAATGCGTTTCGTAGTTTCAACGTGCAAGAACAATTCTGGGTGAAGTTACTATTGCCATTGATGACTCCGAAAGCTAGAACTGTTCTAAACAGATTGTCATTCGCTGATTTAGACGATTATCAGATCGTGAAAGAACACTTGTTAAAAGAATTCAAGTTGACACCGAGAGAGTACAGATCGAAGTTTATTGATGCGAAGAAGACAGCTGAAGAAACGTATACAATGTTTACAGCTAGGCTGAAGAACTTGCTGAACTATTATGTGAAAAGTCGCAAAGTGGAAAAGAATTTTGAGAAGCTGTTTGATTTATTAGTGGCGGTCTGGTAACGCCCATGCGATCCAGCTCATATTTACGGAAACAATTATTTTCCTCAATCTAGCATCTATTTCAAAAAGAATGAGTTTTGTTCAATCCACCTTAGATTTTGGCCAACTATTATTTTCATCGATCCAGCTTCCATTTAAATTGATCAGAGATCTTGGTCTTACCAAGTCCAATGCAGAACTTTTGACGTCTAGACTCAAGCAGTGGAACCTGTTGGTGTTCAAATCGCAGATCACAGGAAGCGTCATCAATCATTTTACCAGTCAAGATGGACTCTGCTTCTGTCACAACGTTACCGGTCTTTTTCAGGAAATTGGAATAGACTGCAACCCGAACGAGTGGCGTCTCTTCATTGACAGTTCATCTCGGAGCCTCAAAGCCGTGCTACTCCATAATGTGAACAAGTATCCGTCTCTTCCTCTGGCTCACTCGGTACACCTCCAAGAGTATTACAACAGCGTGAAAACCTTGTTAGCCGCCTTGAAGTTCGATGAGTACGGCTGGGATGTCATAGGAGACTTCAAAATGGTATCATTCCTGATGGGTCTGCAAGGGGGTTGGACAAAGTTGCCTTGCTACCTTTGCCTGTGGGACAGCAGAGACAAAAAGGCGCACTACCACAAGCGGGACTGGCTCCAGCGGACCGAGTTCAATGTGGGTAGCAAAAATGTCAAGTGGGAGCCACTGATGGATCCTCTGAAAGTGCTCATGCCACCACTGCATATTAAATTGGGCCTAATGAAACAATTTGTCACGTTTCTAGATAAGGTATCGGTAGCTTTCAAATACCTTCAAGGTTTCTTCCCTAAGCTGCCTGTGGCAACGGTCAAAGCTGGTGTCTTCGTGGGACCACAAATAAAGAGAATCATGGAGTGTAAGAATTTCTCCAAGATGCTTTCTAGGACTGAGAAAGCGGCTTTGGATAGCTTCGTAGCGGTGGTTAGAGGCTTCCTGGGCAATAACAAGGCCGAACTATGTAGAGCTGTTGAGACTCTAGTGAAGAACTACAGTAAAATGGGGTGCAGGATGTCCATGAAAGTTCATATCCTTGATGCTCACCTTGATAACTTCAAGGAGAACATGGGAGCATACTCGGAGGAGCAAGGCGAGCGCTTCCACCAGGATATGCTAGACTTTGATCGTCGCTACCAAGGACAGTACAGTGAGAACATGATGGGAGACTACATCTGGGGGCTGATTCGTGAAAGTGATTTACAGTATAACCGTAAATCTAGCAAAACTATGCATTTCTAAATTTCGGGTGGTCAATTTTTGTATCATTCTAGTATTGATACATGTTGCTTTAGACTTTAGAGTCATTTTGTGATTTCTTGTGACCCATATAGTTTTCTTCTGACTTCACGTGAAAAAAATTCGCTTGTTTGTTGTGGAAATAGGTTTTTTCTTTTAAATATCATTCTCCAGTCCACAAAAGCAAAGTTTAAACAGAATAACTACCATTTCCTATACGTTTGAGGCACAAATAACCAGGAAATTACATTCATTGGCCAGGAACAAAAATCGTGTTACATAGTTGCAATGTAAAATAATTTAGCAACGTAAGCAACGGTTTTACCCTCTTATTTTAGGCGCATTAAAATCTCTGTTGTGTCCGTTTCCTAGTCAATGTGTTATGAAGCGACAACCTTATCTACACACGACTTCATTAGCACGAGAACTACAATTAAATTATTATTATTATGTTTGCTTCATAATCAATGAGTTATTAAGCGACAACCTTATCTACACATTTTTATCCATTGGCTTAATAGAGATTTAAATGTGCTTTTAATCAAAGTTTATTTTATCGACAATGATTTCTGAATTGCCATTGCATTTATTAGCGATTAAATGTTAGTATTAATATGTAGCCTATGATTTCATTGACATGTAGCCTATTTATTATTCAGCGACCCCATTGATTTTGGTGCGCGCTCATATTGGAACACGGTCTTATTAGCCGTGACCCGTCAGAACGGCCCAGGACAAATCGGCCCCGACAAAACGGCCCCGACAATTGGGCCCCGACAAAACGGCCTCGACAAAACGGCCCTGGTCAAAATGGCCTCGACGAAACAGCCTTATTAACAGTGCTTTTATTTGACAGCGCTCTTATGTGACACGTGCCCTTAAGAACTTCTTGTCTAAGAACTTCTTGTCTCGTATGATGTTTAAAAACATTTACTAGTCATAACAGACAGGAGACAGCTGACGTTAATAAGCAAAATCTAAGTTTAATAACTTCTACAACCTAGAACAATTGTCACCTGACAACAAAACTTTGAACTAATAAACGAAAATACATACATACATATATGTGAGAGCGCCCTTTTGTGTGCGCTCTTTTGTGTCGCGCCCTTTTATTGGTGTAAACCAAAGCGCGCGGCTGGGTGCGATTTCGCGACGCGGGGACAGAATAGGTAATGGTTCAGTCTCGTGTGATATGTTGAGTTAAGCATTCATTAAGTGACATTTGAATCTAGTCTAAAGTTGACTTTTCCTACAATCGAACAATTTAGGTAAGACACAATTGCAATGCTTAGAGTGTACGCAGAGATTGAAAACAGATTTAATTCTACCTGCAGGCATGAAGGCAACAGTCTTGCCGTTAAGTGTGTGATTGAGCGGGTCTGACTGCGCTGTTGCATCAGTGAGTTTGTCATCTAACTCTAGACTTCTAAAGTTCTCACTGTTCAGTTCTTGTTGTAACTCTAAACTTCCTTCCTTTTCTTTTTGTTGAGTAGGAAGATCTTGACTATTTTCCTGTCTGTGAAGTAACTCTTCGTCGACATCATTCCTAATCTCGTTCTCCTTCTTTTCTTTAGACTTCTGACGTTCACATTCAATTGATGCTAAACGGACATTTAGATCATCAATTTGTGTTTGGTAGCTTTGTATATCGCATTCTGCTTTACTCAAAGTGTCTTTCAATTCCATGATGACAGTGTTGCTCAAGAGTTTCTCCTCCTCGAATCGCTTGCACTTCAATTTATCACTGTGATTATCGGTCTTCAATTTATGTAACTTCTCTTCTAATTCCATTCGTTCTTTCTTGCTTTGCAATCTTTCGTTGGTTAATTCTTGTTGCACGGAATTCAGCTGCGTACGGACAACCTCATTTAACACTGCTGCAGCCGAGTGTTGACTGGCGCTTTTCCGCAACTGTTCCAGCTCCACGCTTGTCTCGTCCTTTCTTGCGACAATTTCTTTCCTCATCTCATAACATTCTTAAAAGAATATAATTAACACGTGTTACTTATAGCTTTTATGCTCATGCATTCATTCGCTGTGGCTATCACTCACTGTCACTGTTACTGGAACTCGCACAATAAAGCCAAGATAACTTAACCATCAAAAATAAGACTGCAATATCAATAGATCCTACCTTTTCTAATTTTAAAACAAGTTGACAAGCAGACTATAATATTGGTTTCACTTTTTTCTTGTTGCAAGGATTGCAGTTGCGCTCGGACAAACCTCATTTAACGCGGCAGCAGCCGAATATTGACTGGCGCTTTCCCGTTGCTGTTCCAACTCCTTCTTTGTTTCGTTATTTCTTGCGACAATTTCTTTCCTCGTCTTATGGCAATCTTAGAATATTGAATTTCACTTTAGCATATTCAGGGGAACGATTAATAAGAGCGTTCGACCTGCATCGGCATCGCGGACATTTCGGGTTCAAACATCCATTGACAAGGTTACTGGGTAGATACATTGAACATGTTTCTCGTTCACAATTGCTCAGCGCCATCGATTCTCTGTTCTTTGGTTACATTGTTTGTTTGTGTACTTCTTAAATTATGAAGAAGGCCAATATCAAATGCATTTGGAATGCAACCTACTGTAGGCTACTAGGAACACTGAAAAAACATCCTGATAAACTAAAACACTTTCAAATATAGCACTCTTAAATGTAGCAGCGCTTTCGTAAGGTACTGAAAAAGGCGATGC
Organism: Aporrectodea caliginosa; assembly: GCA_020284085.1. Classification (NCBI taxonomy): domain Eukaryota; kingdom Metazoa; phylum Annelida; class Clitellata; order Crassiclitellata; family Lumbricidae; genus Aporrectodea; species Aporrectodea caliginosa. Next base: position 264,693 of record JACEVL010000186.1, read on the forward strand.
ATTAAGTGTCTTGAAGCATATAATTATGCATGCAGACACAGCAAGAAAATTGTGCAAAAGTGCTTTATGGCCCACACCTTACCGAAACGTCTTATTCAGCAAAAATAGATTAGTTTTGGATATAATATTTCAAAGTTTTAGGAAATCAATATTACCTTGCAGTAAAGTATGAAAACACATCTTCAAACTATCTTCTGGTTTGTCGAAATACAACAGGGAAACATATGTGACTTTGATTGCGATATCTGCCTGCATCCGAAACTCAGGTCGTTTTAGCCTTGATGGAAATGTTATCCCCTCCGTCTAAGAATATCAGATAGACTTCAGATAATTATACATAGATAACAAACGGCAAACAAAGGATGTAATCAATGGACAAATTTAATTTAATTCTTCCTTGCAATCTGAAGGCAAGATGATATCATATTCAGTTGAATAGATAGTAAATTTTTAAAAGACACATTTACAAACGTACACTCTATGATAATGAAATAGAAAACATGCATTTACAAGGCAGCTAAATCAACTGATGTAGGCCTATTATAAAAAGATTGATTTTTGATCTACAATAAAGAACGTGAAATATCGAAAGGGCTTATACAAACTCTTCGAAAATCAACTGGTTTCTTCGTAGGTTTGGCAAAGGTTTGCATCGATTTTTCATAGTGCTGGGCAGGTTTCGACAAAGAATGTGATGGAATAAGTTTCTGTCCAGATTTACGAATCTTTCTCGGAGGAGGAACTGGCTTTGAAACGGTAGATGGGACTGTTGCGGGGTCATCAGTTGAATCTGTGAACTCAATCAATTGCAAAATGCAGTATGGGAATTGTCAAAAAATAACGGTGGGAGGGGGTTAGACGTTGACGTATATGCAGTTTGGGTGTGAAATGTAGACTTTACTATGGGAGCCTAAAAAAGACTAGGGGGTTGAACCCCCAACCCCCGGCAATTCTCACCCTGACAAAATGTAATAAATTGGTCCATGCTAGAATAAAAACGCATCGATGGATACATCCATTCACCATCGGTTGTATTTATTAATGCTCTCTGACGTAAAAACGAACGACAATTTAACATGAACTGTGAACAAAGATGCAATGCACTGCAGCAGAGCTCTGACATAGCACTATCAGCCACCGGCAAATATCATATATTGTATTACTCTTCAAGGACATTGCACAATACAAAATGGAATCTTCGAAGTGATCGGCCCCTCATTCTGGAACAGGCATCCATGCAATTTTCAACACAATGGGCCCTACTATTCTTTTTCTGTGCAATTCGCAGCTGGTTGAAGACCATTCTATTCATGGTCTTGTATTATCAGGTCGGGAGCACTCGGCGATAAGTTTTCTAGAAAAGGCGCTACATAAATAATTGACAAGCGTTGGTTTACTTGGCTGATCAATGTTTTCTACCACGCATAATATTTGTCTTATTCTAAAACTTATGTGTTCAGTATTAAAGAATTCTCAGAGTTCTAGAGTAATTGCTTGGCAACGTTCTAACCAGCCAGTAATACGAAACTAAATTTGTTGACGGAAGAAAGGGCTTAAATGCAGAATGATATCTGACCTGAACATCTTGTCGCCTGATTATCTTTGTCTGGCCATGACCAAATCAACAATTGTTCGTAAGCAAACGAGCTTCTTCGATTCCTGGACCTACTTTTTGGAAGCCTCTCCCTATGACTGTCTGTCTGCTCTGCTCATTCGCTTGCATCGTTTCGTTCTCAATTTAAAACTTACTTCTTTCCAATTGCTTAGTATACCTTAGGCTGCCTTTCAAACTTAGTGCAGCGGTTTTCAAATGGTAGTTCGCTAAGTGGTACGCGATCGAAAAATAAATTTTCTTTAAGTTTATGTCCATCTTTCTTTGATTATCTGTGTATGTTAGACTACATGATACTTTATAAAGTTTATACGTCCACCCTGCGCTTCTTTCTGAAACTGGATTTTCACCTATGCTTGCAATAAATCAATCAATCAATATTTCTATTGGTCCAGCAAGAGAACATTACAATCTAGTAATTAAATTTGTTAAGAAAAAAGTTCATCGTTGGGGGAAAAATTGAAAAATATCAAAATCAAATATAGGGCAAAGTTTGAACTCGAGACAGATTTGCATTTGAAATTGATAAATGTTTAACCAGATATCGTAAATCTGTGCTTGTCGAAACAAACCCACAGCTCACATCAACACTTTCAAAAAGTGATTTCCTATTTTTCTATTTGTTTATAATTTATGATTCTTAAAATTGTATAATTTATAAATTTTTTAATTTGTCTACCTACTACTCTAATACCCGCCCAGACACTCCAATAAAACTCCCCCTAATAATTAATTGCAAGGGGCTTCTCGCTCGCTTGCTGTTTTTTAATATCTGACCTTAGCTGGGGGTACGCCAACATTCGATTTCCTTAGCAGGTGGTAAAATAAAAATAAAGTTTGAAAATAGCTGTTTTAATGGACTGCTATTTTTTATATTGATCTGATTACTATTCGGTTTTGGTGCTCCATCTGTTGATGCCTTGTGCATTAGACACCTCACAATGGACGCAAATAATTATTATTTTAAATAATTTGGCAGTTTAACTGCAATAGAGAGAGTCATTCTAAGCTTCGTGGATTCTCTATGAAGGGCGGATAAATAGATGCTATTAATTATGATTTGCAGCTATAATGCAGTGTAAAATAATTCACAACTATAGGCCTACCTTCTGGTTTTCTAAGTTTCTTTGCTAGATGGCCTTGACCCGAGGCTTCCAACGCTTCTAAAAATTTCTCAAAGTCTTCTGGAGATTTCTTGCTCAGCAGTCCAATCAGTAACTCGTTCTTTAGGAAGGTATTGTTTAGACAGAAAACACATTCTTTCTCGCGAACCGTTAAGACATTTTGTTGATACAGCCAAGTAATGAGTCCATTTTCTGGGTCCATGTTCTCGGATAACCATATGAAATTCCGACAAAACAAGTCTTTATGGTCCGAAACATCTTCTCTCTTTGCTTCATCGCATGCTAGAATTATTAGTGAAATATTCTCTGAACTACGCCAAACAGAGCACCAAGTAGGCCTATAAGGAATTTTAACATTAATCAGATTCTAAGTTTGAAAAGGTTAAACTAACATAGTTGAAATAATCAGTGATAAAATTTAGCTGCTTTGCAATAAAATTGCCACCTTTACACACACACACTAATCGATCACCAGAAACCAGGTGTTTGTAGGCTATAGTCTATGCTGTATAAAAACACACATAATAGCGCAGAAAGCGTAGTAGATAAGCTTATGATCAGTTACGTTCAAATACTTGATATCAATACATTGATAGCCTAGACATAGAAATAATGTTTTTTCCAGCCGTTTTCGAATAGGGCTACAGAACAAAGCCTGAACTCGAGCCAGATTTCCGATAGAGGTTAACGTGTAGTTTAGAATCGTAGGCTATTTATACTTCACCATTGCATCGATTTTAGTGTTGGTCGAATACAAGTTGGAATGACGAAATGAATTCTTGCTAAATAGAAGTCGGATTAATGAAAATAATTTTTGCTTAATTAGAAGCTGGATTGATGAAGAATAATTTCAAATCGAATAGATGTTGTATGATGAAAAACAGTTCCTGCTTAAATAGAAGCTAGAATTATGAAGCGAATTCTTGCCCAAATAGAAGCTGGATTGATTAAAAGATTATTGCCAACGTAGAATTTGGATTGATGCAAAAGCTTATTGGCCTAATGCTAACGTCGGCGAATTATTTACGACGCCAAACTAAACGTTTGCGGCGTTTGAAATTGACAAATATTAAACCAGATATTGTAGCCTACGTAATATTATGTGCTTGTCGATACAAGTCCACAGCAGCCATCAACACTCTATTTTTCTTATTTGTTCGCATAGTTAGATTCTTAAAATTATATAGACCTATCAAGTTTTAGACGTGTCTAACTACGACACGCCCCACACCCTGCAATAAACCTTACGCTGTTCCACCTAATAATTAATTGCAAGGAGACTTTGCGCTCGCCTGTTGTTTTTGATCTGGCCTTAACAGGTGGCAAGTCAACATTTGATTTCTTTACCTAGTGGTACAATAAAAATAAAATTTCTAAAACCGCTGTTTTACTCTATCTAACGATTAGAAAAAGACGTGTCGCGATGTTGGGCTCAATTAAGTGCGAATAGATGACTCTATAATTATGTAAGGTTAAATTAATAAGACAATGCTTTATGCTTACTGTTGTCACCAGACACAAGAATCTGATATAGATGCGGTTGGTTAGTCTCTTTGATGAGTGACAGGAAAGACTCATAGACATCTCTTGGTTTCCTGGCTATGATGCTTAGAAGCTCCTCGTTGGCTCGGATTGGAGTTGATTGCAAATGCTGGATCTGCTCTAACTCCTTCAACGTCAGTTTCTCTTTCTGATACAACGTTGCTATTATGTCTCCCAGACAAGACAGGTTGCTAGCCAGTTGGTTGTATTTTGTTTGAATTCTCTGGCTATGTTCTTCCCAAAATAAATGCACGAATGACAACTAAATTATGCAATGATCATGTCTAGAAAAACATCAGATCAAAACACGCTTGATATTTTAATAATACTTGTTGCTTTCGTAAATTTAATTTTGTTAATGTAAACATAAAAATTGAATATTCAGATTTTTTACTTGGTTGATTTATTTAATGGCATTTCTGTTTAATTGCCAGATTAATTCTATTCTATTTTGGACAAGTCTAGCTTAACTCTGGAATAAATTCATTCCTTTCTAGTCTAATCGGAACCTTGTCTTAGTCTGAGTCCAGTTTTAACCTTTCTAACATACTTTCCAATCGAATGTTTATGTCTTATGCCTGCATAAACTTCTTTTAAAACCGTTTTCTTACTATTTCAACAAACTCTACATCAACAGGGATGCAAAAACGATTCGTCGGGAGATTGCTGGGGATGAGCGGAATGACATTTTTGTCGATTTCCGATTCCGATTAGTTGGCCTGCTTTTATCGCTCATTCCGATTTCGATCCCATTAATCGGAAACATTCATATTTATTTGCAAATATATATATATATATATATATATATATATATATATATATATATATATATAATTAAAGATAAACCATAAAACCAAATCAAGGAAATGTAATGTATATTGTAAAAAGACGAAAGAATAAGAAAATCCAATCTTAATTATTGGATACCATTCCGAAATAAACGTATGAACGTTCAATGGTAATTAAAGATTAAAGATTACCGCAGGAGGTCGCCAAAACAGGTTGCTATTTCTGTATTAATGAAAGAAGAAATTGTTTTTGGTCAAAAATATTATTTTTTTGTTAATCGATTTTGAGGCCCTGGGACCGCCGATTTCGACTAGTACCGATAATTGCAAATCCGGCCCGAATCGATTACCGAACGATAAATCGGCCCATACCAACATACACATTGACAATCACAAATAAACATGCTACCAACACTGTTGAAAATAACTGGAATGTTTCGTTTATTTCGAAATGGTATCTGTAGTTTAAGTTTGAATTAACATAAAGTCACCTTCTTGTGCAAATAAAACAGATTTGGTTTCTTCTTCAGCAAGTTGTAGAGCAAGAAACCACAGTTGATCGCTTCGTGATGAATATCCTGCCATGCTCACTTCTCAGCTTCTGTATCACCGAAATATGCATAGGCCTACACACATTAGACTATCATGCACATTGTATGCCTATACAATACATGCATGCATTCATAATTTCATACATAAAATCATCCATGCATAATATAAATATATTGTTACAGGTTGTGTAATGTTAAGGACTGTTTGTTTGCCTGTTATGAAGGCCGAGTTATTCATACGTGGAATTCTTCTTCAGAATGAAATCTTTATTGTCTCTTTCCTTATGAATGTCTCTTCAATGTTTATCAGTTTAAGATCGGGGTTGTTCGCACTCGAAGCGTTTCTGAAAGGTTTTGGCTGAGAGAAGCGCTTTATAAATGGCCAAATACACAATACAATATTATGCTATATTAAAATACAGAAATAAATGCGTATAGGCATAATGAATATAAAATTAATTGAAATTATTTTGGTAAGTGGGGCCTTTGTTATGTGCTCGCTCCTCCTCGTGTTAAAACCTTGCTACGTCTCTGGTCACAGTCTCATGTATCATCTGTCGTTGTATATTTTCTGAGAAGAAAGAAGAAAACGTTTGACTTCACAGATTAAAATGGAAACTGCTCGCGAACAATGTAGCTGCTATTGCAACAGCTAAAGACACCCACTTACTGTGATAATGTTATTGAGTTCCAAACAAAATTTATGTTCCTCCTTACCAATACCGCTAGCTAGGTCTATTAAGTCTCTATTAGTAAGACGTTTCTAAAAACGCCGTAGGCCTATATTTCGATGCAATATTGCAGTAGTGTCGAAGCGGCCAAAGAAGCAAATCAGAAGATTATTATTATTTAAACTCTTCCTGTTTCAGCTTAGTCTAATACTTTTGGCCTGTTCAAATACACTTTGCGTTCGAGGCTAGACGGCAGAAGACCTGCACTTCGTTTGCTCAGGTAAGCCTACAGATCAGCTATGGAAATATATGCTAATTCTCTGTTTTATGTTCTGTAAAGATGTGACAGAAGGTTCTGTGGAAACCCGAGCAATAAAGTTCATATTCAAGACGAGAAAAACCCATACGTCAATATTCCCATATAGAAAATCGTGTCATATAGACATCTTAATATGTCCTGAGAATGTCGTTGCTGTTAGAGAGGTTCTCGCTCACAGTCAAACTTATCTTTTCGACTGCCATGATGAAAGTCAACAGTCTTTGTAACATATAATGTTGATAGAGAGCTATAAGTAGGGCTTGTATCTATTGCTTTTCTTTTTTGAAAAGAGTTGAGATATTTGCGATGCTGCTGCTGTAAATTTGTTTAACGTCAGTTCAAACGAAAGCAGGCCAGGCTGAATGGCCATTGGAACCCCTAAGCCCAAGGTAATGTGAGCCTTCTCATTTCCAAAGGCGGAGGGTCAGAGAGGTATTGCGTCCTCAGGCAGTGTGTCTCAGTTTAAACCGTAGCCGTTAGCGAGGTTCCGTGCACTTGCATACTAATCTGAGCTTATGATTTCAGATTATACATTTGAAGTGATCCTTCGTTATCCCATTTGCTTGAGTAACATAAGCTCGTCTGGACTTCTCAGTGGCGGCGCGGCGTATCTTCCGCCCTCTGTTCGTGACACTAAGACTGCTCCATGTGGCTTTATGGTTGTCTCTCGACTCTTAAAGACGCACTTTTTCAGCTGTTTGCTGGTCAAGGTCGTGTTGAGTGCTTCTGAGATACAGATTTAGAGATAAGTGTTACAATCTACCACGATGTATGTATTAAATAGCAAACGACTAGCCATGTTCTAATGGGGAACCTGCTTACATCTAAAGCAGTCCCAGGAGTTTGACCTGAAAGAGCTTGTTAGATATGACTTGTTGTAGGCCTACACATTCTAGGCGAGAGGCGCTGCTAAAGCATGGCTCTCTTAACTGAGAACTATGAGTAGGCCTACTCAACTTCCTGTTCTGTTCGCACTGGGTTTTAAAATCCAAGGAATCTATTATTAGTATAGAAGTGAAACTGAAAATCACGTATCTCAGTCTGTTCTACATCTAACATCTTCTATGTTATAATTTTCAAGGTACCTTCATTTCACAACAATTCGAACAGATTTAGTTGTCGATAGCATTAGGCTATAGGCCCAGGCCTACCGCTATCGTCAAGGAAGTGCATTACGAAATTGAAGGCTGAAAGTTAAGGTCAAATGCATGTTATGTTGAAAGGGTCAAACAGATGACCTACTTATTATACTGACAATGTCACGTTGATGAAGAATTTGCTCAAAATTATTTTCACGAGTAGGCCTCCAATTATAATTTATAATTTTAGAAATACATTATAGGGCATGAGTTAGTTATACAAAAGTATTTCTATTATATTATTTAGATTCAATTCAAATCAAATTCAATTTATTGATCCCAAAAACAACAAAGACAAAACAATCAGAGGAAATGAAATAAAAAACAAGCAGTAACATAACATAGAGTTGCATGTTTCCAAGTTACATATGAATAATGAAACCTGCTTGAATGTTGTTGCTAGTGAGAACAATAGGCACCCAAAAGGGAGTAATTCCGCTGAGAAGGGCCTGTTGTTACGAAGTAAGTGGGTAGACGATGATGACGGCAGCTGCATAAGTAGAAACAATAGTTGGGATCTGTCCAGGCACACCCATATTAGTCTTGGATGTACCATGAAAAGTAATGACGCTGGAGCATTGCTCATACAAACATGCATAGGCCTATATAATAGGCCTACAGTAGATGCGTGCATTAGAAAAGATAACATTCATCTTAACTAAATCTTAACTAAGAGACTAAACTAGGATTTATGAAAAAATAACTCTTCCTTAAGTAGAAGTCGGATTGATGAAAATAGTTCTTGCTATTTAAGCACAGAATTAGTTTCATCAATCCAACTTCTATATATCAGCGCAGTCTTTCTTTTATCGATTCGGCTTCCATTTAAGCAAAGAATTAGTTTCATCAATCCAACTTCTATTTAAGGAAAGAATTATTTTCATCAATCCAACTTCCAGTTCAACTTGAGAGTGCGTAATATGTGCAAAAAAATGGCTTATATAATAACACCCCCCATGCGAGGACATAATCCCCACCGGCTAGGATATAATTATATATCTTTTGATTCCACTGGAAAAAGTGTATTATTTTCCCTGACGAAACGTCCCCGAACCAATGTGCAGGCTTGGACTGGGCCGCCGGGACACCGGGAGATTCCCGGTGGGCCGGTAGTCCGACGGGCCGGTGGGCCGGCTCCCAGAATATAAAATATATGATTAAAAAATATTATGATATGTTAGTTCTACTTCTAATTCTAGTTCAATAATGATGTCCGGTACAGAGCGAAAACTCTCCTTTATTCTTTGACAAGTTTTGCATGTATTTTGATACTGCAATTGCTTTTAAAGGTTTGAACAAACAACTCCTTTATCTCAAACACAACTCATTTATCTCCATATTTGCAAACAAACGGCATGAACATCCTATGAGCATATATAAGATGGTTCAAGATATTATCATTGAATGAAGCCAAATATATCGAAATTTTGATCTCATTTTTGAAACAGCTAGGCAACACATTTTCAGAACTTATTACCTGTTACAGTGAACTAGATAAAATAAATCTCGACATTGGTGTTGAGACTGCTTTGAAACAGAAAAAATTAGATAAAGAAATAAATAATGCTAGGAGAATCTGTTAAAGACCAGCAAAATGCGACAAATAAATTTCGAGTAAACGTTCACAACTTGGTAATGGATCAAGTTATTAGTAGGTTTTGAAACAGATTCTCTGAGCACGGTAGTCTTTATGTTGATTTGTCTTGTTCAGATTTTAAAAAATTGCAGAAATTTCGATAAGGTTTCCCAGTGATAGACAACAGCACCTGAGTGAGTTGCCCAGATAACAGTGTAACGATGACAGTGTAAAGAAAGACCAGCTGCAAAAGGAATTTTTGTTGGACTTTGGACGAAAATGGAAAAGTTTCAAAACTACTCTTGAAGAAAACTATTATATGCTATTTGACACTGAAATAAGAAACATAGAAAGTGAAGCAGTTACAATGGCAAATAAATGCAAATCTTGCAGAAAATTATTGTTTACTTGTTTGTTACGACTTACCCTGCACGTTTTCCTGAAATTCAACTTGCATAGGCTGGCTTATTCAAATTTTTTGCTTACAAATTGGTGCTGACATTATCATCATCACAAGTTGCCTGTAAGAGGTCATTTTGGAAATTGAAATACATTTTGAACATATTAAGAAATTTGCTAAGTCAGTCAAGTTTAGAGTCTATCATGCTGATGGCTTGTGAGAAAGACCTCAGAATTAATAATGATGACATCGTTGACTTCTGGCGTCAACAACTAGTGATACGATGAAAAAACTGCTTGTGTGAATGTGAAGGTTGTGTTTACTAAGTCCATTATGATGTTACATTTTTGAAATAAACAACACTGTGCAGGTGGTTCCAAACATAATTACGAATTTTCGACAAATCAAACATTAAAACTCATGTGCTTAAATTTGGTTTATCTTTTAATATTCATTTAACAATAGGCCTAGTTGTCATTTGGCCCATTAATAACTAAAAAGTCCTTCATTTTATGTTGAATGCTACAAGAAGCATTGGTGGGTGGGCACCGTTCAGACCCCCTTATCGGATTAATTTTATCCTGAAAGGTTTCGCGCCTTCAGCGTTCGGTAATGTGGGCCGCCCATAACCAAATTTCCCGGGCCGCTTTTGCAAGCCACTCCGACCCTGCCAATGTGTAGCCTACACCTACTAGGCATAAGCGAATGGCAACTTGAAAGGTTGATCTGCATTCCAAGGGTTCGTCTCTAAAGGGTTATGCTCTAAAGCTAACTAATTGGCGTATTTAATTATTTAAATGCTTTCAATGACAACTATCACAACTAGGCTACAACTTCTATTTACGCAACGAATTATTTTTCATTAATCCAACTTCCATTTTAACGCCAAAATGTCTTTTCACCTATCCAACCTAAAAGTACTTGGGACATGGGACATTTTTGAGGGTACTTGCCCGCTATTTCGGGTCCGCTATTCCGGAGATCCGCCTGACTGAGCGTCGTGAGGGTCGGTTAGGGCCAGGGTTAGGGTTAGTTTAGTCATTAGAAAACATCGTACCTTTCGCGCAGCATGCAAGACACATTAGTCCCTAATAGCGGCCCCGGAACCTTTGCCATTCATTCATTTCATATATTTATATAGCGCCCCTTCAAGATTTCTACTCAGAGGCCCTCCCGACTACAGCGCGGACACTGAATCGGAGTTTCACGCCGAAGCGCATGAGCAATTGCGAGTGAAGAACTTGCTCAGGGTCCCTACGCGGCGGCTTTAGGTAGATTCGAACCCGCAACCCTCCGGCTGCAAGGCACCAAATATACCCCCTTGAGGTGGATTCGAACCCGCAACCCTCCGGTTGCAAGGCACCGAACATACCTCTACACCACCGGTGGTGAGGGGCCGATATGACTGGGGCCGATATGACTGGGGCCGATATGACTGGGGCCGATTTGACTGGGGCCGATTTGACGGAGGTCGTTATGACGGGGGCCGTTATGATGAGGCCCATATGACGGGGCTGTTTTGTCGAGGCCATTTTGACGGAGGCTGTTTCGTCAGGGCCGTTTTGTCGGGGCCCATTTGTCAAGGCCCATTTGTCGGGGCCCATTTGTCGGGGCCGTTTTGTCGGGGCCGATTTGTCCTGGGCCGTTTTGACGGGTACCATTCATTGATTACTTGCTACCCTAGCTTCATTCAAGTACATCACAAGCCGTAACACAAGATAAAGCACTTCAAATAATTTTATAGGATAATGTCAACTTTATCAATGTGAACCAAGACAGTGCTTTCCACGCAGCGTATTAACTATGTCTCATTTGCATGCGCATGTGTAAAAGATGAACTCTAGTTGTCCGGAGCAAAAGTTGCCATAGGACAAGGGCGATTCCAGCAGCCGACTTGTCTCGCTACTCTTCGGTATTTATCCACGAAACTGCAACGAGTATGAAACAATCAGTTACCCAGAGGATGCCGAGGATGCGCAACAAGTGATGAATGAATAACATGAAATTATAAGGTGTACCTCAATTTTCGAATTAGGGACAACTACGAATACAACTAATCAAGTAATCAATTTATCTTCTTGTTTATTCAACAGATGTCACACGTTAGCAATAGCCACGTTTTTCATTCTGCCATCAACGGAAATGAATGTAATAGTAATACATGTAGTAGTAATAATAGTGATTGTAATGATAGTAATAAGAATAATTACTGCTGCTGCCTCTAGTACTACTACCGTTACAACTACAACAACAACTACTACTACTGCCGCTGCTGCTGCTGCTACAACTACTTATAATATTAATAGTAATAATAGTATTAATAATAATAATAATAATAAAAATAATTATGATGATGATAATAATAATAATAATAATAATAATAATAATTATAATAAAAATAAGTTTTTCCAGACAACCCCATCTACAATAGTAATATTCAAGTACCTGAGGGATCATGTATACCTCGGGGCATAAAAAAAAAATAATAATAATAATAATAATAATAATAATAATAGTAATAAAAGTAATAGTAATAATAATAATAATAATAACAATAATAATAATAATTATGATAATAATAATAATAATAATAATAATAATAATAATAATAATAATAATAATAATAATAATAATAATAATAATAATAATAATAACTCTTTTAGCATTTGCGGAAGACAATTTATCTCTTCCAACGCTTGTCGGTTTGCACACAACGCTTTAACGCCGTCACTTTCAGGGGTTCTTTTGAGCAGCACGTTGGAGACGAGAACCTTTAACACAGTTCTATTATAGTTTCTTAGAGCCTGAGGGATCATTTCTACCTCGGGCCATAAAGAAAAAAAAATAACAATAATAATAATCATAATAATAATAATAACAATAACAATAATAGTAATAGTAATAGAGTAATATGCTGTAAAATAATGGGTACGAAATACATGTATACGTTGGACGAAGGCGAAATTAAGAAGTTGAGAGTCAGAGTGAAAGAACGATTGGCTGTTAGATGGGAGCTCTGTAGAATAATGCGACCTATTTGCTTTTCGTTCATTTGATGTAAGGACACCTAAGCCAAGTGTCATTTTTCAGCGGCGTCAGAAAAAGGTCAGATAGTAATATACCAGTTAGCCTCCTCGTGAAATACGTAAGGATAAGATAGACACATTTTGAACCTTTATGCTAATGAAAACTCTTTTAGCATTTGCGGAATCTGAAATTAGATGGCGCCAGCATAAAAAATCTAAAAAAAACATGGAACCTAACAATTTCTTTTCTATTCCAAACAGTCCTCATTGCACTGAGCATCTCTCAGAAAGAAGTTGCAAGTAAGTTTTGGCGACCACTGCGTCAACGTAGCATACCTCTCAGCGTCCCTACGTTTGTCCAAACGGGGAGATTCCAGTTCCTCATCATGAAAGGCTTTATCCAACTCCGATTCTGTGGACATCATAGACAAATCATATTTTACTGAATTGATAGGATAGAAAGACATTTCGATAACTTGCAATCCGTGTAGAATCGATACTAATTGAAATGCAACGTCTTTTATTCACTGATTCTATTCTGCTCCCATTTATTCCTTGCCATCACTCACCTTGATTGACACTCACATCAGCACCAATATAATTATATAAGAAGCATGACATAAACATAACATATAAAAATTAACTGTGACTTAGCAGGTCAATGAGTCAGTCAGCCGAAGAGGAACAAATAAACCTTCTAAGTATTCGGCTGGCTCATTTACAAAGTTTATACATGAAGATAATACACGCATTTTAACTTAAACACAGAGAACTTTAGAATGAGACATTGAGTTAAGAGATTACAAGTAAATGTTGTATCGTTGATGTAATAAGTGGGCAACAAGTAGCGAATAGTCCGGCAAAATTGGAAATGAGTCATTCCCATACATGTGGGCATATCATTGGCTTATTATAAAACATGTTTAACGCGCGCAACGTCACAAAGAAATGTGAATCGTAGACGCGGTTAGCCAGTTGCCAGACGAAGTGCAGTTAGATATCCAGATGTTTGAAGGCCAATGAAGAATAACAGTGGCGTACCGAAGGAGGGGGGACGAGTCGCCCCTGGCGGCACTAGTCTTGTGCAGAGGCGGCAAACTAGGGTTGAACAAAAATATAAAAGGATTGAATGTTGGATAAAAAAATTAAAAAAACTAAGAGAGAAAGAAAGAAAAGTAGAAAAAGAAGGAAGAAAGAAACTGTCATGCCGACTTGGCTTCCGATGCCGCCCCTAAGCCTCCGGTAAGGGCGGCATCACTCTGAGAGGTCTACGTAAAATACTAAACATAATTGTGAAAAAGAAAACAGTTTCTTTGTGATGTTTACTAAAGATGAGCACATTATATTATTATCCATAATCCAAATAATCTAATATATAAAATGCATAGCTTTATTTTATTCTTTAATTCTTATTGTTATTAAAAGTGAAACTTCTGCTGCGCACATTAGGCCGTGTTTGCACCGTCACTGTACAGCCTTGAATTGATTGATGGTTACAGTATTTCTTAAGCGTAGTGCTTCTGCTGCTGAGACAAACATATAGGCCTATACATAACGAACTAAGACAACATTCCAGGGCACTTGTAACCTCATCTATAGCAACCACCTGAACTTTAACATGAAGCCAACGGCAAAGATGGCCATAAGAAAAGAAACTTCATTTAGATTAGTCTTATATCTATATAGTGCTTTCATAAGATGAGACTTTAATCTGCTCTTGAACTGGTGCAATGGAATCTCCAAAGGGCAGAGAGTTCCAGAGTATCGGTCCATAGATTCTAATACTGTGATGTCTAATTCTAATACTATGATGTCTAATTCTAATGCTGAAAGAACGAGTTTGGTGACCATGAACCTCTTGATTTGTACTGAACCAACTGTTGAGGCTTTTCCGGTATTGAGTGCACATGGCAAATGAGCACTCCCCCTTGTAGTTTATTGATACATTCACAAATACATTGTTAGGAGAGCGTCAACAGATTTTGTAGTGTAGTCTGAATTCTCTAAAATAACACCGCCAACATACTATATGACAAAAAGCAAAGTGCTAAGAATTTTGAAAGCAAGAAATGGTTTGCTCACTCTTCGACGGATCCTCCAGCGAACCATGAGCGCAGGAAACATGCAGTAGGCCTACACTAAACAGAGCCAGCAAGAAGAAGAAGACCATCTTCATCTTTCAAAATGGTTCTTTTTGTACACGATGCAATCAGATACATTGCTTTAAGGATTCAGCTCTGAAAGAAGTTACTGTACTTAGTCTTATTAAGGACTGAGAGAATCGCGTTGTTATATTTCTAGTTGAAAAAGAATCCTTGATAAATATGTATGTGAACTGGAATGTCAATAGGCGCCAATGGAGAGTAGAATACTGCGTACGTGTAACGATGTAGAAACAGAGGAGCAGCCAATTAGGGAGGGTGGGGCAAGAGTGACACCTTTTTGTATGAAATGCAATAGAAATTGTACAAGTAAAGATATCAAAATGAATTTTGGATATACTTGAAGAGAATAATGTTAGTAACATAACCATCCAAATACATGCACTTAATCCAGTTACAAAACTATTCTACGATGCACAATAGTTTTTGTTCTGGCGTGTCACTCTTACCCACCCTATGGAGGCAAGAGTGACATCCAGCATTTGGGGCAAAAGTGACCTATGTTACTCTTGCCACAGTAATCTTAACAAATGTGATCATAGTGTTCAAATAAAAGCTAAAGGATTCAGCACAAATTGTTCCTGTTCACTCTATAGGCCTAAATGTTCTGAATGAGCCAATTAAATTGCTCCATATTGTTTGCAACTAGGCCTAATGATAACAGAACTCGCATATAAATGCCTTCTTTCCACGTTCAATAGGCGCACATGCTTCATGACACCATTGCTGGCATTGCTTACACTTAACCCAATCTTCCTGAAGATTATTATCATCGCACAGTTTCTTGCAGTAAATGCATGCATAAGTTAGCATAACTTCAAAATTCTTACACCCAACTTTTTTAGATAAATCAAAATCTGACCCACTCCCCTTTCGACCCCTCTTGTTATTTTTACGGGTTGTAACAACGGCTTTATTTGCATTAGGCCCAGTGACCACCTTAGCCAGCAACTCATTTTTGTAAGGACTTGATGTCAGGACACATGAAACCTGGGCTTTTCTTTTTCTACGTAGAACCATAGGTTGCACACTAGTGTCTGCAGCTGCAACATGTGGATATGGAGAAACATTGAGAACAGAGTATCTTTTAGGACTAGACCTACTAATTTCACTGAAAGTGGACATGTTAGTCGCATTATCAGAAGTGGAAGTGGTCGGAGTACTGTCTACCGGTTTTTCGGGAGCGATCGAGTTCGACGCGTCAGGAGCGACACTGTGTTGATCTTTGTCAGTGTTTGGCGTATCATCCAGGCCTTCCGGTTCTGCGTGCGGATACCAGATCGGTTTTCTTATCGATATGCTCTTGGTGACACAGCAAGTTTCACCATGTAGGACAGAAAAGTTAGGTCTTCTTGGAAATGAGCCTGACAGAGCTTTTTTGTGTCTTGCCTTCAAATTTGTGATGATCGTTGTCTGAGGAGAATTCTGACGATTAACTGACGCCTTACTTCGGGCACGCTTAGCCTTCGGATGAGTGGTCGCACTCGTTGGAGGAGTCTGGCGATCGACCGACGTGGCAGTTCGGGCACGCTTAACCTTCGGATGAGTGGTCGCACTCGCTGGAGGAGTCTGGCGATCGACCGACGTGGCATTTCGGGCACGCTTAGCCTTCGGATGAGTGGTCGCACTCGCTGGAGGAGTCTGGCGATCAACCGACACGGTGACAACCTCTTGATGTGACCTTCTTTGGTCCATTAAAAACTTTTTACAATCGAGAGATTGACCACTGGATGCTCAGAAATCCAGGTAAACGGGTGTCTGATTATGACATTGTTGATATTTTTCGCCCAGCATATCTCAAAGCTACTACTCCTGAAAAGGGTATACATGGCTTTGAAAAGACCAGAATATTTCCATTTAACCCGGATATCTTCAAAGAAGAAGACTTTGCAGCATCGCTTTTCAGGAGTAGTAGCTTTGAGATATGCTGGGCGAAAAATATCAACAATGTCATAATCAGACACCCGTTTACCTGGATTTCTGAGCATCCAGTGGTCAATCTCTCGATTGTAAAAAGTTTTTAATGAACCAAAGAAGGTCACATCAAGAGGTTGTAGTCTATGGCTCGTGTGAGGAGGAAGTGTGATCATTGTTATATTATTGGCTCGTGCCAGGTCGATTAACTCGATTGTCTTGTGACTTTGATGACCGTCAAGCAGGAGCAGGATTTTCTGTGTTGGCAACGGCTTTACGTGTTTGATAAAATGTTCCATGTACTTGATAAATATTTCATTAGTCATCCATCCTTTGGGGATGGATAACCAATCGCTCCAGGTGGACAGCCCTTCATCAATCTACAGTATCATTCATATTCTTACGTCGAAAGAGAAGCATGGGTGGGACATGCACCCCACTTGCACTCATTGCGCAAACGATTGTCGTAGTCATTCCTTTCTCTGCGCTGACTGCTTTTCCAACTTGTTTCAATCCACGCTTCGCAATAATTTTCCCAGGTTTTTGCACCGTTGCTATGCCAGACTCGTCCACATTGAATATTTGATGTGCACTATAATCTTCTTTCTCAAACTCCTCCCTGAGCAACTCATAAACTTTGTTTACTTGCACACGGTTGAAACCAGTCATGCGGGACATACTTGTTGCCTCGGGACTACGTAAACTGAGATCAGTATGGCGTCTCGGGAATGAAAAGGCCCACTCTTTCCCTGCCATTTGCATAGTTTTCGAAAATGGATGCGGAATATTGTTCTTTTCGGCAAGTTGGAATGCAAGTCGTCGGAGATCTACAACTGACAACCCGTAGCATCGTCTCTGCATTTCTAAAGCATAATCGACCAATTCCCGATCAAATGCACCGTCAAACACCGGCCTGAAGCGCCCGAGACTAGTTGGTTGATGCTCAACATTCTTCAAACGTTTTATCAGCGTCGGCCTTGGTATACCGTATTGTTTGCTTGCTTTCCTTTTAGAAAGTTGACCACTGGTTATAGCATTCAACGCTTCTTGCATCGCTTCCTGTGTGTACGATGCTCTATTCGTCTTTCTTACGTATATTCTTCCCATGATTATCTGGGTCCTAGGAAACAGAACATGAAACTGGAGATGATTTGTTAGGCTTATGCCTACCATGAAGTTACGCTGCAGCCTTATTGAGCATTTAAATGTCAGCTAGTAGCCTACATGTATAGGCAGGAAAATAAAAATAGTCCATAGCATACTTAGGCCTATCTGAATAGGCCTACAGGTGGGAAATAAAATGCCAGAAATAAATCAATACCGTAAAGTTAGATTGTATTCATGTAACGTGAGGTAAGAGTAACATGGGCTGTTACTCTTACCTACCTCGTTCGAGGTAAGAGTAACAGGTCTGTCACTCTTGCCCTACTTTCGTGGGGTAAGCATAACCGTCTGTCACTCTTGCCCAATGAGAGACATGTTTCTCTTGCCCCACTTACAGTGGTACTGCAAGAACGACAACGACAACCAATCCCAATATCGCTCACACACGTTTGTGGTGTTTTTGGGTTCCAAAATAATTACCCTTTATGATAAATAGCGCACCCTGTTTGTTACCCGTACATTTCTGCAATGATCAACGATTTTCTGTGCATGTGCCAAAAACTGAGATATGGGTTAAAACAGAAAACTTACGCTTGATGTCAAAATCGGACGATTTTTTCACATTTTATTAGTTACAAACAACGATCACAAAAAAAGAACACGTAACAAACCCAAAGACACCAAAAATTCAACACTGTCGTTTCTTTATGCGGGTTGATACTCTTGCCTGACCTGTCACTCTTGCAACACTCCCCCCCTAAGTTATCTCTATGATGCAGTCATAGGTTCGAAGTGTTAATGACTTTTTCCTAAGCGCTGCAAGTGCAGCTAAAACCTTGACACTTCTTACCGCCGTGGAGGCCATTCCAACGCCCGATATGATTATTATATCAGAGTGAATTACCTTAAAACAAAGATCCTGTTCTTGTGTTGCTCTCTGTCTGAAGATTCTGCTGTTCCTGTGTTACGACCAGTCTGAAGAAGCTGAAGAAGCGACGATGACCGTTTTACTTTCGCTGAGAAATAGAGACCTTTTATTGGAATTAAGCAGGAGGTATTTGTTATCAGTAGCCGCGTGCAGAACTGAACGATATCTTGCAATGAACTCACAGAAGAGTCTCTACAGATTTGCTTCATTCAGATAAGATAAATTTTAACGAAAAAGTAATCACTTTATTCTTTAGCTCCATTTGAAGCAGACCATACGGTTTGGTGCTAAGGAATTAATGAACAGGTGGGTGTGCTATGCACAATCAAGTGACGTGTACTGAAATGAACACGTGGCATAAAAGACTTTAAAGGTTTATTTTCATTTTGCACTTCAGTTCGAGATAGATAAAGCCGAACATAAGAATTGATCAGCAGATAAGGCAGATCGTAGACCTTTATCAATTAATGAAAAGATTTTTGTTGTTGTTTTGAAGTCCTATTATGATGAGTATGTTGTGCATTAAATCACAGATTTTACAGATAAGCGTTTCTTTACATGTGACATTTTTCACCGTAATCAATACATATGTATGCATCACCTAGTTCGAGATAGATAAAGCCGAAAATAAGAATTGATCAGAAGATACGGCAAGACATAGACATTGATCAATTAATGTACAGATGGTTGGGTTGTTTTGAATTCTATTATCATGATTCTGATAATGTTGTGCACTGTCACAGAATAAATTTTTACAGATAAGCGTTGCCTTTCTTGTGTGATTTGTTAACATTAAGCAATACATATACAGGGTGGGCCAAAAAAGGAACCCCTACGCAATTTTTCGAATATTTCCGCCAAAAGTAAGAATTTTTAAATGACGTTTAACAGGCTTAAAGGTAATTCATATCTACGTATAGTGACCAAATTTCAAAAGAAAATTTTAAAACAGAACAAAAGTTATATCACTTTTGGTGAGTCCACCCACTGTTTTTTGAGAGTTAAAAAACGTAACACAACAAAAAGCAACAAAAAACGATTTTACTTAGTCACTTCTCAAATAATTGTTATCAAACAAACTTGATTATTGTTTCACAACTTGTGTTCAATGTGTCCACCACCAGTATCCACACATGTTCTGAGTATTTTGTCAAGTTTTGATGTCTTTGTTGATGGGCTCCAGAGGTTAATCTTCCCACATCAACTTCAATGCGACCTTTAATTCTCTTATCGTTTTTGGCTTTGGTCGCAGATTGTGGTATTTCTCCAGCGTAGCCCCCTTGCGTGTTTAGGCTATCCATTTGTTGGAGTGCGGACAGATTTCGGCCTTCCGCTGCCTTTACGACGTTCCAGGGTCGATCCCTTTCATCAATGCAGCGGCATATTTTTAACGTTAGGCCTACTCAGCTTCCACTGTTTATCAGGGCAAACGGCGATTAGTGCTTTAGCTCAAAGACCCTGCTCATGAAGTGTCTGCATACGAATTTTGTCTGTCATTGACACCTTGTCCATTTTGATATTTTAGAAACTATTTCAATTTCATTTTATCAATAAAAAATTATTAATCTGAAAATTCTTTATTTACCAACTTGATCGTCTTCTTGCTAAATGACGTCACAGTGACGTGCAGCTACGCTGATACCCCGTTTATTTTCTAAATAATATGCATCTGGCAATATCAAGTTTGTTTGTTAACAATTATTATTTGAGAAGTGACTTAGTAAAATCGTTTTTGTTGTTGCTTTTTGTTGTGTTTCGTTTTTGAACCATCAAAAAACAGTGGGTGGACTCATTAAAAGTGATATAACTTTTGTTCTGTTTGAAATATTTTGATGAAATTTGTCCAATACCCGTAGATATGAATTACCTTTAAGCATGTAAAACGTGATTTAAAAATTGTCACTTTTGGCAGAAATATTAGCAAAAATGCCTAGGGTTCCTTTTTTGGCCCACCCTGTACATCATCCAGCGTAGTCGTCTGACTGTCTTCCTGCTTGGCTGAACATTGGATCTTGATTCGGAATCGATTTTCATACTACCAGCCAATCGATTTTATTTTTATTGCGAGCATGTGAATACTCTGGTTCCCATGACTTAGATTCTTTGGGCGATGGAGAAATGTCTTGATTACGATTACGACTACGATCCGAGTGGACAGGGAGACGGAGGAAATGAGATAAGAAAACGCACATGAGTTTTTAGTTGTGATGATGCAGGCCATGACAGACTATGAAGAGCGACCTTTTGTCGACATTCAAAGGCCAGCTACAGAAAGGCGCCTCTGCCGAGTGCAGCTGTCCTTATCCACAGAATAGTCAGATTTAGAAAATTAGAAGGCATTTGAAGCCCAGACGGCAATATTCTTATAATTATGGTCTTCACATTTCCTGCATATGGTCCTATACTGTGGTACAGTTGAAGGGTCTATGGAATATTGTCGCATTGGCTTCTTATGACATAAATATCACAACCCTAATGGTCAACCAGACATAATCATGTTGATACGAAAAAGTAATTCCTTATGTTGTAGTTCAACTAAGTAATCAATGCGCAGATGGGTGCGCTACACATGACTGAGTGACTTGATTTTTAAATGAACTCGTGCTATCAGAGACCGTAGGCCTACAGGTTTATTTTCATTTTGCGCTTCAGTTCCAAATAGATAAAGCAGAACACAGGAATTGATCAACAGATTGGGTAAAACATATGCAATGATCAACCAATGTATAGAGGGTAGGCTACTCAGTTGAGTGGAACTTCGATTAATTGCATAATTAACAGGAATAATATAAGTCTATGTCTGAGAATTTTTTCGCGCGTTCTAGACACATGATGCACTAAGTCGGAGAAATCTGAAGCAGACTAATAAAGTTTGAATGGAAGCGAATATCGGAAGCTTTCGCCTCTTACGCACAGGTGGTTCATAGTTGATTAATAGCAGGCATAGGCGTAACTTTCTATTGTGACGGTGGTGTCCGGTCACCACCACTTTTAAAAGTGGTGGTGATAGTCACCACCACCTTTTGGTCCTGCAGTGAAATATATTTCTTAACATTAAATTAAGCATTTTACTGTCTACCATCTAGGCTAATAGCGCTAGGCCTCCACAGTGTGTCCATAATTTGGTTTCATAATTTGGTGATGTCATCAGTTTTGTTTCTATAATTATCAAATTCATGTGGAAAATGGATCGATTCACTGTAAAGAGACCGCGACAGGTTATAATTTATTGTGTATGCAATGTATCATGTTTCGGTGGTAGGCTGTAGGCTGTAACTGCAATCTATCATTTAGCGGGTAAAACTAAAACCGTAGTTTTGGTTGGTAAATTATTTTATATTGTCAATTTGAAATAGAAACTGGATCGATGAAAATAACTGCTGGCCTAAATGGAAGTTGGATTGATGAAACAAATTCTTTGTTTAAATATAAGTTTGATTGAAGGAAATAATTGTTTCGATCCTTAAAATTGAGAAGCTGGATTGATTAAGTTAAGTCTTTGCTTCAATAGAAGCTGGATCGATGACGTTTTTTGCTTAAATGGAAGTGAGATTGACCAAAATAATTCTTGCCTAAAGAGAAGTTGGATTGATGAAAAAATTATTGGTTAAATAGACGTTAAATCGATGACAATAATTCTTGCTTAAACAGAAGTTCGATTGATGATTTTTTTTCTCCTAAATGGAAGCTCTGATTGATGACAATTATCATGGGCATTTGTAGACTGCTTACTTACCAGCGTCAAGACTTTAAAATAATTTACCAACCTAAACTACGTGATAACCATTTAAATTTGACAATGACTATTGGTACCATAACGTCGATTATTGGTAGTACAGTATAACGATATTCATTTAAAAGCCACTGTAGCAGCCGGACAATGCGTAGCGTTTATCTGAGGCTAGAGTTTCTGTCTCCTTCGCAACTGGACTTTGAACACCATCTGGACAACCCTCTGACTTAACGCAGCGCTTGTGAATAAGCTGGTGTCCTGCGCTTAGGTAGCTTCCCAGGAGTAGGCCTACGTTAAAATTAGGAGGGGATTGGTCACCACCACTTTCTGGGGCAAAGTTACGCCCTTGATAGCAGGTTCAAAATTCCTAGTTTCTTCTTTAGTGTAATTGACGAGTGAGAACAGCTAAAAACTTTTTCAGAGCACATGACTACTCCAACTGACTAAGAGGCATTTAAATGAAGGCATGCAAATCAGCAAAAGAAGGTATTGTCACGTAGGCTATACGTTCTCATTGAAAGGTAAATACTGACTTAAGCTTCAAAAATTTCTTGACGTCACACAGAAACCCTGTCAGAGAGACCAGGTTAACAAATACGCCGTAACTCGTACGGGTTGTTTTAGAACTTCTTTAAGAGCCACACGGTTCTCTTTGAAGCACTTAAAGTGGGGCTGAAATAGTTTATTTGTAATGACTGTAGTCCTCATTTTCCGATGATTTTCGGTAGCAGCCTCGTCTGAAACTATGAAATAATTAACTAGTTCACAAGCTGAAGAGATATTTCCAGAATTAACAATATTATGTCAAATTTCTCTTGATATTTGACAAATATTTTTTATTTTAGAAATTAAATTAAATACATTCATGACTGGTTGGCGTTTTGAATTCTTATGGAAGTTCATTGAGGACGAAGATTGGCCCTCTCCAGATTTCACGAAGCTTGACTGCAATCGTCTACTCAAACTAAAAATATCTATTCGCAGATAAATGTAGGAATACTGTTAGTTCAATGAACTGTTTTGATTCCAAGCGATGCTTATTTTTGTGGCAATAAAGGTATATTTAAATATAGTCAGGGAGATCAGCTAATTTACCAGTGTCCGGCGCTATATGAAATAAGTCTGCAAAAGACAGCTGGGTGCTAATTCGGTTTCGGTGTCTCTCTGTCTCCCTCTGTCTCTCTGTCTCTCTCTCTCTGTCTCTCTCTCTGTCTCTCTCTCTGTCTCTCTCTCTGTCTCTGTCTCTCTCTCTCTGTCTGTCTGTCTGTCTGTCTGTCTGTCTCTCTCTCTCTCTCTCTCTCTCTCTCTCTCTCGCTCTCTATCTCTCTAGCTCTCACACACACACACACACACTCTCTCTCTCTGTCTGTCTCTCTCTCTGTCTCTCTCTCTAAACGCATTCATGCATTGCATAGATACATTTACGCTTAAAAAACATTATGCATCGTGCACGTATTTTATATGCAAAAACAACATCGAATGTAATTTGAGTAGATATTTTTATAGCGCCTTCCAAGTACTTTTGTGATCTGATGTGCAAAGCCACCACTTGTGTTTCTCTTTGTCCTCTCCGCTCTCTAGACCGTCTAGATAAAAGTCGATATGTTTGTCCCTCAAGCAAGGACTGCTATCATGGCCCAACATCGCGCCTTTGCTATTGTGGCATTTATGGTCCTTCCTAATGAGAATCATCTTCCCGCTTTTTACAAGGCGCTTTACAAATTTTCGAATACATTACGATACTATTATTTTAATCCAAATTAACTTTTATAACTTGTGTTGTAATAGTATGCTTTCCGTCATTTCCTATTTTAATCATAAAAAATGTTAAAGAAAGTATTGGACGATTTGTTCTTTACTTCTGTAAAGCAAGTTAAAAGGGTTAGTTTTTTATTATGTGGCAAATTGACAGAGTATACCGTATCTAACAAATTCTAAAGCGCCTTTAGAAGTACAACCTAAACAGAGACGCTACCAGCGCGCAATCCCCGTGAGAAAAGAAATTAAGACAACGAGTAGGCCCTACGGACAGTAATGCCCCACCCAGTTAGCAACGTGTTGCGAATTGCGGGGGAGGTAATTCCAGTGCGAAGGACCAACAGAAAATATAGAAAATCACTAAAAAAGATCTAGGGCTGGTACTGATTAAAATAATTTTAATCGATTTATCTCCAAAATTTAATCGAGATTAATCGATTAAATTCGATTAATTTGGTCCATTTTACATAGTGAAAACTTTTCAGACTACACGGCAAAATCCTTCAATCATTCGACATGCTAAAGTTCAAATTGTCAAACTGAGAAATGTAGTCATAAGTAACTAGGTCTACCTTCTATCTACAAAAATCTTCAATATATTCGCCATTTTGACTTTTCCATCAGCATTTAACTTACAATACAATACAATTAGAAATTTATAGCGCGCTTTAACAAGACAAGTCTTGCACGAGGGCGAGTTGCGCTGTGTTCTTAGCCATAGTGTAATGAAAATAAATGAGTTTTTAATTTTGATTTAAATTGGGTAACAAATGAACATTGACGGATTGTAGCTAGGAGACTGTTCTATTCTCTGGGTCCGGAGACAGCAAAAGCACGATTTCCAAACGTCCTCTTGGTGGGAAGAATGGA
This sequence comes from Aporrectodea caliginosa, assembly GCA_020284085.1. Taxonomy (NCBI): domain Eukaryota; kingdom Metazoa; phylum Annelida; class Clitellata; order Crassiclitellata; family Lumbricidae; genus Aporrectodea; species Aporrectodea caliginosa. Next base: position 289,910 of record JACEVL010000186.1, read on the forward strand.
AAGTGCAAGTCTCCTCGCGTGGCCGATGTGAGTCCTCTGGGATTTGAAGCAGAGCATGGCACGACCATGGATGTCATATAGGCCTATGAGGGCGAGGTTCCAGAATGGATATGATACATGAGGAGGGAGATTTTGAAAGCGAATACGGGTTCGAATGGGAAGCTAGTGTAGTTGTTGAAGAGATTGTGTGATGTGGACGTCTCTAGGGCCAAGACCTTTTATTAGGCGAGCGGTGGTCTTCAGAACAGATGTTAGAGGTTGTAGCGTCGATGTGGGAAGGCCAGATAAGACGGAATTGCAGTAGTCGATGCGAGTGATGACAACTTAAATGCAAAATGATCGTTTAATTTTCAAATCAAATGTTTCACATTATTACTGTTCGCCATATTGTTTATTCCGGGAATAGGTCGGTTGTCGTCGTAATATAAGTAAAAATAAATTAATCGAAAATTAATCGAACAAGCCGAAATTAATCAATCAATTTTTTTACGATTTATCGATTAATTAATAGTTAAAATCAGCAGCCCTGAAAAGGTCCAAAAATTGCTTTAACTTTCCTTGGGTACTCACAGTCGTTTGGTTAACTCGGCGCCTATGAATTCTCCTGTTCCCAAACTTGTCGACCTGATTTCCTGCCTTGTCGAATGGATTCTGTGTGTTTTCCTTCTTGTCGCTACAGTAGATGGCGCTTTATCGTGTAAATAAAATTCGCTAGAGGCGCTTTCGGAAATATACCACTGACCTTTTCGAGCTGTTGATTGAATTTTGGGTGTAGTCTGTAAGAAAGTTGTAGAGAAATACTATAGCATTGGTCTTTCATTGCAAATCGGTAAATAAGTATTATTGTATTATCATGTAATGTAATGTAATGTAAATGAACATTTAATTTAGCACCCTTCAAGATATCTTTTCAGATGTGCTTTGTGCGCTAGCCAATATGATTAATACGAACGAATCTATTACATAATTTTACAAAACAATTCAGAGTAAGCGGAAAGAGTCTCCAGTGACGGGCCCACACCACACACACGTGAAACCAACCAACGGATTCCCTTGACAGGTGAAAAGGTTCAGAGTACATACTGTTATTGTTAGGCTGGATTTGGATTACTGATGGTGAGACAATGTTTTTCCACAGAAATTTGCAATGAAGATTTCAAGTTCAGTTTTTCTGGCAAGGATAGGTAAGCTGTCCATTGGATAGACATTAGACAAATGCAACCAGGCATACCTGAGGAATGTAAATAAAGCTCAAATAGTCAGAGAACAACAGCCAAGTGCATGGCATGCCAAGATCCACCAAAATCTTAAATGCGATGTAAGCTTACTGCGAAACAAGCAGCCATTGAAGTATGTTGAGCAAGTAATTAATGCGAGACATGGACGACATTCGAAATGCTATATATTTTGTGCTCAGAGTCTGCAACTGCAATTTAGTGTTGTTTTTTTCTCTATAGAATTCAGTTGAATTAGGCTACATTTCCAGTGAGGTGTAAGGACAAGATATATATTTTTGACTGAGCGCCTGTGAATAGTTTGGTTTCTGCGACTTAAGTTTTGTGGCCTAAACCATATCGACAAAGCGCCAAGCGTGTGCTTGTGTTTAATAAAGAATCCTCGTACTTACTTATAAGTCTTACAGGAAATAGCTAAAAAAATTGTTTCGGCTTAACGACACTTTTTCATATCGAAGATGATTAGTGTCGGAGGCAGAAAGCAACCTCGTACTCCACGTTTAAATTGCGACCGAGCCACCCGCAGTAAAGATCCGAGAAATTAATCTCTGATAAACCGACCGACCCGGGATCGAACCCGGGCCGTCGGCGTGTCGAGCGGGCACCATCCCACTCGGCCACTCAGGATCTCTTGAAATAGCTAAAGTCTCAGCCTGGTCTTTTATATCCAGCTGCTCATTATTTGCCTGGTTGTATGGTAGGCTGCAAGATATTTCGGGCTGCACGCAGTCCGCTTAGTACGGAAGCCCATAGGGGACAATTGATTATTTTATTTATCTAGTGCGCACTAGATAGTATCTAGTGCGCACTAGATAATTATCTAGTGCGCACTAGATAAAATCTATGCAATATGGCGCAGTGGTGTGAATGAAAACGGAGCTGTGATCATTATTTACAAGTTTGCTGGCATTTATGAACACGTCGGTTGTTAATTAATTAGCGCTAATGGATAGGAGAAGCGCTTTTATAGAATGCAGTTACTTTATCTGTAGCCTACATATTTCGTTTATGGCATGAAGTACACAGATATTGTGGCGGTCTTGTGACCGATTGATTAGGGCGGTCGGCCTGTAGCGCGGAGAGTAGGCCTACGGGTTCGATCCTCGTCCGAGGCGGTCACTGTGTATGGACGGTGAGCAAGTCCTTTGCTCACAATTGCTCTGCAATATAATTGCATCAGCGCCATCGAGGCGTGTGCATTTTTGAACTTTGGAAGAAGGGCAATATCAAATGCACTGGTATTGTATTGTGTAAGCCTCGTGGTATTAGTACGGTATTAGTCTGCAGCATCTAGCACGTTTTAAGATCGCGGAACTGTAGCTGCCTACGTGAAACCATAGGTACAAAAAGTTAAATTCAGAAAATTGTTTGTTCAAAATAATAAAGCTGCCCTAGTTACATGTAATATTGGGCGGCTATAAGGTTTTTTCTAGACTCTTATAATAAAGAGATGCACTTTTTCAACTGTTTGATGGCCACGTGTTGAGCGCCTCTGAGAAACTGCTAAGTGGCGCTTTATAAATGTCTTGCTACTGTAGCGAAAAATCCCCTTCTCCTGGGTCTCTCCGGGAAGCAGGAAGGAGAGGTCAGGCCTACTCGAAGCAGCAGTCCGCGTGTCGCTATAGAAGCGTAAATTCGGCCTTCGGAGTGTTTCGAAGGTCTTACACGCCCTCAGTCGATCGGTCGCCAAAGTCAAGAATCACCAACACGTCACTAGGTTTTAACACGATGTATTGTCACTTCAAAGTCTTTATCAGCGTGCAACACCCATCGACGAACCTTCACAAGAAGAAGCTCTCTACACAGGGGCACACCCCTATTTATACCCAAGCAGCCTGAGCAGACTGAGCAAAGGGGGAGGCTGAGCAGACTGAGCAAGGACTGAGCAAAGACTGAGCAGAGGGGAGGCTGAGCAGACCGATCAGACAGCCAAGAGCCTGGCAAGAGGCAAGAGCAGGGACAGCCACGACCGTCACACATTACATTACATTAGTACAGTGTCAACGCTGTTGGTCAGTAGTGGGTAAACTGTAATTTTTAAGTGTCCATTATCTGCTACTCGCTGTAACTCTTAAACATTCTATCCCAAGTTCAAAGTTTGTTATGAAAATTTCTTCTTTCTGTATAACAAACTGACATTTGCAAAGAACAGTAATGCCTGTTTGGTTATTCATTTATTTATAATGTATCACACTGTTCCTACCAAAGCACTTAACTCTAATGTAAAACTGTAATTATTTGTTTATCGTGGAATAGTTAATTCATTACGTGTTAACTTGAAAAGAACAATAGAATATTACAGTAAAGTCAGATGCTTGTTTGGTATTCATTTATTTATAATGTATCACATTACTCTAATGTAAAACTATAATTATTTGTAAATTTATGGAATAGTTAATTCATTGCATGTTAACTTTAAAGGACAGAAGAATATTACAGTAATGTGACTTGATAAATCTTAAATGTAAATAAATCTTAAAAGCACATGTGTAATGTCATTATAGTTTGCCTATTTTTCTCCAATTAGAGCAATTGTTGTAACAAAGCTTTGTTTCCAACACTGTTGGAATATTGCTATTTTACATGTAATTTGATTTTCTTCATGAAAGGTTCAGACAATTTTAATATATTGCTATTTTAAAAACTCATGCCCAGATATTTTAGATTTACATGAGCACTGCTTGAATACTCTGACAGCAGTCGATACTAGTGGCCAGACTCAAAAAACAGAAATTCTCTGTCAGTAGAATATAGTCATCTAGTGGTTAGCCTACTGGATTGTCAATCGTTAGGTCGAGGTTCAAATCCCCACCAAGGTTGAAATTTGATTGGAATTATTTGGTCCACTTGTGACTCTTAGCCAACTCAGCTGTAATGAGTACACTGACATAACTCTGCCAGTGGGAATCTCAGATGGTATTAGTATCGACTGTTGTCAGACATTCCACTAGTAGCAACCTCCTTCATATGCAAAGGCTAAGAAAAATGATGTCGGAAGCACTTCATACCTTCATAGCGTTATAGCAATCTCAGGACTAGTTCAAGTACTGCTCAGCTCTACTACCTAAACCCAGACTTCTTATCCCACTAAGTTTTTACCTGTTGAACATCATCAGCCAAATTGTACGAGACCAATTTACAGTGATGGGCACATTTAACTACTGTAGTTACTAACTAGTAGTTATAACTACTACAAAAGGTAGTTGTCTAGTAGTTATAACTACTTTTAAAGAAGTAGTTTTAAAAATAGTTATAACTACCTTTATCAAGTAGTTTGTAGTTAATAACTACACTATTTTATTAACTACATTTTGTCCTATTTACGGACGTTGTCCATAGACATTATAAATTTATAAGTGATAGCTCCTGTCCTGTGTTAGTTTATTTGATATATGCAGTTATTCATTATAATTAGATTTGTCACCTGTTATTTTTTATTACATGTTTTTAATTATAAGTAATTAATGCAGATAATAAATTCTCACACTACTTGGTGAATATCAGTGTACCGTAACATAACTTAAGAAAAGTAGTTTGAAAAGTAGTTACCTACTTATCTGGTAGTTACCAAAACTAGTTATAACTACTTGTCATCTAAAGTAGTTAAACAGTAGTTATAACTACTTATTTTGAAAGTAGTTAGGAAGTAGTTTTAACTACTAGTTAAGTAGTGTGTGCCCATCACTGCCATTTTATAGCCACGCTGTTACAGTAGCTGTTTGTAATCATTATGCTTAAGAATGAAGTCCTAATAAAAGTGAAAGGCCTGTGAACTATACCGGCAAGCTTATAGTATCGGGGGCTGAAGGATTATAGTGCGTAAGTTTACTGGCGTCTTGAGGGTCGATTACAGTCAGGGTTAGGGTTAGTGTTGTCATTACAAAACCTGGTACCGTCCCGCGTCTGCACAGCAGGGTCAACCAGAATCCCCGAAAACGCTGAAAATACACAAACGCCCGATTTCCGGAATACAGTTTTCTAGAAAGCTGTCGAATTCTCGAAAGCTGTTCAGAGTTAAAACGTAAACATAACATAGACTTTGCGTGATCTTGATGTATTTCAATATACAGCATGCCCAAAGATCGTGTATAATCCTTCAGCCCCCGATGCTATACATTTGCCACGGCCCACTGGCCTATACCTTTGACAAGTAATTGTGAAGACGCTATAGAAATGTCCGTATACACGCATACGAAATAATATAAAATTACTTAGGCCTATACCGTTATACGTCGTGTAGGCCAGGCCGGTGGGATCACGTGGTTTTTGCTGAAGCCTTGTTGGCGGCCATGTTAGTATCAGATTGACGAATGATTGCGCATTATTTAGACGCGCATACCATGTACTCTCTATTTCCTGCTCTATAAGCCGCTTGCAAAAGGGCGTGGCCTAAATTGCGAGGCTGTGGCGGCCATGTCGGAGTGCAACCACGTAACTATTTGTTGTGCAGCGTTTAAGTTGGTTATATTCATCTTAGGTTTAAGTAAAAACTGTTGTCAAAGCACTCAAAGATGTTGTTAGTTGATGGAAGAACGTTTTCTTGTAAGTTTATAGTGAATAAATGGTGTCGATCCGTATACATTGACATCTAGCAGTCTTATACACTTCGGACGATTGAGATGCCGGATTTCTTCAACTACGTTGTGGTAGGTAGGCCTAGTCCTTATTTTGGTGTTGTTATGTTAGTCCAAGATGTTAGCGTGACTTCACTAACATTTTAATTGGTGAAGGTGTAGTTTAGCGTCGTAAATTAGGCAAACTTATAGTATCGTGGGCTGAAGAATAATTATACGGTATCTTTGGGCATGCTGCGCGGACGCCGGACGGTACCAGGTTTTCGAATGACGACACTAACCTTAACGCAGACCATAACAGACTCTCACGACGCCTAACCTGACTAACCGACACGACGCCTAACCTGACTAACCGACACGACGCCAGTAAACTTATGCACTAGCCTATATCTTCAGCCCCGATTCTATAAGCTTGCCGTAAATTATTCGCCATTGCATGGGTTGCAGCGTTGGTCGAATACAAGTGGGGTTGAACATTCTTGCTAAAGAGAAGTCGGATAGATGAAAATAATTTTTGCTTAAATAGAGGTGGGCCGGATGAAATCTTGTTCGAAGCTGGACTGATGAAAAATAATTATTAATTAAATAAATTATAAATTAAAATGATGTAAAATAATTCCTGCTTAAATAGAAGCTGGATTGATGAAACGAATTCTTGCCTGCTGGATCGATTGAAAGGATTCTCGCCAAAGTAGAAATTACACTGATGAAAAACAACAGTGTTACAACGGGCGAATAATTTACGACGATAAACTACACGTTTACCTTTTAATTCATTAACTCATTTTAGCTGTGATAGCTTCCTCAGTGTGACATATTTTGTTTAAATGTTTCATTGCAACATATCTGAGATTGTGAAAGAACAAGTTTTTGACAGTTCCGAGTGATATGCTAGTTAGTTTACTATTGAAAATCTTAATAGAATTATGTATTCCATGAAAAGCTGGAAGGTTTTACAGCTCATGTTCTTGCTTAGCAAGTAGGCCTATATTGGTCCTTGGGTTGTGAGATCGGTTTCAGGAAAATCAGTTATAATTAGCAGTATATTTTATTTTCTTTGCAGGAACAACTTCCTGCACACAAGCAGACTGCTACTTCTGTCACATGTCACTAACTTGACTTATTGTCTGCTGGCTGACATGGACTTCTCTTAGCCAAAGAAACAGAAGAAGACTTTTGACAGCAGTAGGGTGCTGGTTCCTCATCACCTTTGCCATGTGTGGTCTTGTCAACTACAGTATCATCATAGGCAGCACGTTTGTCATGACGCTGTGGTTGGATGAGCACTACCCACTCAGAGCTGTCACGGTCACAACGAGAGAGCCTGAATTCGTCACTCCTGAAATCAAACACCTTCTCAGACGCAAAGACAGACTGATGCGGTCAAATCGGGAGGAGGAAGCGTCGGCGGTTGCGTAGAGAATCGGCAAGGCCATCGTCAAGGCCAACAGAAGGAACTCAATGACCTTGTCCCTCGTCACGGGACACAGAACCTGTGGCGCAGAGTCAACAAACTGATTCACAAGCCTCGCGGACAGGATCAGACAAGTCAGGTTTCAGCTGAGGACCTAAACACCCACTATGCCGCCATCTCAACGGATCCTGCTTACATAGCTCCTCCTCCGAGACATACCGTTCAACCAGACACCCCGATCCTCGCCAAAATGTCTGTATTTAACATGCTAGACCACCTTCAACCAACCGCGGAGGGCAATGACCGGATGCCTGCCTGGTTTCACCGCCTTCTTGCTCCTGTCATCTCACACTCCTTGACGCATCTCATCAACAGATCCCTCCTGCTTTCACATAGCAACCGCCGCAGAAGAGTTTAACAACATATCTACATGGGCAGAAGACAACAACCTCAATCCATCTAAGACGCGTGAGCTAATCATCTTCAAGAAGGGAAGGAGCAGCACAGCTCATCCTCTTCGGATAGTACCTGGTGCAGAGCGAGTCAACTCTATCCGGGTACTGGGAGTGACCATCAGCTCTGATGCAGCATGACTCCACATCTTACAGAGGTATTCTCGTCATGCGCGTCGTGTATGTACGCTCTCCGAGTCCTGCGATCTCACGACCTCCCCATCCCGCCATCCATGTGGTCGCAAGAATGACCACAGTTGCATCCTTGATGTATGCATCGCCGGCTTGGTGTGGGTTTACCCAGGCACGCGACAGGGCCAAGATCGAGAAACTTCTAGACGGGGTTCTCCCTCCAAACGCCCCTGATGCGGAGCAATTGGCTGTCACAGCCGATGATTCCCTCTTCAGGGCCATAATATCTGACCAGAGCCACGTGCTCAGAAGATTTCTTCCCGAGTCTCGCAGTCACAGCTACAACCTACGAACACGGGCCCATGAGTACAAACTACCACCGAAGGACAATAGAAATTTTATATCACGACTTCTGTACAGAAACATTTATTGACAGCGAGCAGAATCAGTTGATGTAGATATGTTGGAAAATGACATTGAGTTGATTGAAATTAAGACTCGTGGTCAGAGTGGAAATAAAAACTGGTTTCTTATTTAAGCAGGCTGGATAACAGCCTATAAACTGAAAGATGTTTGTTGCACAGATTTATCAAAACCTTCACTGGCTTGGCTTAACACCTTAACAACGAGTGTGTACTGTAAGTGACTGGGAAATCAATGCAGCTCGACGTTGAGCCTGGAACCTGGAGGGGCGTTATATAAATTTTTGTAATGAATGAAGTGTTAAGGCTATTTGTTTTCCAATTGAATACACTTTTAAGTCGGCTGCAATAGAGTGGGGGTATTGCTCATGATGAGGCAGCCTTGACCAATACAAGCAGTCATATGGTCACAGTAACTGGAACAGCGTGCATTAATTTGTCAAAGTGCTCCCAATTACCCATTTAAGGGCCTTTCACCCGATGCTTTGGTTTCATGTCAGTAAAGGTGGAAATTAAATGTCCATACAGTTTGAGGTCTAATGAATTGTGTAATTCAGTGGTGACAGCTGTTTCACTGCAGGTCATGAGATTCAACTTTCAAGTCCATTCCATTTTAACATTTTGAATGGAAAACAGAAGTGTGGAAATATCTTCTTCCATATTTACTGAAAAACTTCATTCACAATGATTTGCAGTGTTGTTGTTACGAGGTTTAGCAGTAACATACTATTAACAGTTAACAACGAGAGTGTACTAAAAACGACTGGCAAACCAATGGTGCTCATCGTTAAAGTGTTGACAAACTTGAATATTGTTGGCGTGAAATCTTAACACAAATGCAGAAGTCCTGATAACAGTAACAGCTTGCCTGGTACCAACATACACAAGTACAGCAAAACTACAACTCTGTTACCACATAGAAAAAACAAAACATTGACTAGGTAACTAGTAATTCAACAATTATGTAATGTAATTAGTAACTTATATAGCGCTGCTCACAGCACAAGCCATTCAGTAGCGTTCCCAGTATGAGTATTGAGTACCCCAAGAGAAGAAATAGGTTTTGAGGAGAGAGAAATGAAGAAATCCAAAAAGAATGGAAACATGTAATGAGGAGGGTAGGGCATTGCACAGGGTAGACCCAATGGTGGCAAATGATCTAGTTTGGGGCAAAGTGGTTCTGGTTTGTAGGGCAATGAGATCAAGCAAGTCCAAACAGCGGAGAGGTTAGATTGAAGCTGCAGAATGGAGAGAACGAATAGATTAATGAAAAATTGACCACACAATAAGAATAATGACACAATCATGCAATGCTGTAGTGTTAAACTTAGAAGTGAGTACACGCTACAGTAGGCTACAGCCTTCAGGTTACTTCTCCAGAAGTTTGAGGAGTATGAGTTTGTAGTTTACAGTCTTAAAAAGTTATAGACTAGTCTGCCCACTACACTCTTCAGCATTAAAAAATATGTCAAAGTACGTTCTGGAGGTGAGTACACGCTTTGCACAGGTGAGTATGTCAGTAATAATAGTCCCAGAGTATACTAAAAGAAAAGTTTTGTGAGGCGAGTACACTGTATACCCGCTAATACCCTCGTCTACAGCCCTGTAACAGAATTGCGATTGCATTGAGTTTCGCTTCCGATAGATCATCTGTGGCTATAGCTTTTAGCCATAGCTGCCGGCTTTCTCCGGTTCGGGGCCACTATTCCAGGGGTCCGCTATTCCGGACTAATATGGCTGGCATGCTGCGCGAGAGGTACGATGTTTTCTAATGACGAAACTAATCCTGACCCTAACCGACCCTCACGACGCGGAGTCAGACGGCCCTAACGACGCGGAGTCAGACGGCCCTAACGACGCGGAGTCACGTGGATCCCCGGAATAGCGGACCCCCGAAATGCGGTACCCTTTCTTCGCTCCGGGTTCGTTCTTCTGGGCCTTCACGCTTACGAATTTTTAAATTTTACTAAAAGAACCTTTATCCCTCTCAGTACGGTTGACGCAGTCAACTATAATATTGCACAGAAGACCATTTCCACGGTTTATAATACGCGCCGTTCACTTAACGACGTTAACGTATCCAACGACAACAAACATACCTGCACTCCGCAAATGGCCGCTGTCTATTTATAGCATATTTAAATGAGGCTGGTACGTCATTACGCAAAGGCCTTATTATACTCGGCTGCTTCAACGTCACTGGGCAGCTCAACATAGAAAGCTCTGTCTAGTTATATATAAGAGGTCGTTGGTGTAGGCCTACTTGAAATGCTACGGCAAGTTAAAGCCGACAAGCTGACTTGTATCACGTAGCCTACATTCTCTCTTGATCCGGCTTAAGAAACTCATAATCGGCTCAAATGTACAGTTTTTTACATTCCATCACACGTAATTGTAAGTATATTTCGTGTCATCGCTTTATTTTAAATTAAACCCTGATATTAATAGAAATTCATTGCAATTGAAAGGACGATCTGACAATTTTACGGGCAACGTCTGTTTGTTTACATGGATCGCAGCCTTCGCAGGCATGCCGATGCAGCTAACAGCTATAAATAGAACTAATATTCTCTACCATAGATTTTATCTAGTGCGCACTAGTACTATCTAGTGCGCACTAGATACTATCTAGTGCGCACTAGATAAATAAAAATAATCAAATGTCCCCTATGGGCTTCCGTAGCTTAGCAATATTGAACTAGCTCAGTAAATAATCAGCGACGTTATGTTAATGTTCAGTGTATGGAATAAGTAGGTCGTTCAAAAGTATTAGATCCTTGTAGCATAATATATAGTTAATTTGATGTTTTAGGCTTCAGTTGAGTCGTGAACATCTACAGTAGTGGCCATATTATTATGGTCAAGGCCAAAAAACAGTTATTTTCACATTTCGCACTTATTTCATGCAATCAAAGGACTTAGAACATCATATAACATACTGAGAACATCATATAACATACCAAATTACCCAACCGATATAGTGCAGTGTCCCTATAGTACTTAGTTGAACGACCTTGGGCCTTTATTAGAACCTTTATACGTTTTGGCATAGTCTTATAGTACTTTGCGATAAGTTGCGGGATTTCCTCATTGCGATGCCACACTTTAACAATTCGTTCGATTAGTTGCCGTTTGTTAGTGGAGACGACGTCGTTGACTTTGTCCTTCAAGTTGTGCCAGATTCCTTCTATTGGGTTCATATCCGGACTATTGCCCGACCTCGGAAGAACCTCTAAACCAACGTCATTGAAGAAATTCTTTATCAGGTTCGCTGTGTGGCAAGGTGCACTGTCCTGCATGAAGACACAGTTCTCATCTGGAAACCAATCGTTTAGCTGGGGCAGAAGACGTTTCTCTAGGACAGTTTTGTATTGTTCTGCGTTCATCATGCCATTGACAACGAAGAGCCGACCGGGACCATTCACAGAGACAACGCTCCACACCATGACTTTTGGCGGATGCTTAACTTTTTCCACGAGGCATTGCGGTAGGAATTCTTCGCCAGGCTTCCTCCTAACATAGCGACAGTACAGTTGTCATCCAGAATTTCCAGTGTTGATTCATCGGAGAAGCAGACTGGTTCCTTGCCCCGATTCAGTAAATGAATGAAGGACATTTTATTACCAATATGTTGTTTTAAGCTTATTATTTTGTCCACTTCAATGGTTAGATTTGAAATAAGTGAAAGAAGTAGAAATTTAATTCAAAATGGGTTCATTGAGGATGGACAAAATGAAAAACTGATTCCATAACCGCATATCTCAACTAGGCTGAAACAAAAACAATGCTCAGAGGCCTTATTACTACCGGTATCCGGTATGTACCAAAAACCGTTTTTTACCCTTGACCATAATAATATGGCCACTACCAAAGATTTTAACAGGGAGGAAGATGGCCTAGTTAAAGAATATTGGCTTGCGCAGTGCGAATGAGGGCGCGCAAGGGCTTCTGGTCTGTCCAGTGTGACGGCAACGAAAAGTTCCTAGCTCTACAATGTTAAAATCCATCAGTTAAAATCGTTTTATACGAAAATTAGCATATTATCAAATCCATATAAAATTTGTATTGGTAGTACTTTATTCCAACTTTAGATATTTCGCCAGAAATTGACATCAGATTAAGTCTCAAACTTACAGCACGCCATACGGCATTGGTTATGGAAATTAAGTTTGGCGTTTAGCCGTTTACTGTGAACGCTATTTAAGTAAGTAAGTATAGCGTTTATTACTCCATTAGCCAACGCACAACGAGACATCGAAATAGAATGTAAAATAACACATAGAAGTAATACTAATGTATAGTAATAATATTGAATAGTAACTTTACCAGTTCTAAAACATGTTAACAAGTGTAAAGCAACCTGGTAATGAATCCCTTTCTAGTGAGGAGGCCAGAACGTGGAATTGCACGGTTGTAAAAACGAGGCCGTAAAGAGTACTGTGATTCATGATCTGGAGGTACATGCGGTGATATTAACCCGTTCTGACTGTGCGAATCATCATATTCGTATACTATATAGTATTGAGGGTGACATCCCCAGTTAAGCGCACGTTTCACGCACAGCGGCACAAACGACCTTTGAAGTTCACGGGCTGAGATCATAGGCGTAGCTACATTGAGGCACGAGGAGGCAGTTGCCTCTTCTTGTTTTTTATATACTGGAACTTCTATTGACTAATGACCCAATAACCAGGAATTTGCCAATGGTCTGTGAAGTTGCCTCCTCTTGAATTTAAGTATCGCTACGTGCCTGGCTAAGTTCACATACCATATTCCAAAGCACTTCACACAGCTTATTAACCGCAAAAAAATCTATTGCGATCATGCAATGTTGGGTATTAGTGTTACACTACTTCGCAAGTTGTGAGATTACTGGAATATAATGTAACAAATTTGAATTTAAGGTCTGAATTCTTCTGGGTGCCAGGCACCCACTGAACTTTCTCTCTGGGTGCACTGGCACCCAAGGCTCCCAAGGAGTCGGCACAAGGCAACAACTATATGCTCATATTTGGATGCATTAGTTATGGCTCTAGCCAAAGAAAATTCTGAACTCCCTGCAACTTCGGCATGTTTGAATGATTGATACCAGTAAGAAGCGAGTTCAAAATAGAATTGTGCCCATCACTGGTGTTGAAAAAGTTCTTGGCTTACAATTATTATTAACATTGAAAAATGACATACAACACTGGATAAATCCATTTCTTTATTGAATCTGATAAGCCTTGGAGATTATCGACAGTGAATCAATATATAGGTATAATTTAAAACCAACAGACAGTTTAGTAATCAGTTAACAGTATGAAATGACCACAATTGGTGTTTCCAATTTCACAATACCAGTATATGCACTTATAAATATTTACAGATAATTACACATGCAATATTTTTTTCATTTTTCTTGATGTGTTACACTGGCAAACAATTGTATTCAATTAAATAATTATGAAAGATGACTCTAACATGAAGCAAGTAATAAATACACCAAACTAGCATATGCACCAAACTAGCATACACACTTAAAAACATTTACAGATAATTACACATGCAATATTTTTTCATTTTTCTTGATGTGTCACACTGGCGAACACTTGTAATGTTTGTTGCTTTGCTAGGACGTAAGAGCTCTCTGTTAGCAAACTTCACTGAATAAAATAGTCTCATCACAACATAAAGTTTTGTAAGTTTCTCTGATATGTATAGAGCATGCTCTGGATGTCGGAGGAACAAAAACTGGAAATTGCATTTAGGGTGAATTATTTCAAATAGTTTTGATGCAATGTTTGGCTGTGAAAGCTGCTGATTAAAATGCAAGCGGAACAAATGCTCCATTATATGTACAGCTTGAAAAAGTTCATCACAAGGCTCAACAAGCCCAGTAGATGACATATTGGAAAATCGTTTTTCTTTTATAAATTGATCATGTGGACGACAACTGTAGGAGTGGTCACCTAATGGCTTACACAGTACATCCTGACACTGAGAACAAATTCCACATTTACGAGCAAGCCATCCAGATAAATAACTGACAAGTGATTCCTCTGCTTCCGTAAACATTTCAACAATATTCTGGTCATAGCAAATGTCGCTGTTTAGAATTTCATTTGACATTTCAGACCAAATTTCATCACCAGAATAAAACAACTCATCATTAATTTCTGAAGATGTACTTGGAACAGGCTCTGATATTAAGGGAGAAGCCAATGTGAGATCAGAATGCTTTAGAAGGACAAAATCGTCATCGTCAATACAGTTTTTACCGCTTGTACAACAGTCTAAACTTGACAGAACTACAGAACTTCTGAAAGCAGTAAAGAACTGTGCGGGTGTAGGAGTTTCATTCCACCCATTTTTACCTCTGAGACAAGCAAAAAAATTTTCAAGACAATCTTGGTTGAAACGACTAGTGCAAACATAGTCAAAACCCTGGTTAAGTAGCTCACAGGAAAGAGAGTGTATGCTGCTAATTGACATTTGCAAACCTTCCTTACATTTAATTTGTGACTGAGCACGAGCTCCCAAAAAATGCCATTTACCCACCCATTCCTTAAAGACAAGAAGCTGCTCTAAATTCTTGTTTCTTTTACACAGGGCCCATCTAGATGGCCTATCACCCCGCCGTTTACGTGAATTAAGGATATCAAAGAGTGTGTCCATTTTGTCAACAAAAGCAGCAGTGTGAACAGCTTCAGGAGGCAATTCCTTTGTTAAAACGCGCATTTGTAAACCAGCTGCAACAGAATGGCTTAAAACCTGAGACGCAAGACTCACACGCATCTTAGAAACTCTTGAAACATCAATATGGCGCTCTGTTAACCTTGGTGCAAGGCGTATGGGGTACATTTGATCAACATGATAAAATTTGTCAATGTGCTTCCAGCTAGCTAATGAACCATCAATTTCAATATCATGCTTCATCAAGTTGTTGCGCACATTTTTTAACAAATGTGGAACATCAAATATAACATGTACTACTTGCTCTATAGCGTCGACAGAGAAATTTGGTAATGCCACTGTACTGCCAAGATTTTTTACAGCTGCTACATTGGTTGGACCTTGGTCACACACAATGCATCTAACAAACAATCCAATACCGTGAACTCTCGTAATGCAGTCTTTTACTAGTTCTGAAAGTCTAGAGCTTGCTACTGTATTTCGTGTAAAGAAAAAGGCAAATGGTTGCTTCCATTTACTATATAAACCCCTAATCATGAACACTAATGCATGTGTTGCTATCACTCGGTCGTCCGTGTACCCTATGACTCGGTCTAAGTTTTTATCATACGTTAATTGAGATTTTAAAGAAACTTCGTCAAATACAAGTGCACATTGACGTTCACATAATGGCAAACTCATAACACGTAATTGAAGAACTTTCAACATCACAGAAGTAAACCCACATTCAATCCTGCCAATAGCATCACCTACAAACCGGCGTAATGTTGACACAGATGGTAATGCAAAGTGCTGTGACGCAAATCTATATGCTGCAGCACTCTTATAATGCAGCTGCAAAGCAAATAATTTTTCCTTCACTGACCACCTGTACCCTTTTACCTTTCTTTGACTAGCCAACATCTGTGATTGAAACAATGCGAGCTGTAAAGGTGTTAAAAACTGCTTTGCCGCATTAACAATACCATTAACTGAACCAGACGGCATTGCAGACTCAGTTACTTTTTCAGACATTTTCTGTCTTAAGTTTTTAACTTTTTTCTCCAGTCTCCAGCGTTTTGACTGCAGTTGGAGTATTTTCTGCCTAAGTCGTTTTTTTAGTGGCGTATCTGGTGTTCTGCCTTTGATATTGTTCACTTGTTTAGTTCTGTCTGCATTTACAACAGATGTAGACACTGACAAACCTTCCACTGTCATGGCTAATTCACCCTCTGATGGTGCATCATCTTCAGCAGCCAAACACGTCACTGGAGTACTATCAAACATCTTGGGTGTTTCGTTCGATGATCGTTTTCTCTTGGCTTTGACAACAGCTCCCTTGTCTGTAACTGAATCATTTCCTTCTTTTCTACATGGCAACTTGCGTTTGCAACCGAGTAGTGCTGGAGGATTTGCAATCTGCAATAGCACAAAGACCTATCAAACAATAGATATGAAGATTACTATGAAGTCAGGTATGTAAGGTTCATGTAAGCATGAAAGCATTATCTTACTTCGGTGTCATAAATATTATCAATAAATATTTAATAAAACACTCAAGAAAAGACCTTGTCCAATCAATTCACTGAAAGCTGAGCAGGGTTTAGGCCATACAGTTGCTATAGAAAACTTTAAATTTCCATTTTCATCGAGTCATATAGAGCTTGATGTGAATATCTCTCTTACTTTAAACCTGGGATATATGGGATATATTGATGGTCCATTGAACTTTGATGCAGCAAAGTTGTCCTGCATGTAGACACTATGGTTCTATTTAGTCCTGCTACATAATTAATGTGTTGAGATAGTGCACATAAATATATTCTATGATAATGATAATACTGGTGTAGTCAATCATCTGTAACACACTTTCACCAGCAACAACATCAGCCTTGGAATAACAACTTCAAATGTGCTATATTAATCACTTTAAAACAAACTGACTCACATCAAATAAAGTAGGTATTGCATTCCAGTTGAGTCTGTTGTGCAACAAGTGTGTGAACTGGCTGTCTTCAAAGTGAGCACTACACAAACGATAATTCTTGTGCAGTTCACCTGGATCCTTCTTATCAAGGTCTTGACGTCTGGTGTTGATGACCCACTTCTTGCACCTAACACATAAAATTTTAAGAAACTTGATAAAAGTTGTTTTCAGTTCATGAAGCTTTATTAAATGGCCCTACAACTGTCCATATGCTTATTGGTAAACACAATAAACTCCCGTCAGAATTACAAAAATTACCTGATCCTCCATATGAACGTATCAAACTACACTTCTCACAACCTCTATATGCAGGTCTTTCACTCGAAACTTAAAAACACCTATTTCATAAATCCAATTTTGATTACTCGTCTTTCCAAAATTCCTCTAAACTCTCTAAATGATCCAAGTCTATACACCACCCACTATAACTGCCTGCCTAACCTTTAGATCTTGACCTGAAACCTATGCTGACCTAACCTGTCCATCAATTTTGTTTTGACTGAGCGACTGTGAACAAGCTGCATCCTGTGACTTAGCATTTTTAGGAATTGTAGGAGAAGCCTCCTCGAGATCACATTAACACATTATAAGGGGCTCAAATGTGTTTCGTTGAACACTACACGGTGAGATTCCTGTGTGATAAATGGAACAAGGTTTGAAAAATGACACGAAATTGTTCAATTAAAATGTTGAATTTAATAACCATAACTTGTGGCGAAGATTGGTTAAGCATTAATCTGTATTGATGATGTCGTACGCCTACCTTTTAGCATCGCTTGGGAAACGGAAAAACGAAATTCCATGATTTTTTCGCAGGCGTTGCCACAGTTAAAAGCTGCACAATAGTGCGGCATGCTACCTAACTTTCTACTCGGCCAAAATACTAAATTTTGGAAAACATTGCATATAAAACGATTTTTATCTGATGGATTTTAATATTGAAGCGATCCGAACTTGCCGTTGTTTTCACACTGGAAAGACCAGAATGCATCACGCGCCCTCATTCGCAGTTTTCTCATTGCTGGTTCATCTTCCTCCCTGTTAAAATCTTTGGCTCGGTCGCCAATATGACCTAGATAAACAATATGGCCGCCCAAGATTCGGAAAGAATAGAGCGCTCTACCTACGTACAAACAGCCTAATATTTCCGTGAAAGCAAGTAAGTAAACAAGCGGGTGAGTGTCCATTACCTCTCATCAAGCCAACTTCTACTTGCGGAAACAATTATTTTCATCAATCGAGCTTGCATTTACCAAAATCCCAATACGTACAGTATCTTAAAATTATTTAACACGCATTTTAGACATGTTTTCATTGCTCATCCAACTTCTAGTTTTACCATCAAATCACTCCACTGGCTCAAAATTCCTGAACGAATAGAATATAAAATCATCTCACTCACGTACAACACACTTCAAACCACCCAGCCCTCCTATCTCCGTCAGTTGTTCACGATCCAACCAATTCGTCCAACCCGCTCCTCCTCCTCCCTAACACTGCTCCGCCCTTCCGTCACCTCATCACTAAAATTTTCAAATCGTTCCATAGCCATAGCTGTTCCACCTCTTTGGAACAAACTTCCGCCAGCACTACGACAAAATATCTGACCCATCCTACGAAGTCGACAAAACATCACCTCTCGCTATCTCTCCACAGGTCTTTCACTCGAAACTAAAAACACTGCTTTTTGACAAATCCTATCCTGAATCCAACACTTCTCCCTGCGTATACCTCGCCGTCTGAACACCAAACACCATCCACCTTGCCTGCCTGACTCTCTGGATTTTAACCTCTGCCTATCGATTTTGTTTTTATTGAGCGCCTGTGAATAAGCTGGTTCCCGCGACTTCGCTTTTGTGGGCGCTGTAGAAGTTACGAGTTTACGATTACGATTTACTATAACATAATATATTTCATGACTCATGAGCTGCTGTAGACAGGTAGAGCGCTCTATTTTTTCCAAATCTGGGGCGGCCATATTGTTTACATATGTCATATCGGCGACCGAGCCGATGTTGACTTTAACCCAATTTTGTTTACGTACACAGCCACTCAGTCTTCGCGATTACTGAGTCTCGAACTGTGAGGACAACAACATATTTATTTTTACTTTAATTTCTACATATTTTTTTCCACCATATTTACGAGCGATGTTTCTAGTCAGATGAGTTGTCACAAGGTTAGTCAAAAGGAGGTCTTAGACGTACAATGTTTATTCGTAATCGCATCTCCAACTTTCTAAATAGCAGGGTAGACGTTGGTTTCAAGTTAATATGCTATCTTTGAATATTAATAAATCTAACTATATGTTATTTAAAAGTCGTAGAACAAGGCTACCAGTACCTGAATCCTTTAACCCTATCTTAACTATCGATACCACTCAATTATGCCGGATGTCC
Organism: Aporrectodea caliginosa; assembly: GCA_020284085.1. Lineage (NCBI taxonomy): Eukaryota > Metazoa > Annelida > Clitellata > Crassiclitellata > Lumbricidae > Aporrectodea > Aporrectodea caliginosa. The sequence goes on from JACEVL010000186.1 coordinate 309,179, forward strand.
AGAGTTAAATTGTGGGTGTCATCATTGATGAGAACCTTACTTGGACAGCCCATGTCCTTACCTTACCTTAGACCTTAGTCCTTCCACGCGCTTGCGGCGCATCGGGCGACACAGCTCCTCCATCCCACTCTGTCCTCCGCATTATTAACCATGTCCAGCATGTGTAAAATAAAGTCTCCAAAATTACAGGAATTATTTGTAAACTTAAATGGTCTCTGCCATGCTCATCTTTGAAGTTATTGTATGCAACTCTTCTATTGCCGTATCTTAATTATTGTACTTTAGTTAGGGCTGGTGGTTATCAGAGCATGCTTAATCCTGTGTTTTTTATTACAAAAGAGGGCAGTTAGAACTATATGTGGGGTCCACCATGCAACTGAGAGCTCAAGTCTGTTTAAATCTCTCAAGTTATTAACAATTTATGACATCTATAAACTACAATTGGCTCTCTTAATGTATCGGCACCAAGTCGGAATGCTCCCTGCACTATTTAGTAACTACTTTCTTGTGAACGTCGTAATACATGATCATCACCAGATATAGACAGAACTATCGATCTGAGGTCTGCAGACTAAAATAATCTCCGTAATTTTTCTGTTAGAGACTTAGAGTTAAAGACCCACAGTTATGGAATTCAATTAATACTGATATACGTGAGTCACATGCATTATTAGCATTAAAGTGCTTATAACAATTATTTGATTGATTGTACTGACTGCATTCACTAACTATTGTTGGCCACTCGAACAGTTGTGTTTCATTGTCTCATATATTTGGTCACATACGATCACAGTACTTCTTGTTCATGGAATATTCTATTGCTAAACACGATAATGGGGATGACTAAATAAGATGAGTCAGCTTATTCTGGACAATTGAATCGTTTACTACACAGGATCCTTTATAAACAATTCTGAGACTGTACAACTTACTATCTACCTTAATCATCCATACTGTTTGATTGTTTTTACTGTTCGATTCTGAATAAATTATCATCATACATACATCTAACTGCTCCTTTCGATCTTGTCAACCATGGAGCGCAACAGTCACTAGGCCTGACCTGAGATAGAGAAGTTTCAGTACAGGAGTTTAGCTTTGTGTGAAATTGGTCAAGGATTCAGTTAAAGGTTCGCTCTGTCGATATGTCGTTTCATTCACGTACCTCAATTCAATAGAATGACATAAACTTAAATCACATCACGGTTCTTACATCCATTTTAAGCAACATTTGTACTTGTTTGTTAGATTCTACATGATGGCGAGTAGATATTTCAATTTTGACTCTGACTTTTTCAACAAATATGCAACTCTTACATACTATTTGAGTAGAGGAGCAGCTGGTAATGTTTATGGTCCCATCCAATGGAATGATATGCAACTGGCAATTAAACAAGCTACGTTCGCAGATGGAGAAGTTACTGACAAATTCAAAAAGGACATAGAAGTAAAGAAAGATATCTGGACTTCACTTGAACATAAACACCTAACAAGAATTCACGCGGTCGATTTAAGTGAACTTCCAAAAGCAATGTTCATTGTGATGGAATTTGGAGCTGGTGGTTCGTTAAGCAAAACTTTAAGGTCATTGGGGCCTGAAAATAAACTGCAAATTGACGTCATAACAGACTGGGCAAAGCAGATTGCAGAGGGAATGCGGTACCTGCATGAGAGAAACATTGTTCACAGAGACTTGAAATCTTTAAACAGTAAGTGCCTTCATCGAAATCTTCGTACATTGTTAAACCACCTTTGTATAATCATTTTTAATATTATTTACTATGTTAATCGCCAGTGAGTTATAGACATTAAATAACGTCAGTTGCATGTTAACTAAAAATATTCGTTCTAAGTGAGACTCTAATTAAGACAAATGACATCTATGCGGACATCGAACAAGGTTTTTTTCTTGAATCCGCTGTGAAATGAATTCAATCTCAGAAAAGTAGCTTAGCTTGCGAACTTTTGACATATCATTAAGTAATCGTTAATTTTCTGCGCGTTCTTCCAACGCTTTAGGCTCATAAGCCAAATCATATCCATTATGCATACTCCGCTGTTTTATTTTGAAGCAGGGTATTTAGGGTTTATGGTAACACTCTGGCACGAAAAGACAATGGACGCAAGATCGCTCCTCGCTACCATCCCTGAGGTCGACTCAGCCTTTTTATTTGCCAGCACGACGTAATGAGCGCCTTGCATGGCTGCCAAACAGTTGAATTCGACTCCTGTAATAACTTGTGATCATACTATGAATTATAATCATACTGCGTATACTTATCAGTTTGAAAATATTATTCTGTGCAGTTTTGCTGATGGAGCCTTTCGATATTCTCAATTCTCGTACGATGATAACTCTGAAGATTGCAGACTTTGATGAAGTCAAAGAACACGATCATACGGCCACAATGTCATTCGTAGGAACATTTGCTTATATGGCACCTGAAGTTCTTAAAAACCAATGGTTTTCCAAAGCCAGTGACGTATGGAGGTGAGTCAAATCTAATCCATTTTAATCTAATTAAAGCAAATCTACTCTTCTCTAGCTCTCCACAGAACTTCAAGTCAAAGACACCACCTGTTGGGGGAAGGCCGGTCGAAAACTCAAGGTACTGTAGGTGAGCAAGCTGAAACAGCCTTGTCAAACTATCATACTGAAATCTGTGCATAGAAGATGAGGCACGTTACGTTTCATGAACTGATAAATTGAAATTGAAATTGTATTTGTAATTGAACATTTGTATAGCGCCACTCAGAGATTCAGAGGCGCTCCCGACCCAGGTCTCTAACAAATAAGATGGTCTTCAGGCGTTTCCGAAACAGTGGAAAAGATAGGCTGAGGAGCTCAAGACGCAATTCATGCGGAAGATGGTTCCAACTGGAGGGGCCGACATAAGTAAAGCTTCTGGATTGAGCAGTGGTACAACGTATGCGAGGGACAGCCAGAAGGCCTTTGGCGGCCGAGCGGAGAGCAGAGCGCCCAGGGATTGTATAGACCAGGGTTGTCCAACCTTTTCGGGCGAAGGGCCACATTGCAATTTTTCTAAGACCTCGGGGGCCGAAGAATAAATGTCATCACTCATCAATGATTTAAAAATTCGACGAATAGGCCTACTAAAGAACAATAATTTTACTTGCCTACATGAAGAGTTACATTTTTGCTAAGTCGTTTGCACTGATGGGATACTTCACATTGCTTTTGCTTGCACAACTTACAGCACTAGTACTCTATATGGGTATATTTCACAACAGGCGTCAAATTCAGAAATAGAATTAGAGAAAAAGAAAGTCATGCAAAATAAAAAAATGTCTTACACAAATATTTTACTAGCAGTCCTGAAGCATATTTGATATTGAGCAGAGCTTAAATTTGACAGATTTGGACTAATTTTTTATTTTAGTTTTTTACTATGTGAAACACATACAACTTTGATGCCTAAATATTTACAACTCCGTTACTTAATAAATACACAATACAATATACAACCACTGTTTATAATAAGTGATTAATTAGTTTTAAGTGTGCATTAAATTATTACACAGCAACCTAAACTATTTTTACGACAAATTTTCTACATGTACCATTAAATAAATTCATTTTAATAGAAAATAAGGTAACGGAGTTGTAGTAACGGAGTTGTAAAATATTCATAATTAGGTTTCCATGCTCACGGACGAGTTAAGATACACAAAATAGTTAGTTTATAGTGGCGAGGCTTTCAATTTCAATATTATTGTTGAAAGAAAAAAATTTATATATAGGCTACGCAAAGTGCAATAATTACAGTCACGTAGTTGTAAATCTTTTTATACTATTACATTACCGGATAAATTTTCGAAAATTGTCAACAGAAGCAAACATCCATATGATTTCTTGTTGATAAAATCAATGCAGACTGGTTCCCTGCTATCGAAGATGCCAATTCAAAAACCGAGAGTTTTCAATTTATTCCCCAGATGGCAGAAACCCATTCGTAACGGTGTTGTAAGCAATAATTGAAGACAGAGGGTTATATTTATTTTTTAATTATGTAGTTCGTTAATAAGTTAATAAAAACCATATAGAGCAATGGATATATGTAAGTTAATGATCTAAAAATTATAAAACATCAGTTAAGCGTTTCAGCTGTTACCCTAACGTAACGTTGAATTGACTCACCATTGAAAAGGACAATACAATTTCGGTTAAAAATTGGACTTTATAATTTTTTTCTCATACTAATCATCTAAATATTATAATATAAATAATTTTTTGTAACTAATTCATGCCCTATAATGTATTTAAAATTTATAAATGATAAATTTTATCTTTGTGTAAGCCGTCCAAAGGAGAAGACGGAAATTTATCTAATTTGCCCTCTGTTGTGAAATATACCCATATCTGCTTCAACGGTTGATGTGTACCTATTCTAAGTATTCTAGTTAAATGTCCATCTGTTAGTAGTGATCTTGGTTTTTAAATGTTTGCCATTGTAGACAAAAACTGTTCACAACAATATGTACTGCCTTAAAGAGTGCAATATACCTAATATAAGGGCAGGATAGGACAGATTTGGAAAAGCCTCTTAGTAGTAGGCCTATATTCCTTGTTCACTGGTATCCTTTCTTGACAGATTAAGCAAACAACACTCTCAGAATGGTCAATGGAAAAAAATTCCTCGGTCTACAAATTTTTTAAACTCTACATTCTGAGTCACTTTTTGATTCTTGCTTGCATTTAATGCCTCCGACATGGTTATTTGAGGCAGAAAACAACAACCTTTATTGACCCAACGTTCCCAAAGTGGAACATATTATTAAAACTCATCTGGTCGCAGTGAAACAGACTATAAGTCATCTCATAAATATTCATTGACTTTATCAACGGTGGAGTCGTGTTACAAGCGGTTCTAGACAGACCCTGGCAAATATCATACCGTCCAATCACAGGCGACTTCTCATACCGACCAATCACAGGTGACGTCTTATACCGACCAATCACAGACGGCTTTTCATACCGACCAATCACAGACTTGCAACAAAATCAGCGTGGAAAATAAAGAATATCAACGTGTCGAAGTCTAAATAATTCTTTACTTAAATGGAAGCTGGATTGACCAGAATAATTGCGTAAATGGAAAGCTGAATTGGAAAAAATGATTGCGTAAATGGAAGCTGGATTGGGTAAAATAATTGCGTAAATGGACGCTGGATTGACGAAAATAGTTTACCGTGAAACTAGTAGTTGGATTAATCAAAATAATTCTTTGCTTAAATGGAAGTGGGATTGATGAAAAGAATTCACGTTAAATGGAAGTGGGATTGATGACAAGAATTCACGTTAAATGGAAGTGGGATTGATGAAAAGAATTCATGCTAAATAGAAGTGGGATTGATGAAAATATAAACTGCAATTTCAATAGATACCATGCAATGCAGAAATAACCTTGGCACCTAAGCTGGAGGATTACCATCATTTTTACCCCATCCAGCTTCCAGTTACGCAATTATATTACCCAATCCAGCTTCCATTTACGCAATTATTTTCCCCAATCCAGCTTCCATTTACGCAATTATTTTCCCCAATCCAGCTTCCATTTACGCAATTATTTTACCCAATCCGGCTTCCATCTAGGTATAGAATTATTTAAACTGCGACATGTTGATATTTATTTGTTTTCCACGCTGATTTTGTTGCTAGACAAGTCGTCTGTGATTGGTCGGTATGAAAAGCCGTCTGTGATTGGTCGGTATAAGACGTCACCTGTGATTGGTCGGTATGAGAAGTCGCCTGTGATTGGACGGTATGATATTTGCCAGGGTCTGTCTAGAACCGCTTGTGTCGTGTTTAGTTACTTTAATTTCGAGTCTGTTTTGGTCAATAATAATTATAATTATGATACAAATACAAAAAAAATTGACATTTTTATTCGTAAATATTGAAAATTAATATATGTTACAGATACGTGACAATTAATTATTTTTATTGCACATTTGGACTGAACTGTGTTTATTGTGATTGTATATGGTCAAATTTGTCAATGGTAGTGCTTTATTCACGAGCAACGTAGCTGATTTCAAATGTGTTCCACTTTGGGAACGTTGGGTCATTCTCCTTACATGAACCACTACTTTGCGTTGCTACTTGAAAATTGCCTTTTATAACTCCACAATAATTGTGGAGTTGCAAATTGTGGACTTATTATATTGATTGTAATTGTGATTATTATTATTATTATTATTATTATTATTATTATTATTATTATAATCATTATTATTGTTATCATTATTATTATTATTATTATTATTATTACTATTATTACTATTATTATTATTATTATTATTATTATTATTATTATTATTATTATTATAATCATTATAATTATTATTATTATCATTATTATTATTATTATTATTATTATTAGTTATTGTGATTGGCTTCTGGTACCCAGTTTGTTTTTGGGTTTGCCGTGCACGATGCCGTATTATGGTAATAACAGTTCTAAGATGTTCATCAGTGGAAAGCTAATCATTTTCGGGTACATAGTATGGATTCTTTGCTCATCTGATGGGTTTCCATAACAAGCAAACATTTATTGTGACAAAATTGACAGAACAGAAAAGCCGGTCTTGGTGAGCATGTTGTTCTTGCATGTTTTTGTTGACAAAATTCCGGTCAAGACTCGCCACCATCACCACCTTCGATGATTTCTTTACATCATATTCACTTTATTACAGTCCGACTTGATTACTGTTGCTCACTCTATGTTGGTCTCCCAGCCTGTCGGTCGGGGTGCCTGGACCGGGTCCTGCGCTCTGCCTCACGCCTTTGCGGACGCATCCCCAAATTTGGCCATGTCTCAGCTTATATGCTGGATGTGCTTCATTGGCTCCCCCTCCTGCAGCGGATCACGTAGGCCTATCGGGTCATTACTTTGGTCTGGCGGTCCTTGCTGGGCCTCGTCCCCGCCTATCTACGCGACCTCTGCTGCCCTACCTAGAGTGCTCCGGGTCGTCGCTCTGTCCGCTCTACTGAGCGGGCGTGCTCATGGAAATGGTGGTAGAATCTGTTTGTGAATGCCTTGAACATTGCTGAGAATATGTAGTGTGTTCTGCTTCCTACAACATAACGACTGAGTGACATCCAGCTTCGACGCGATGTGGTTTGTGGCTTGCTGAAGGGTGTGCCACGTCAAGGACTGAGTGTTCGGACAGCACCGGTGCATGCGTTGCTTCGATATGATGGATTGAACCATTTCATTGAGTCCATAACACAATGTAGATGTGCTTGCTCCTACAGCAACACTATAGGAAGAAGTGTGGGAAATGCGACAAATGGCTCCACGAACTGAGCTTTGAAACATACCATACCCAGGAACACAATCGACTTGGCAGTGTCTAATTCACCTGAAACTGTTTCAGTTATAAGCCTAAATGAAATACTAACACAACCTTGACTCACAACTTTTGCACATTGCATAATATTATGAATTACTTTGAAAAGTTACATTTTAACTAATGCACGGTGCTTATGATAGTCAAATTGACCCAACGTTCCACTTTGGGAACATATGCACAATTCAAATATGAACTGAAAATAAATTACTTTTGTTACTGATTGCCTCTATATTGGTTGTAAACTGCATCATAACTAAATTAAAAAGTGATTGCATAACAATTTCAGTATCTGGGATGATAAAGGTTAAGTATTGAAACACAGAGCTAGCATTAAAACTTCGTGTGTCTTGTGAAGCAAAGAATTATAGGAAACTTTCAATGCCGGGCCAATTAGCAACGTAGTATGCAATTCCCAATTTTAGACAGAAAAAAAATCAATATTTTTAAAGGCTCGGCGGGCCGGATGAACTGACTCGGCGGGCCGGATTGTGGCCCGCGGGCCGTAGGTTGAACAAGCCTGGTATAGACCGATGTACGTAAGGTCTGAAGGTATACAATTAATATGCTTTTTCTCACATAAATAAGCAGGTTAGAACTACAGTTTGCATTAATTCATGCCTAGGTCAGTATTCCATTTGTGACTTGCACTGACAAAGACACGTTTGACAATTGCCTCGTGTAACTTGACGACTAAGTCTCAGATTCCATGCGCGTTCACCTCTCTCTGGATCACGTCAATTACCGAGTAAAACGAAGACTAGATGATGTGAAACGCTTCTCCACTTTAAGGCTTTCATCGCGGCCTCGCTTCCCGAATCCGTTAGACCAAAGGCTTTTTCATATTCGTAGGGCCTAATCATGTGACCCTCTATACCAGAGGTGGGAAACATACGGCCCGCACTTAGGATCCGGTTCCTGGGAATCTTTGACCGCGTTAAGTATTTTTAAAACCGAATAAACTGTAAGCATATTTTTTATTGTAGTGTTTAGGACTGTAGGCCTAGGTATTAGGATGATTAGCGTTTTCATCATAAAAATTATCTTCATTTACTTTAACGATTATTCTGCAATATTCAGTTCGAATAAAATTAATACGCTCTCTTTTTCTGCGGCAAATGAATCTACCAAAATTAGCCCGCGATTGGCATAGGCTACGGCAGTGTGATTCTCATTAACGATAACGAAAACGAAAAATTTTCGTTAACGAAAATAAAATGATTTTGTTAACGATAACTATAACTATAACTAAAAAATATCATTAACTATAACTATAATGAAAATAATGGTGGTGAAAATTCATCTTTATTTTCGTTAATACAAAAAATTAAAATAGGAAGTGCAATATGGACGATTCGACATAAATGAGAACGAAAAAATGCGATATTTTTAATACGCAATTTGTCATTACTTTAGAAACTCGTGTATTCATGAAGCTGAACGAACCCATGCTTCAAAGGCTTTCAAATCTCTGAGCAAATTGTGAAACAGCGTGTTATTACGCACAAGTTTGCTTGTAGCCTTAATTATTGTAACTAAGTAGGCCTACATGTAGTAACTAAAATTAACTAAACTAGAGATCCATTAACTATAACTATAACTAAAAAGTAATACTAACTCTGACTATAACTATAGCTAAAATTTAAAAAAAAACATTAACTATAACTGTAACTATAACTAAAATAAAATCTGTAAGGAGAATCACACTGGCATACGGCCCGTGAGCTGCCTTTAAAATCTTACGGCGGTCCTCTGTTAAAAGAAGTTGCCCATGCCTGCTCTATGCAGTTCACAGTCCACAGCAGTCCATTCGTCATTGACACTAGCAATGAGAGCAAACGGCTCAACAGGTAAGGTCATGAATGGGTGCCAACATATCTTTTCTTCCATTGCAAAGTACTTCCAATCTAAGTTAACTGTCGAAGTGGGATGAACGCTTCTTAGCACAGTGCAGTTAGTCCGCTCCTAATAGTATTGTAATAGCTCGATAACATTATAAGACAATACCTAAATAGTTTGGGTGAAGATCGGAATGAAAGGAGAGTAGTTCGGTCTTGCAATTCAAAGGACAATTTAATTGAAAAATATAACTTTACGGAATTGCAATGTTGGCCCATCAGAATTAAAGAAGAGAAAGCTACGGTGAAATGGATTGAGTGAGTTCGACACGAGGTTGCCCCCTTAAACCGAATTCTTTAGAATAGGTGGTTGCTGAACCAATGAACTGTGAAGTTCATTGGAGAAATTCAAATTCATCGTGAGAAGGCGCCTTGGAATGTTCACTGCCACGCTACGTCAAGACAAAAAGTATCCATTAGCCTAAGGAACATTTGATTGAGCGATTGACAGAGTCCAGCATATATACTGGCCCTTTTCGACGTCAGTGCTGCATTCGACACTGTAGACCATGATATCTTATTTGAGCGGTTGAATGCATCGTTTGGTCTAACTGGTAATTTTTAGAATGGGTAACCTCTTTTCTTCTGTGTTGTCCATGGCTCCACTCGGTCAATATGGGTCCCTGCGCAATGTGGTCTGCTCGAGGGTTCGGTCCTTGGTCCCATCTTATACATTATCTACACATCGGGTGTTGCTCAACTTCTGAAGGCGCATGCGGTTTTAGGTCAGCAATATACCGACGACGTGCAAGCGTACACTCACTGCCTACCATCCAACGCAATATCTGCAGTTCGGGTCATGAGCGGGACTATGGATGCTCTAGAAGCGTGGATGTCGTCTAATCGACTGCGCTTGAACCCGTCCAAGACTAAATTTATCTGGCTAGGCACTCGGAAGCAGGTTGCTAAACTTGACTTTACTACTCTTACGTCTGAATTCCCTCATTATGTCTTTTCAACCACGGTTCGTGACCTCGGCGTCCAGCTGGACCAAGATCTCACTTTTGCTCCACATCTTCATCGTCTTGCTCGGTACTGCTATACCAGCTGCGCCAGCTTCGTACTGTTACCCGCTTGCTTACGTCTGCTGCAAACTTACTCTAGTACATTCCTTCATTACAGTTCGCGACGACTATCGCTCATTGCTCTACCCTGGCCTCCCATTATAGCCTACGCGCATAGCATGCTTGGACCGAGTCTTGCGCTCTGCAGCACGCCTCATTGAGCAAATTCACAAGTATGATCACGTCTCCAGCTACATGCTGGAGGTCCTTCACTGGCTCCCTATCTGCCAGCGCATCGAGTAAAAGGTTGCTGCCCTGGTTTGGCGCTGTCTCCAGGGCCTCGCCCCAACTTACCTCCGTGAGCTCTGCTGTTTGATTTCGGTTGTCCCAGGGCGTCGCCTCCTACGCTCCGCAGAAAAAGAAGTTCTCCTGGTTCCGTCTGCTCTTACCGCAACTATGCAGAACCGAGCTTTTTCTGTGGTAGGCCCAATGATCTGGAATGGTCTTCCGATAGAGCTGTGTCGGCACCCTGGGACTCAGCCTGAAACTTTCTTCAATAAATTTAAAACTGTTCGTTTTGGGCGCATTGGAGTCAGGAGCGCCTCTGAGTAGTTTCCCTTGAAGAGGCGCTATATAAATTCCCGAATAAATGAATCAATAAATTTGAGAATGAGGCAAATCTAGAGTAACGGTGCCAAATCAGTACATGGTTGCCATGTCTGTGATTCTTCCCTTTTAGCTATGGAGTGGTGATGTGGGAGATGCTATCTGGAGACATTCCGCACAAAGACTCAACAGGATTTCTTAAAAAATCACAAGATGGAACACTGGATAATTTACCCCTAGAACAATCATTTCCAGAAGATTATAAGTTACTTCTTAAAAGTAAGTTAAAATTATGCAAACCATATTGATTGCTCATCCAAATGACTCAAAATGAGAACCTTTGTTACACCTTATGACTTACGTAATATTTTGTCCTATAAACTTATTGCATTCTCTCACTTACTGTGCTTTCTACACCATATTGTGACCAGTAGTTTGGTTTCCAAATATTTTAATATAATTTTTCTGTTTATATTATAACTATTCAGCAAAGTCGCTGACTCTTTCTTTGTTCATACCTAAAATGAAAACTGTGCCTGGCAATCGAGTTTCTTCTTCAGTTGCTGGAATTATATTTGGAATTATCTGTCTGTATCTGGTGTTTCTGCTCAGTCGCTTGTCATATTGTTCCCAACTTGAAACTTTTCTCTTTCAAATTATATATCCACGCTACGTTATCTCTATGTATAAACATTTCGCCCTGGGTTTGGTGCGCAATCCGTAGACACCGGCACATAGAATCTATTAATAAATAATTATTAATTATTTAAGAGCCAGTTACATTAAGCACAATTCTTTGTCAGGGTTATTATTAACTATGATGGAGGTTCTCCAGCATAATATGACGGCGCAACGTCGTATAATTGAGATACCTATAAGATTCTTTGTTAGCTCTTATGTTACTTCCTCTGAGAACAAGCTCTTATATGATTGAAAGTACTCGATCAAAATATAAGTGTAATTTAATATATGAAATGAATTTCGGTAGCAGATAAATGAGAATATAATAATGAAACATTGAAATTAAACCTATAATGAACATACCACTAAATTCACAGAGGATTATCATAATCAGCCAAACAACGATTCCTGTACAGTAGGCCATGGTTCCCACAAGAATGACGTGATCTGGGTCTGCAAGGGCTTATATTGATTTTCGGGGCTTGGGTTGGTCACGTGTTACATCCGGGCCTCGAAAATACGATTGCACAACCATTGGCAGAGTCAACTGAAAAGGACCCCTACCCCGGATCCATGGGCCAGAGACCTGTCCAAGACATATTGGTTCGGCCGGAAACGGAGATGATAACTTTATCTGATATGACACACACCGTCGCTAATGTGTACCAAGGGAGAATGTATACCATGTAATGTGGGTGACCAACTATTTATTTTTCTACATGTATATCCTCTATAGCGCCTTGTCTACTCTGTGTTAATTCGTTAAGAAGATTTGGCTATATATAGCCTAGTTTATGTGCTACTTTATACCCATTTGTGTAATGCATTTCCTTTGTCACCAAGCAGTATGATTTGGTACCAGCATAATCTCATGAAGTAGCCTCCACGGCAAATCCTGCGATAAACATGTAGTTTCGCTGTGTCCAAGACCTTGGAATTCGTCCATTACTGGGTTGAAGAGAGGAAATGAGCGTTTTTTCCACGTTCCACATAAATTGTAGTTATTATTGTAATTAGTAACTTAGCTTGCAATAGTGTCGAATGAACAAGTCTGAGAAATAAGAGCTGACATTAAATATTGTGGTTGGCCAGAGTTCAAAATTGTTTCAGACCCAAATTTGAAACAAATTATTTGCTTAACAGGAAGTCAATACTAGAATTTAAACACAGGGCTATATGGTCATATTTGGATGTATTAGTTATGGGTCTAACCAAAGCAGTGCATATTTTAACTGAATAGCTACTGGGACAAATGTCCCAGAAATTTTAGGATTTGTCCCAGTAGTTTTGGTGACTTTCCCAAGTAATACTCTACTGTCAACGTTAGTTTCCAATAACATTGAAAGTAGATTAGCAGACTTTGTCCCAGTAGTGCAAATCCGTTAAATATGCACTGAACCAAAGAGTTCCAAGTTCTCTATAGCTTCACTCTGCTTAACCTATTGATACCAGTGACAAGCGATTTACAATATTCAAGGCGACAGGAAACCAATAATTTTTAGAGAGATCTCATTGAAGACATAAGTACATAACGCCTAATTCTGCGTATGTCAGGAAATAACATCATACGATGACTTACAAATAGTAGCCTACCTTACAAATGGAATATGGTATAATTATGGGAGCTTTACCTTACTCTTTGGAATATTCAGTAGCCTCATGTGCACGTGTGTAATTAGTGCACACATACTTGAATTTCAAAAGGAATTAGAATCATTCTTTCGTGTAGGTTTAAATGATAAATTAGTGTTTGACATAAGTTAGACGTCAACGCATTACATATCATATTTTAGGATGCTGGGAGTCAACATGCGGGAACAGACCGTCGTTCGCAGAGATATTTAGCGTCCTGCAGCGAATGGGTATGTGGAAGTTTCACCTATAGATAGGCAGAATATATAACTTAGAGCTGATATTAAGACCTACAGTCTTATACTTTCCACGTGTCCTAGTTTATTTCGTGTATGTTGAATTTTCACCTATAGATGGGCAGAATATATAACTTAGAGCTGATATTAAGACAGTCCTATACATCCCATGTGTCCTTGTTTATTTTCTCTGTTAGGTCTTTGTTCTATCTAGTAATTAATAATAGCATAGCGATGATTCATTTATATAATTAGGTTAGATTCGATCACAAGCATTATTTGGAACGAATTATTTAATTAATACATCTGAACATTCATATTATTTTATACTTTTTAACCAGAACAATATGATATGTAATGATGATTATAATATTATAATAATATTGCTGATTTATGTCTTCTGTGAATTCTGTAAGTGCGTTTGTCAGGCGTTTGATTAAAGAATAAATATAATTATTTGTAGTTCGCTTCCTGAGCTCTTGAACATGCGCACATTGACTCTCAGATCTAACCAAGTTTGCTTTATGTACAGTACTTCAAAAGTATTGTTTGGTAAAGTTAGTTTTCTTTGCAGCTCAAGGAGAAGACATTACAGAAATACTGAAATACAGGGAAAATATGTTGCAGAAACACTCTCAAGATAAGCCAGAAGGTAAATTTTAGAACTCCATGTTTGCTGCAGAAAATAATATTGTAAATATAAAGATGCGTCTAACAAACTATTACTAAAACGAACACCATGTCCACATTTTATTGACAAATACTTACTTTTTTTAGCTGATTGAATATACAAACTCCTTGGTGAAACAACGATTTCAGGACTGCCTCAAGAAATACGAAGAAATGAAAGAAAGCCTACGAGATGGAATTTCTCTCCACACATATTATTTCTCTTCAAATCACCATGAAGCTTTAGACAATAGCATTAGTAGTGATGTCGGTCTTGAGATGGGGCAGAAGCAGAATTAGGTTAATATAGGTTGCTGGGTTTTCATTCTTCAGTGGAGCGGTGTAGGAGAGGGAGAGCAAGGGAAACGATAGAAGAGAAAACCGATCGCAAAGTAATTAAAAAAATATTAAAAATATTAGGCTAACAAAATCTCATCAGTGTCTGAACGAGATAATGATTTTATAGTTTCAGATGAAGCAGCTGAGAATGAAGACTCCATCACAGGTAAACGACTGATATTCAAATGTGGCCGTGTGATCCGCAACAAAGTTCTAAGACGTCTCGCGCGAGACACATATTGTTTCATCACGGAAATAATTTCTCTTCAAATCACAATGTCGCTTTAAACAATAGCTTGCTAAATCTGACTTCATTATTTTCAGCAATTTCCTGTACGGCATAAAAGAATATAAACTACAGTTCTACCTCTAAACACTTTTCTGTGTAATTTGGTAGGGATGTAAGTTAGTTCGCACTACTAATTTAAATACACATTAGTTCATAACTGACCGAAGATGACGCTCGTTTAGACTGGGCGGACACCACTGAAAAGTCCAATAGTCTTTATTAGAGCGAGACAATAGCTCATATTTTAATACAGAAATGTATACAAACAGAAACTCAGTGAAGTTATTGCTTTATTATAAACGCTTTCAAAATCTAACTTTGTCTATGATACAGGTAGCTCAAGAAAGCTGGGTGTATTGTTAATAACAGGATCGAAATCCATTATAACCAACAATTCGAGTGAAAATTGATATTATTTACACCGAAACAATCGTGAGAAATAATGTACATGAAATCATGTCTTCGTCATGTTCCTTACATACGTTAAACTGAATTTCTAATTTTTGTTTGTATAACATTTGTCTCGATAGCGGAAAGTGATTTCTATAAATATAAAAACTTTTTTGCCATTATAGTGGGCCTATAGAAGATAAGACGTTTATTTTATGATGTTGTTAAGACGTAGTTTTTCAGACTTAGGCGACACATACTTACCTAATGGCATTGAAGATGCATTTGTTGACACTCTGTTTATGATTTAAATGAGCGTTAGCATTATTTTCTATCTTGTTCTTTCGCTTCATTGGGATGGGAATGGGGAGGGACCTAATGGGGACGGGGTGGGTAGGCTATAAAAACAACTTGATTTGGATGGCTTGGGGTAGTGAACTAACCATGGGAATAAATTTTGCCCGGTGTTATTTTCAATTTCAGACGAAACAAAAACTGAGGATGAAGACGTCACAAATAAACAATCGCAGAATGACCGCTATGTATTAGACGACTTCCGTGATCCCCATACCAGCCTTCCAAAAGTACCAGGTACATAGTTGTTGACCACCAACATATATAATTCATATACAAATTAACAAGATAATTCATGCAAAAGATTAGTAAACCTAACACTGTATCAGCTCTTTACTGGTGCGGTAAAAAAAAGAACGCATAATTATGTACTAGCCCAAAGCGTCTCTTGATGCATGTTGCACATGAATTTACATTACACATAAATACGGATCGTTTGTCAATGGTGAAAGATGATGTTCTCTTCGGCTCTAGGACGATTGGTCATAGGATGATTGGTCATAGGATGATTGGTCATAGGGCCTATTGGTCATACGGACGATTGGTCATAGGACGATTGGTCATAGGACGATTGGTCATAGGATGATTGGTCATAGGATGATTGGTCATAGGGCCTATTGGTCATACGGACGATTGGTCATACGGACGATTGGTCATAGGACGATTGGTCATAGGATGATTGGTCATAGGATGATTGGTCATAGGATGATTGGTCATAGGGCCTATTGGTCATAGGACTATTGATCATATGCCGCTAATAAACCGACATACTTGGTTTTAGTCGTTAGTTATGGACATTCTTAGTTTTAAGCTTAACACACCGAACGCAAAATAAGCTGCAATTAGGGACATACGTCGTTTTTAGACAAATACAATCAGTGCCAATCAAGAAACTTATTAGGAAAATTAAATCTACTTACAGGCATCAACAGTACTCACTTCAAAGAACTTAACGTTCGGTCGAAATAATAAACATTTGACCCGTATGTTACTCAAGTATAAAAGGCATCAATTGCGGACACTGATCGTTTTTAGACCAATACAATCAGTGCCATTCAAGAAACTTATTAGGATAATTCCAGACTTTTACATATTGTTCGTATTTCGTATTACGTATTTCACAGTAAATGATCCAGTAAATGGTTGTTCATGTTTTAAAAACTTTTCTGTTTTTGGCCTTCGATAGCCTTCGATAGTCCCATCGCCGATTGGACCTATGACCGACAGGCCCTATGACCCATGCATGTGATCGATGACCGGTAGGCCCTATGACCAATAGTCCTATGACCAATAGGCCCTATGACCAATCATCTGTATGACCGATCGTCCTATGACCAATCGTCCTATGACCAATAATCCGGATACCATACTCTTCAGTTGGTCGTAAAGGGAGAATGTTTTAAATCTGACTAAGGTCTATGGACACACATTTCCATTTTAACACAAAGTATGAATACCATTTAATTCTCTGTAAACAATTCTGGCTAACAATGAAGAAAACTGACTTCAAGGCTTAGCGATGCATGCGACTCTTTTTTTAAACACAAACTATGAATACTATTTGTTTCTTTGTGCACGATTCTGGTAAACGATGAAGGTAGCATACTTATTTAGAAGCTTGTACATAAGCTCTCCAGAGTAAGAAGACCTTTCGTATTGTTATAATTATATTAAAGAATAATGGTCACATTCAGCTAATTCAGAGGAGTCATCAATTTATAATGCGCTTTCTTTGTGATTTACAGAAATCTGCGGACTAGCCATTTTGGATCAGGAAGTCTTCATTTTACGTCGACAACGTTCACGTATTGAAGTCTACGACTCAATAAAATTCCATTTCAAGCGTCGAATGGGAATGAATGATCCAGAAGACATCGCTTCCTGCTCAGTTAACAAATGTTTGTACGTCTCTGAACGGGGCTACCATAGCAAGAAACCCTCGATTATAAAAATTGATCCAACTACCGGAAAGACTATCAAGGATTGGCAAATATCACGTGGAGGTCGCATATCGATTGCAAGTGATACGAATGTGATTTTAAACATAAACTATGAAGCTCTGTTATTTGAATACACAGCAGATGGGAAACTCATTCGTAAAATTGAGCTTGGTACTGACATAAGTGAAGCCCGACACGCTATTAAGCTTCCTAATGGTCTGTTCGTCGTCTGCCAAGGTGATTATGATGATCCTGTTAGAAGAGTCTGTTTGCTGGCAACCAAGGCAACTACTAGAGACAGATGGTATGGAACCGATGAGGTTCAAATCCTGAAGGAATTTTGTCAAGAGGTCCTGGAGGGAGAATCAGTTGACAGTTTGTGGCGACCACGTTACCTGTCTGTGGACAAAGAAGGCTCAATATTGGTTTTGGATGGATCAAACAATCGAGCTGTTTTGTTAAGTTCAAATCTTGATAAGCCACAAATTATAATTTCTGAAAAAGATGGTATGAAAATATTGCGGAGAACGTGCTTCAATGAATCAACGGGCGTGTGGTTTGTGGCCGACGACCATCACGTCATGGTCTGTCGGGTGAAAGACGAAAAAGTTGAGCGAAAACCATACAGTCTAATCAGTCCCTAAGCTATTCATTTTCTGTGGATTTTGCGATATTTTTGAGTTTTTTTCTATCGTTCTGCTTCATTCTACATTCTGGCTTATGCACCCATCCAGTTGGAATCGTAATTATAAGCGATATGAATAGCCTATAGTCCAACATTGTAGCTAGTATTCAGGCAGACATCGACAATGTACGCCACAGAGGGTAAGAACCATGAGTGGCTTGTTCCCATTTGACAGGGTTGCATGCACAGGAACCGTCGCCCGTCGGAAATATTAGCGACATTTGGCGCAGAAGCTGGAGAACCGAATAACGACTGGCTGATTGGACCAATGCTTTTGTCTGTAGAAAAAAAGGATCTATATTGATTTCGGATGCATAAAAAAGATTATTTTGCTGAGTTCCAATCTGGATGACTTGCAGTTTCTGAAGAACTTAGACTGAAACGTTCTTGGAGAACGTATTTCGACGAATCAACCGGTCCATGGCTTGTGACCGACCACCATCGTGTCCTGGACTGTCGGGTGATAGTCAAAACAAGTTGTTTCTATCTAATCAGTTATTTCTTGTTGGGTTGATTTCGCGGGGAAAACAATGGATATGATACAGTGTATTCGACATTTTGACCATGATTATAGCCTTTATTGAATAGTATGTACATGTATGTATATTCAAATAGTTTTATTCGAGAGCTTACAGCGAATGGGTTTGAATGTATTGAATGACCTATATTATCTTCAACTCTAGTAGTGAAACTGACAAAGATGCGAAGCAAAATTGTCTTCATAATTTCGATTGCTTGTGGTTAATTGATTGATAGGCCTCGTGTTTGGTATGAGTTGAAACACTGCGCACTTTTCTTAAATCAGTTAATGGTGACTTTTCCGTTATTTCAGAATTTTTTGGTTTACTCTGCTGCGGTTGTGGTTGAGGAATTTTATATATAGACTGGAAGATTGCATTAGGAAGTGTAGAACAGTGATTGGAGCTGTCGAATAACTCTAAAATGTAGATTGAAGATTTGTGCGAGCTGAAAAGTGTAATCGATCCGTGAAGGTTGAGAAGTTGTCTAAAAGAGACTTTGTTTTGGTTGTGCTTATAGAATTAACATTCCGTTCCAAACAGTTCGTAATGACTCCGACGCCATATAGGTTAGCGTTGAGGCGCTTCTTTTTTCCTTTCCTGTTAGGCCCATATTACCCGATGGGCAAACTATGAAGCTATCATGAGGCCCCATGCGCAGCGTGTTAAGCCAGTTGCTGGGATTAACCATTTAATGACACAGCGTTGTGCAAGCTAACCGATGTACGCAGTTAGACCCATTATGATCACCAGTTACAAGTACTTAATTAATTACTTCTACATAGCAACAGCTGATAACACATGTATTTCATAAAATAAATGTAGGCTTACATATTCAAGTTTTAATTGTGATCATCTTGCTTCGATCCTGCTTAATTTTGAGACAATTACTAATGAATTGATCGGGTGAGATTCTTCTCATAATAACACCTATGACGTATTGTTCAGTATTATAGATTATTTACTGTTTTATTACCACAAACGTGAATTTGTTCTATATTTGAGTCGACAGAATGCGGTGCTTAAAAATTTCGGAGTCTTCATCAAAATTAATTGTTTTTAACATAAACTATAAATAACTAGACGTTTCTACCCGGCTTTGCCCGGGTTTTCCCCACGCGTAATTTTTAACCGCTGCAAATATTGGCTACTTACTTACTTACTCTATATCAGAGGTTCCCAACCTTTTCTATGCCCCGCACCCCTTAAAAATGTTTACCAATGTTCGCACCCCCTACAAAAGTAATATCACATTTGAAGACCCATTGTTACTTTTTGAACCACGGATTGAACCGCATTCAATGCCACACAGTGGCATACACTGTAGCCATTCACTCAACTAACAATCTATTCTACGAGTCTAATTCTGTTAGAGTTAGACTTTAACAGTCTACCAGTCTAACTGTCACGAACAATTCTAACCCTCACATTTAAAAATTTTAATTGTCACGAACAATTCTAACCCTCACATTTAAAAATTTTAATTGTAAGACTTTTTAAAGTCATGACTCCCAATCGAGAGCATAGAAGTTAAAGACTTCCTTGTTTCTGCTTTTCATGCATGATTTTTTCAAAACGTGGAACTTTCTTGCTGATTGCGATCCACAGGTTTGCCTGCGGATTCAGGTGATTCCTAGATTTTGTCTTAATTGAGAGGATATAACTGAACCCAGATTCACACAAGTAGGCCTATGTTGTTACAAATGGTATGAGGACATGCAGCGCTTTTCCACCAAGTGTTGGACAGATATCTAGTGCTGAACACCAAAACTCCTCCAAAGTCTTGCTTTCAAATTGCATTTCAAGAGCTCGATTTGTTCGCAATTCAATCAGATCTTCCTTCATCATCTGACATTTTCTGCAAATTGTAGGACAATGGATTCATGATCCATTCTTCTGAAGTCCTCAGGTCTCCAGGGGCGAAATATCCATCAAACGATTCTGAGAGCATTTCCAGATGAGTTACAACTTTATACGTAGAGGCTTGCAATGTTACGTGGAAATAAATTAATAATGAATCTAATCTTACGGTCTCATCCATACTTATCCTATGACAGCTCAACAATTTATAATATATTATTAATGTCATTTTCCCTCTTTCTCGCACCCCCTGAAATGACATCTCGCACCCCCTGGGGGTGCGCGCACCCCAGGTTGGGAACCCCTGCTCTATATGCTGAAGAGCTTCAAATATTTTAAATGTCCACATATCTGAACGATATTTAGAAGTGAAAATAGTTTTCCCCGTGTATTTGAATTTAATTACCTGTGACTCAGCTGCTGCCTCGTTTACCAAAATAATAATGAGTTGAAAATAGTACCACACGGTGGCACACGGGTTATCTCTACCTTTATAGCCCTATTATTTGTTTCCCGGGCTAAATATAATAGTAGACGAAGCTCGGCCGTTATTGCGATTGTAATTTTTCGGAGCGACCCGCGTCTTTTAACGAAAACGCCTGATTTGCATATTAAATTTTAGCCTCGCGTGACGTAAGACAAAGTTTCTCATACGTCACGTCGCTCAAACGAGGTTAAAATATGCATATCAATGGCCTCCATTATTGGTATTACGGAACCTCATAATTTAGAAGTTTAAAATGTTCATATATCAGCGTTTAAATTAAATTGCGAGCTGAAAATAGTCGCGTTTACCTACACACGCCCGTAATAATGTTTTGTTAAAAATTTCGATTCGCTAAAGCGTTCCCTTTCGGAGCCCTTAGACTACAGACAAAACATACATACATAGGGCCTACATACATAAGTTTATACAAACAAACGGAAGGACAACGTAAACAGACCTAGACTTATAGTATAGATAATATCTCTTATTTTAAAATGTTCGACGTCTGTTTATTTCATATTCTTTTGGCGATGACCGATGACTTTTATTCTGATATTTATTAAATGAGTCGCTTAACTGGACACGCTTTGTCTACACAGTTGGGCGGCGAATTCACTTAGTGAACCTGCCTCCATTTCTTAAGATTACAATGAAAACTTTATGTCTATGCTAAAAACGATGTGTATCGTATATTTTCGCATAGACTGCATATAATAAATGTAAATGTCTGCGGTTTTTCTATAGCGACCGTATTATGGCATCAATGACCCTGCTCATATTGCAATGAATTGATCGGATGAGATCCTTCACCAACGCTCGCCCGTTGGAATTGACGCCCCGCTATTTAAGGTTCCCGTGTAAATCTCTTAAATAAGCCAGCGTCGGGAAAAGAACCTCTATCCGCATACTCTGTAACACGGAGGAGTAGCCTATGAGACGCGCAGCCTACGCTCTTCAATGTAGTTAACTGTGTCATATGGTTCTCCATTAACTGCTAGAGTACACGCAACACTTATTAACCGTCGATTACCCTCCTCTGCTTGTTGATGCAATGTTGTATCGATCCTAGCCAGAACTTTCACAAGTAATGTAAATTAGATAAATAAAATAATGGCCTGGCTCCTGGTTCCTCTTTTAGTTTAACTCAACGAATGCGATCGATTTACCGATCGACCAAACCTTTGCTAAGCGATCGACCAATGAGATCGATCGATCGATCGCCTCAAATTAGAAGCTCTGACGACGAGTCCATTCGGAAATATCACGATGGCCTTGTTCTTATCAGAAACTTCCCTATTCTGAATCGATCTTCGGCTGAGGTGTATCCCCACACCTGGCAGGCTGGGGCGGCCTACATCAAACGTGCGACAGTTGTAGCATCAATTTCCAGGTGCAAGACCTCACAGGATAAGCCGTGCGATCTCAAGGACCGTAGTGCATCGAGGACGTCAAAGCAAGAAGCCAAGATATCGTCGACATGAGATCTGATCGAAATGTGACGCCAGAAATCTTCATCGTGGTCACCATTCTGACGCCACAAAACGATGCTGGTGGCTCTAGTTGAGCGCGTCGATGGATGATCATCTCTCGAGACTTTCCTCGGTTCAACTGAAGTTTTTAACTTCTGCCCAGAGCTTCACTGATTCCAGGTCCTCCTGGACCGTATGCCACATCTTAGATCCAGCCAATAGGTACTAATCATCCGCATACTTGATTATTAGATTCTCGGAATGTACTGGTTGGAGGTCTGAGGAGTTCACAATGAGATCATCTGGGCCAACACCAGACCCATGCACTAAACTGGCGCTGATTGATGCCAGCTTGGACATCCGTCCCTGAAACATCGTTGTATGCCGTCGCTTCCCTACGGAATTCGACTAGCCAATTGTATATAAGTCGAGGATATGCAGACTAGATAGCTTGTTCGCCATAGTTGGATGTCGGACCATATCAAAATCTTTCGCGAAAAATAGGGTCACATATTTGTTGGTCTTGAGTAGCAACGTGGTGATGTAGGATAGAAACCAGAGTTGTTTTTTAAACAAGAACCGATGTAGTAGTTCTCTCTCGACCAGCCTTGAAGAAAATCAGTCGTAAGTCCAATGGAGCAAGCGGTACCATGCAGGCAGTCGGTCTTCACCGTCAGGTGCATGTGGCAGGAGGTCTAGGATTTGGAACCCTCTGTACTCAGTGGATGTTGGTTGGTTGTTCCAAACCGTGTCCTAGAACGAAGGGGTGATGTAACAACTGTCAGTTGACACGGCTGCACAGTGGGTGTTTAGGTCATCCGCTGTGAACACACTCTTAGACCCTGTTGTTGGTCTCCCCTTTATGATCTGCCCAACCGGCTTCAAAGGTCACCAAGTCCGTTTCGTGGGTCAATGTCTTTGACATGAGGTTTAGTGGCTCGTTCAATTAGTCGGTCAACTCTGCGATCAATGGCAAATGCCACTACTATTCTTCCAGCTCGCATTTACCTGTTGTTTTTACGCAACATATATTTTACCTCGGGCGTCACGAAGTGAGGATCCGCCGATGCTATGGTTAATATAGAATATAGTATCTTCGTTTATTCATAACACATTGTCAGAACGCAATGCGATTACAAGACAAGCAAGAAAAGTGTAGGCATTGGCTGTTCTTTTAAAGTTTGGTCCAGGATATTATTAGCTATTATTTTATGCTAAAGGGTCTTAGGTTTAATAGATGTCCTTGTAAAGCAGCCTAGGAATATCCGAACAGGATAGACTAGGTCCAGCCGCGATGTGGCCTCGCTATAAAATTGATTCCACGCATCTTGTGGATCAGCGGTGGCAAAAATCTCCGATAAGTCAACGTTCTAGAGGTTCAGGTGAAGAGACGCGTGCTACCCGAACAGATCTGTTGTTTCGACTAATCGCTATACCGTGAGTTACTGCGATGATGGCTTTGTGATCGGTCTTGAGCGGCGAGTCTAGGATCTTGACGGTGGTATGTTTGTGCCCCGAGTTGCACGTTTAAGTCCAGTTCTTTCCAGGACTGAGCTCTCCTCCAGTTTGTTGAAGACTCCTCCTAGGACGATAAGAGCATCTGGATCTAGCTGCTTAAGTTCATCCACCGATCGATCGTTCCAATCTTGTTAATTAATAGGGCCTCGTGTCGCACACAAAAGTAACTAAGTAAGCATATTATTTATTGAACCAGCTGTAATACGCATTCCGGTGTGCATACATCACATATTATATGCAATCAATAATCCATATGAATAAAGCATTCTAATTCTAAAAGTTTTTCTATATTATGGTCAACTAATGGTAAAACACGGTCGTCGGTCATGTGACCGGGGTCGAGAGGAATTGCTTTTTGGGAGGGAGAAACTCACGGAGAACGTGGCCCGGGTTTCCCAGGATCGCCGAAAAGCAGGATGATACAAGGCATCAACGAACACAGTTCTACCCGGAAGGGCTACAGCCTACATTAACCCAGAGGAGCTGTGCGTGTGTCTCCAGTTACTTCCTGTTCACTCTCTCGGAGCGCTTCAGCCATACAAAGAGTTACTTACCCCTCAACGGCCGAATCTGTAGGGACGGTAACCTTTAATCTGAATGGCTCTATAAAGATGGTGCTTCTTGCGATTGCGAGGTCATGTTCGTAGCTTTCCATCTCCGCATTCAGCTGTTCTTGTGCGGACGGTTTGAATATGAAGCACGCGTTAATTATAATAAAGACCCGGAAGAGAGAACGTATATCTCCCGAAAGTTGGAAAATCGTTTACAAGGTTCAGACGCAACTGTAATCAGATTCCTCGAATCCTCTCTCTCGACCTTAACCTTCGGAGGCCGAAGCTCCGATTCAGGACACGGAGGCCGAAGTGGGGTAGTTTTCTACCCCAAAGAAATATGTAATATCTCAGCTCACAGGTAAGCTACTATGACAAATGAGGTGTCGATTCGAATATTTCCAAGGTCAAGGAATCGAACTATCGCATTGGGAATAGTGTGGGAATAGTACTTTCCAAGATGGCGGCCAATATGGCCGCCGAAACACAAAAAAGTGTATATCTAAGCTCATACATAAGCTACAATGACAAATACAGTCTCCATTGTAATAGTTTCAAGGTCAGGGAATCGAACTATCGCATTGGAAATAGTGTGGGAATAGTACTATTCAAGATGGCGGCCAATATGGCCGCCAAAACACAAAAATATGTATATCTAAGCTCATAGATAAGCTACAATGAAAAATAAGGTGTCCATTGCAATATTTTCAAGGTCAAGGAATCGAAATATCGCACTGGCAATAGTGTGGGAATAGTACTATCCAAGATGGCGGCCAATATGGCCGCCGAAACATAAAATGTGTATATCTAAGCTTATTTTTAGGCTAAAATAACAGATAAAGTGTCGAATGTAATATATTCAGGGTCAAAGAATCGAACTATCGCAGTGGCAATAGTGTGAAAATGATACTTTTCAAGATGGCGGCCAATATGGCCGCCAAAACAAAAATATGTATAACTCAGCTCATAGATAAGGTGCAATGACAAATGAAGTGTCGAATTTCATATTTTTAGTGTCACAAAATCGATTTCTCTTAGTTATAATAGTACGAAAATGTTACTATCCAAGATGGCGGCCAATATGGCCGCCAAAACACAGAAACATGGATTTCTCACATTAATGATTTTCAACAATAAAAATAATAAGCGTCGAAATTAATATTTTCGGGTTCAATTAATCGCTTTCTCGTAGCAGCAATAGTGTGAAAATTTACATTTTCAAGATGGCGGCCAATATGGCCGTAAAAACAGAAATATGTATATCTCAGCTCATAGATAAGATACAATGGCAAATGAAACGTCGAATTTAATATTTTCGGGGTCAAGGAATCGATATATCGCAGTCGCAATAGCGTGGGAATATAGCTTTCCAAGATGGCGGCCAATATGGCCACCAAAGCACAAAAATGGCTATATCTGAGCCCATAGCTTAGGGTTGACGGCCATATTGGCCGCCATCTTGGAAAGTAACATTTCTACACTATTGTCACTGCGATCTTTCGATTCCTTGACCCTGAATATATTACATTCGATACTTTATCTGTTATTTTAGCCTAAAAATAAGCTTAGATATACACATTTTATGTTTCGGCGGCCATATTGGCCGCCATCTTGGATAGTACTATTCCCACACTATTGCCAATGCGATAGTTCGATTCCTTGACCTTGGATCTATCACAACGGAAACTTCATTTGTCATTGTAGCTTGTCTATGTGCGTAGATATACTCATTTTGAGTTTCGGCGGCCATATTGGCCGCCATCTTGATAGTACTATTCCCACACTATTGCCAATGCGATGGTTCGATTCCTTGACCTTGAAGCTATTACAATGGACACTTTATTTGTCATTTTAGCTTATGTATGAGCTTAGATGTACACACTTTTGTGTTTCGGCGGCCATATTGGCCGCCATCTTGGAAAGTACTATTCCCACACTATTCCCAATGCGATAGTTCGATTCCTTGACCGTGATAGTATTACAATGGACATTTCATTTGTCATTGTAGCTTCTTATCTATGAGTTCAAATATACACATTGTATTGTTTTGGCGGCCATATTGGCCGCCATCTTGGAAACTGACATTTTCAGAATTAGGCAAATATTAAAACTCAATTCCGTGGTAGAATCAACACTTCATTTCTAATTGGAGCATAACAATGAGATAATATCATCTATAAATACATCTTCATTATGAACGAAAAAAATAGTAACGCCGAGGCCGAAGTGGGGTAGATTTCTACCCCATGACACTTATAACTGAAATAACTTTCTCTGACAACATGACATGATGATCGTTTTGGTGTGGGAATATGTCGAGGGTGTTAACTTGTAAACATGTGGAACGTCAAGTTATGACTACCTACAGTTACTCCGCAATCAACATCCAAACACCGCTGGGGTAGAAATCTACCCCACTTCGGCCTCCGAAGGTTAATCTGGATCATCCGAATCGGTCTTTTCCTTCCGTCCCCGCGATCCTCTGCATTTGAAGATGTTTGCGGTTGAGATGGCGGCTACGGCAGATCGATACCAGCCCCCGTGTATACCGAGACCTTGGACGCCTGCATTTGTTGTTGACTATAATATGTAAAGGCTATAAGGCCATTGTAGTCTTCGTTACACTCCACTGAACCATAACGAGAGGCCGACTACATTTCCAAAATTTCCTGGAAAGAAATTCAAACAAATGCGCCCATAGTTCTAAAGTATCAAGTTCCGCCGTAGTCGGCACCGCTATTTTCGCATAATTCCAACCGCTTGAAACCTTTCAACCGAAAACAACACAGAAATCGCGCGCAATCTCGGTCTTAAATTTTGCACGTATGGCTGCTTTGATGGGCTTCTAATAAGTAGGTAGAAGCACTCATCATTTAATCAGATAAGGGAACTGTCCTGAAAGATGGATTGATATTTTTGTAGTTGTTTGCGACGATGAAAGTTTCCCAGTCTCCTTCCAGTAACTTTACTTGATGGCCGCGGTGCTAAAAGTTCAGCGGCATAATCTTTCCAGTGTCAAGTTGTGCTACACTTTGAACGGTTTGTTAGCAGTGTGTTAATTGCATAGCCTAGCGTACTCTGGCGCAGTTTATAATATTAAAATACTACGGTGCATGTACTCGATGTACTCGAAGGGCTAAGAAGTAGACATTTATTTCTCTTAGAGTTAGGGCTTTCAAAGAATAGAGGAAAGGGACATGATATTTCTATCGACGGTTACGGAAAGTCGTCGGAGTGTACTCGAGAAAGCAAAGCTGCCGGACTGACCCTAGATGCCTACTTCAAAAGTATCTAAAGAGTTGAAATTGATCCCAACAGTAACTGCTGTAGGGCTTCGACGACGACACGTGGTCCGGTGCCACAGTCAGCTAAGTTGTGTCGGTTCAGAGACAAGTTGCTGGTGATTCAGGATCTGAGCACAACGGAACGAAGCGGAATCGAGAACTCGAAGGAAGATTCAACAACGAATGCAACAACCTGGTTGAAAGAATGACTGGCAATTCATGTGTATAGGCCTACCATTATTTTGTACCTACCGCAGACGCTTTCGTGTGTGGAACTTAATATGGAAGTTTATGTTTCTTATGCTTTTTCAGTTTTTGGTTTCAATAATATTACATTTCGGAAACTTGAATGCTAGCTTCAGGCTGGCCAGTGGCTAAATATGAAATTCCTCCCACTCTTTGCCTAAGTCCGCCAATGACGCATTATACTTGAAACTCAACAGGCCTAGCTACAGGCAAGAGACTTTGAGTGTTGTCGTTATACCTTGTTCGATATGCGTCGCCTGATGATACGGCAAAATAGTTTTGAATAAAGGCGTTCACTGTAGCGATGCAATATTGCACCTGTAGCCTATTGCTCAGGTGAGTTTTCACTTTCATGCAACCAGCGATTCACAAAACGTGGGCGATCTTGAGTTTTGTTGTGACTGAGTAAATATTCAAATCAACTAAGTGGGTAAGTAAGAATTTCTTCGTTTGACGACCAGCAAACCCACATTAGTCAAACTGGGTTTTATAAATCACTCAAGTCTTTTTACTTTTGCCGTGGCTGGGCTGGGAGCGCCTCTGAGTAGATTTCTTGAGGGGGCGCTATATAAATTTCCAGAATGAATGAATGAATGAATTAGCCTACAGAAGAAATAAATAATGGAAACATTTATGCAAAGTCAAATAACATTCTCATCATAAAATGTCTATTGGCAAAGGCATCAACTCTAGGTATCGTAAGATCACGTGACTTGGGTCATATTATAGTGACCTTACGGGGAGGTAGGAGTTCGTCGTGAAGTATGTGGCAAGTGTCCACACTTCGATGCGAACAATATTTAATTCAAAGGTAACTCTAATATCTTTTCAAGCTGTGAAGAACGGCCACAAGCAAAGAACAAAATATAAGACTTCTCTAAATCTTCCAAGTCCCGAGGCTGAGCGCCTACTGTCCAGGTAATAATATAAGGGGTCTATGGTATGTAGGCCCTATGTATCTGGACATTTATTAAATCGCCTTCGAAGTACCTCACGTAGGGCAATCCGATGCATGTACATGTAGTTAGCCAGCCAGACAGACTTACAAGTATACTTATCGAATGGCACTGAATGTAATGTAAGTACATATTTATATAGTGCCCTCCAGGTGCCTCCTGAATCATTTAGGCCGTGGATAGCACCACTTCCTAAATGCTTCGCAATGTTACCTATCATCTTATAGGAGCTCGTGATCAGAAACTCGTCATGAGATGATTGTTCATAATTTATCAAACTTTACCTTTTGACTGTACACTGCCTCTTGTTTCTCTGAAGCACGCAATGTACCATGTCGAACTTGCAACGCATAAATCAGCGCTTGTTAGAAAAATTAGTTGTTGAGCAGCGTTCGTATAACATTAACTCATATTTTATTAGCCTTGTCAAAACCACAGGTATTGGACCATGATAACTAATCCTCACACGACGTACTTGACTTCAGTTGTTTGTTGCTTAGATCTGCTCATACAATTTTTCAAGTGTTTGGCAATCAATGTCTGTTGCTACGCGAGGTAGGGATTCGTGTTGGTTGTTTGAGAGAAAAACAGAAGCAACACCTCGATTCAAAGTAAGAAACGATTTAATCACAAACCGTAAATTAATGTTTCTACAGCGCTACTTATAAGCTAAGCGCGAAGCACCAGCAAATTCTCGAGTGCTACTTCAAGTCAGACGGATTGTTTGTTCAGAGATACTGTAGCCTACAAAGAAAAGATCGATCCAGTTCCAAGGAGACCTGAGGGTGAGGAAACAGGTTAACTGCTACGGTGAATAATTGTGTTTAGGTAGGAAATAAATTGGAAGGGAAGATCTCGGAAAGCTTTCTTTACTAGATTGAGATTCTGTTTGGATGGTAAGATTCAGGTATGATTTAAAAATATGATGAGTGATAATTACATGGATTTAAGTCAGATTATGATAGGTGAGCGACACGTGGAGAAAAGTAATAATAATAATACTAATAATACTAATAATAATAATAATAATAATAATAATAATAATAATAATAATAATAATAATAATAATAATAATAATAATATAATAATAATAATAATAATAATAATAATAGCCAGGAAACAGACGAATAGGACCATTCCGGATATTTTACATTCTTATAAAAAAAAAAAAAATAAAAAATAAAAAATAAAAAATAATAATAATAATAATAATAATAATAATAAATTATGGCCAGACCCTGATACCGTGGGGCAACGGGCGCAACTTGATATGGGACGCGACGGTGGTGGATACCGTGGCCGCCTCATACATCCCTGAGACGGCGACCGAAGCTGGAAGGGCGGCGGAGTTGGCTGCCACAAGGAAACACGCCAAATACGCAGATCTACAGAGGAGGTACACCTTCGTCCCTGTAGCCCTGGAGACCCTTGGCCCTCTCAACAGAGAGGGTCTCGCCTTCATCTCCTAGATGGGTCGCCGCCTGACGAAAATATCCGGAGACACCCGAGAGACACGATTCATCCTCCAGCGCCTTTCGGTTACGGTCCAGCGTTTCAACGCGGTTGCCTTCCAGGGCACCATGTCGAGGTTGCCCGGCGCTGAGGAGCGACCAACTCAACAACACTAAGCCTTACCGTGTTTTAACAATGATAATAATAATAATAATAATAATAATAATAATAATAATAATAATAATAATAATAATAATAATAATAATAATAATAATAATAATAATAATAATAATAATAATAATAATAATAATAATAATAATAATAATAATAATAATAATAAACAATCAACGAGAATATAAACATTGTAGAAATTATTTTAAGTTGTGCTTAAGTAAAATCATCCAGGTTTTCTGTTGAAAACTAAACATAGTTCCAAAAATGCGATTCAAATTCTTATACTTGAAATGACGAAAATTATTTGTAAAAGTCAAAATTTCAAAGACAGTCCTAGATATTGTTCAATCCTGATAATTTTTGGGCTACTAAACCAATTGGCACGGAATGCCGGGTTGGCGAAAGTAAACAACTGAAGTTGACAAGTTTCCATTAGAGTTGCAACCACCCTACTGGTCACAGATTGGTTTTTAGTGATTCGACATTGGCAGG
Source organism: Aporrectodea caliginosa (assembly GCA_020284085.1). Lineage (NCBI taxonomy): Eukaryota > Metazoa > Annelida > Clitellata > Crassiclitellata > Lumbricidae > Aporrectodea > Aporrectodea caliginosa. The sequence continues at coordinate 340,283 of JACEVL010000186.1, forward strand.
CGCTTTGCAGCTAAGCGACATTTGACTCCCAATGTAGAAATTGGTTGAAAACGTTTTGATTCCAAATAGACTCTCAGCAAGCAACGCTAAACTCTCAACTAGTATTAGCCTAACTTCTTTTGCTAAAACTTTCACGAACTTTCCTAACACAGGCTTATTCGATGCCAGCGTGTAATGGCAAGTTTAACCCTTTAAAGGGTAGAGGCAATATTATGTTTTCCTACTGGTCGATGTACTTAGAAGGCTTAGTGGGCAGTGGCAACAATGTTGCCACTACAAGTTTCGGCTTCATGGGCAGTGGCGACAATGTTGCCACAAACCGCCACTACAAGTTTCGGCTTCATGGGTATAGGACACAATATTGCCATTTTTTAAAAAGTCAACTTTTCCACATGGCGAATATATTCCCTCTATATGGTTAGTTAGCAGGCATATAATGTGTAATTATTATTGTTGTAACTGTTCAGGGCCATTATGCCCTTTAAAGGGTTAATTGCATTATGGTTCAGGCTTTGTTGTTTGGTAAGCTGCTTCATTGTATTGCAAAGTGGGGTGTGCAAGAGCGCAATGGTTAGTCTGCAACGCTGTCAGACAGATGTGTATCAAACTTTCTGTCCAATGCTGCAGCACTAACAAACTCAACTAAAACTTACGCACATTAACCGCCCATTGTCAGTTGCTTTTGATTATGAACTTTGTATTCTTTACAATTACAAAACCTCAAACCCCGAGTGTGGTGATGATGGCGACGAACGCGGTTGAACACTTATTTTTAGTGCTGTACGATCAAATGAACCCGGTACCAGTGGTTATGCGCTCCGTCTCCGGCCTCGTGGTTTTTCTCTCTCTGACAAAGACATCCGCAACTTTATACCTAGAGTTTTATACTAAAATCATATTCTGGCATAATTAAGAAGCTTCATATCAACTTATCACCCAATATGCGAAGTTAATAATTATAAGCGGCCACATACAGGCCTATCATTAGTTCGACCACAGTAACAAGCTGCGTCCTGGTCAGCCTGACCAAGTGGATAAACGAAAATTCATTGAAAGATTTGATTAAAGCATAAACTACTTTTACTGATAATGAGTTTGAAAAATCTTCGTTTGTTCCCTTGAAAAACGTTTGTGTTCGCAACACAGCTGTGAAATAGGGTTCTAGGACTGTTCATCAAGGACGATTCATCAAGGGACTATTCATTAAAGGTCTTTTCCTCGAGGGACTGTTCATCATGAGAACATTTTATCGTTTTAGCGTTCTTTATTACTTACGCATTATAAGTTATAACATATCGCTTCACCGTATATATATATATTATATATATATATATATATATATATATATATATATATATATATATATATATATGACAGTTTAATACCAATGTCCATGACAACAGTCATCAATGCAGCTATTTACGCAAGTATTATTTTTATCAAAGCAACAAATAGTTTCATAAGAAACTATTTTCATCAATCCAACTTTTAGTTTTATAAAAAAATATTTTCATCGTTCTCACTTCAATTTAAGAATAATTATGTTCACCAATCTAGCTTCTATTTAAGCAAGAATTCTTTTCATCAATCAATGTTTTATTTAAGCAAGAATTATTTTCATCGTTCCAAGTTCTATTTAAACAATAATTCTTTTAATCAATCCAGCTTCGATTTAAGGAAAGTAATTTTCATCATTCCAACTTCTGTTTAAGCAATACTTATATTTTTATCAACCCAGCTTCTACATGTATTGAAGCCAAAATTCTTTTAATCAATCCAGCTTTTATTTAGGCAAGAATTCTTTTCATCGATCCAATAACTCTCTTGATGAAAATTCCTTTAATAAAAGACCTTTGACCTTTGATGAACAGTTCCTTGATGAATCGTCCGTGATGAACAGTCCGCATACCGTGAAATAGATCTTACTTTCCCAATGTGACTAATTAGCGACTTACTGTACTCGTTTTAAGGATTAATGTAATGCAACTGGGTTTACTAATTTAGCTTGTGAACCCGATAGCCAACTTTTCCTTTAGAGGCCGTCCATTAGGGTGGTCGCATCTCTAATGGAAAATTTTCAACGTCACTTGTTTACTTTCGCCAACCCGGCATTCCGTGCCAATTGGTTTAGCCGGCCGGCTTTCTTTACTAAACTCAAAACTGTACTTTTTGGCCGTGCTGGAGTCGGGAGCGCCTCTGAGTAGCCCTCTGGAAGGGGCGCTATATAAATTTATGAATGAATGAATGAATGAATGAATGGTTTAGAGGTAATGTAGCCCAAAAATTGTCAAGATCAAACAATATCTAGAACTCGCACAACGTCTTTGAAATTTTGATTTTTACAAATAATTTTCGTCATTTCGAGTATAAGTATTTGATTCGCATTGATGGACCTATGTTTAGTTTTAAACAGAAAGGCTGGATGATTTTATTTAAGCACAACTAAAAAATAATTTCTACACTGTTTATGCACTCGTTGATCGTTTATTATTTATTTTTATTGTCATTTTAGTGGTATTTGATCCGTGAGTTCCTGAGACCGATAACCACAAATCAATTCGTACAAGCATACACAAAAGAGTGCAGTGGAAAAAAGTAAAATTAGTAATTCGAAAAGTAATAGCAACCAAAAGTTGCCTAATGGCATGGATCAAAACTGTTCAAAATTTAAAAAGAATATTAATGTCTTTCGCCGCCCCCAGAGGGCCAAAGTTACGAGACAAAGCGTTTTTTGAGAAAATTGTAGGTTTTCTTGTAAAATATTCTAATTGAAAACTAATTAACTGCCATTAAGTATACCGCTAGAAAGAGCTCTTAAAACTGAATAAAATGATGTGTTATTTTCAGAATTTCCCTATGTTTGCAGAAGTTATTAACTTTTTACTATTTCCTCAATAATAATAATAACTCTAATAAATAATTTTAATCACTAATCAGTGTAATCACCAGTAACCACTAACCAGGCATGCAATAAATGTCATTGTGTTATAATCTGGACCTACTACAGGCAGTTGAATTTATTCCTGGTTTAAATGTTCACTTTTCATGGTTGATTACAACTATTATGCTTACTTTTTGAGTGTTCCTATATCTGATAAGGGGTAAAACTTTGATGGTGTTGTGCGAGTCCTAAATATTAATATATTTTCATACAACTTTTTGTGTGATGTCTCTGGATGGAATGGAACCAAATGGAACCTTGGCGAACAGTAGATTCGCACTTTTATTTTTAAGAACCACCCTACCGTCCATAAATGACGGTCGGAAATTTGTGACGATGTGTGACATGGAGGTGGGGTCTGAGAAGTGTGACGTCACATCAATGTAATTAAATTTAAAAATTAACAACAATTTTATTTTAAAATAACAGCATTAATTTTAAGTATTGAATTTTTATTATTTTTTATTATTTTAATGTATGCGGGCATCGCCGCCTTTGATACCATCAAGATAGTGGATATCAGAGCCAGTCCTAAGCCAGTCCTAAGCCTGGAACTCTCTTTAAGGGAGAAGTGCGAAGGTCGAACGGATGGGTGCCAAAGTGTATAGAAGGAAAAGTGTGCTCACTCCAAATTTACTGCTGTCTTTTTGAGTTTACTTTCGCTAGGTGGCGCCAATGTAATTGATGTTGGCCTTCGGCATTATTAGCTGTGCTGCACCAAGGTTAATTATTATTGTTCTGGGAATGTTATTGGCCCACATAAAATTATAATGCATACATCTACTCGCTGATCATACAGGTAACATTATTTTTATACTCGCACACGTGTTAACCCTTTGTTCTGGCCACTCTCAGAGTCTTTTGCGAGTTCTGGTCCATTTAATTCCTTAATGGTAAAAACGCTATATCTCATCAAATACCGAAGATAGAGCTAGAGTGTAAATATGAAACTTGATTAGAATTGAATTATGTACGAATATTTGGTATGTATTTGCTGGTATGAACTTGTTCTATTAGGTATGGTGGTCTGAAATGGTGCTATATAAACAATACATAAAAATATAATAATGGCATATAATAAAAGACTAAATAATGTTCATACTTCTTATTTTGGCAGGAATTGGGGCAGCTTACACCCACAACCAGAACGAGTGACCTCAGCCTCCTTAGAAACCAATCCCTTAGCAACCAGCCTCCTTAGCAACGACCGAACTTCACAAACAGCTTCAAGGCCAGCCTTAGCCTCTTTAGCAGCCAACCTTCTTAGCAACAAGCCTTCTTCGCAACCAGATTCGAGATCTTAATACAATGCCTCCTTAGCAACAATCTCCTTTGCAACTGCACTCCTTAGCAACCGACCTCCTTAACAACCAGCCTCATTAACAACCATATTCGTAGCAACCAATCTTATAAGCAACCAATCTTTTTAGAAACAAGTTTCAAGATCAACTTCATCCTCTTTAGCAACCTGCCTGTTTAGCAAACAATCTCCTTAGCAACCAACCTTCTTACCAACCAATCTCCTTAGCTATTGGGTGAGCCCAAAGGTTTTTACCAACCAGCCTTTGGAGCAACCAAAATTCACAGCAACAAGCTTCAACATCACCCTCGGCTTCTTTAGCGACCAGCCTCTAGCCATTAACTTACTTAGCAACCAGACTCCCTAGCAACGAATCTCTTTAGTGGTTGCTAAGGACTCCGGTTGCTAAGGAAAGTGGTTGCTAAGGGTTAACATCCATGAATAAACAATAAACATTTATGATTTGGATGTAAGGCGAGTCTGCAGCTAGGCTCCTTTAGCCACTGTTAAGAATTTCAGGAGTGGCCCTAAATTGTTGTTGAGGGCCAACAATTAAATGCACACTGTTATAAACAGTTTTATTGATGTCCTTGGCCCAGGAAACATAAGTGTGAGAGTAGAAATTTCTCTGCTATCATCAGAAATACAATAGTTAGCCACTGTTAAGTATTTAAGGAGTGGCCCTTAATTGTTGTTGAGGGCCAACAATTAAGTGCACACTGTTATAAATAGTTTTATTGAAGTCCTTGGCCCAGGGAACAAGTGTGAAAAAAAGAAATTTCTCTGCTATCATCAAAAATGCCACATTTAGCCACTGTTAAGTATTTCAGGAGTGGCCCTTAATTGTTGTTGAGGGCCAACAATTAAGTGCACACTGTTATAAACAGTTTTATTGAAGTCCTTGGCCCAGGAAACATAAGTGTGAGAGAAGAAATTTATCTGCTATCATCAGAAATGCAATAGTTAGCCATTGTTAAGACTTTCAGGAGTGGCCCTAAATAGTTGTCGAGGGCCAACAATTAAGTGCACAGTGTTATAAACAGTTTTTATGAAGTCCTTGGCCCAGGAACAATAAGTGTGAGAGAAGAAATTTCTCTGCTATCATCAGAAATGCCACATTTAGCCACTGTTAAGTATTTCAAGAGTGGCCCTTAATTGTTGTTGAGGGCCAACAATTAAGTGCACACTGTTATAAACAGTTTTATTGAAGTCCTTGACCCAGGAAACATAAGTGTGAGAGAAGAAATTACTCTGCTATCATCAGAAATACCACATTTAACCACTGTTAAGTATTTAAGGAGTGGCCCTCGAATTTGGCCCTATTACTCTTCCTACATGGGCAACATTAATGTATCCTTCACATTGTCGTCTTGGGCATAGTCTTCCGGTTCCAACGATGCATAATTTATGCTTGTCAGAATTTTCCAAGGTTCTCGAAATTTCTAGCTGACTGAACGTAAACATTATAACGAATCGCGAAAGGCCAACATCAATCTACGCTGGCGCCACCTCGCGAAAGAAATTAATGAGAACACAAACGACGCCGTGTTAAAGCCTAGAGTTGGCACACTTTTCCTTCTATACACTTTGGATGGGTGCAGATACTCCGGTCGTAAAGAAAAAATACGAATGAAATCGAATACAAGCATTGGACTCTAAACGGGCCTCCGGCCCATGGATCTGATGCAAGCGTTGGACACCTACGGGCCTTCGGCCCATGGATCCTGATGATGATGATGATGATGATGATGATGATGATGATGATGATGATGATGATGATGATGATGATGATGATGATGCGGGCACCATTATTAATAATTTTCTTATTATTTAAAAATTTGGTCATTGTCAGATTTTTAAATATTCATGCTCTGCCTATTTCTCCATGAAGAAGCATTTTTGCTTTGCCATGGGAGAATGGAGAAGCATAAATAGAAATTTGGTTTATGGGGGGTCAGAGCTTTGTGATGTCATTTTGTGACAAAGTGTGACGAGGGAAGGGGGGTCAAACATCAGCAAAAATCGCGTGACGTCATTTATGCACGTCCCTTAACAATGCACATTAACACTCTGAATGTATTGCTATTAGAAGTAGTGGCCTGTCACTCATATGTTTTAGCATACGAAAGTGCTCAGAAATATCTCACTTGCGTAAACATTGTACATAGAAAATAATAAGTAGCCTAAACTTACAGAAGAACATTTATAGACTACTGGCTAGACGACTCTCGGCACTATTGCTTCCATTTTAACCTGGAAATCAATAAAAGGTTGACACCTCATTTAAATGGCATCTAGATTCTAGACTAACGTGGAGCCTTCCCCTCCGTAAGGCGACTTTCTAAAGGCGACAAAGATCTGTGGAGTGTTGCACTTCTACGGCGGGCCATCTGAGGCTGTTTCATTACTTTAAGTTTATCTGAGCTCTCTTGAGGGAAACTCAATTATGTGCTAGACCGATCAATAAAAATTCATAATAATTCAACTCTATTTGTGAAGTCCAGCTCACATCTCGCAATTCATCCAACAACTTTGTAGAACCGCGTTTTCGGTCTTAGGTCTACTAAATTTTCACAGGGGTGTTTTGCGAGGTGTCAGCTTTAAAGAACCCAATGTGCTGAGTTCAACGGCTGGTAAATAAGTGGCTCAAAAATATTTTGAGCGCTGACCGAGGGCCTCTTAAAGAGGCGATGCCTCTAGACTGGGCCTCTGTTTGCTTTGTCTAAGTGCTGGGTGTTCTGAGCCAACATGTAAGACATATATAAATACTTAAATGATCTCACTCTATAAAAATAATGTGATTAAATTCTATATTAAATTCAAGGAATTGGACTTAAAAGTGAGCGCTATTACCAAAATAATGGTTCTAGGACGTTTCGTCAACGGACTGTTCGTCAATGACGATTCGTCAACGGACTGTTCGACGTGTTCGTCCGGGGAAACAATAAACTTTTTCCAGTGAAATCAAACGATATTAATATATTTAAGCCTATATCCTAGCCGGTGGGGATTATGTCCTCGCTTGTGGGGAAATTATGTAAGCCATTTTCTTGCATATATCACGAGCTCTCAATTTAAACTGGAAGTTGTATTGATGAAAATAATTATTTGCCTAAAATTATAGAATTGGGACAGATGACAGAAATTCTGTGCTTAAATGGAAACATGAATTGGATTGATGAAACTAATTATTTGCCTAAATAGCAAGAATTATTTTCATCAATCCGAATTCTAGTTTAAAAAAAAACTATTTTCTTCAATCCAACTTTTACTTTAAACAAATTATTTTCATCAATCCAGCTTCTACTTAAGGAGGAGTTATTATCATCAATCCAATTGATCCAACATTAGTTGTATGTTTTTGCAAACTTGCCGTCACGCTTAATGGACTAGGAATCCTTTTATTGGTCAGCAAGAATTAATTATCGATTCCGTATGACGAAACGTCCGCATTAGGGTGTTTCTAAAAAATGAAAGTTTTAGAAAGTCATTCTCCAACCCATCATTGCGTGATACTAGCTAGAAAGAGTAACCAGTAAAAATTTTAGCGTGATAAAATAATATTTAGGACTTGCACAAACCAATCAAAGTTTGTTATATAGTGTTTCAGTAAAATCGTCAAATGAAATAGTAAAAATACTAAACAGCAAACACACTAAAATATTTATATAGTAAACACGCATGAAAAATGTTAACTGCAGTGTAGTGGTAGTGTAGCAGTGCAACGTACGTAAAATAGTCACTCAGTACAATTAATCAAACACTATTTGCTGCAATGTAGCAATGTAGCAATGAATGGCGAACGCCATACAATGAATGGCGAACGCCATACAAAACATTATGCCCTCTATTTAAAGTAAAAATTCAGTTACCACAAATCCATCAGTAGCTCATGTTGCTCTGGAGTACTTGATAGCTCCTCCCTTTGCTGGCACACTGACCTTGCTTCTAGTGTCCTTAACTACTCTCATATGTTTTTATTCCTCGTTTCGTGTTAACGAGGCATTGAATTCTTGAATCAAGGCAACTCCCGTTCTACAAGATTGTTCACAACCTTCACAAAGGTGGCAATCATCTGTTCTTTATATAATTATGATTCTTGAAGTAGCCATTCGCTGGAGTCATTTTGCAAGAATTCCTCACCCAGGATCTTATAAATCGCCGTTTGGAGGTTCATCATACCACTCAGTATCTCTTACAGTAGAGTCATGACCAGTAATTTCTTCTCTTCCGCCGAGACATTATCGTTGAAGAATCCAAATCCTATTAGTACCTCAGACAGGTCTCATAATTAATTGGCGACCAACCGCTGTGGTGGCAGCTTCTGTGATCACCATGTCAAGGTATGCCAGCAGACTACAGAACAAGGGGACAGATAATTTCTTGGAGCATCTGCAGATGATGGGCTCTGGACCCAGTATCTGACGTACACATTACACAGCAGTCAATAAGAGACAGACCTCGCTGAGATGCTTCCTTATTTGTTTGCAATATTATGGACCACACGACTTCCGGGATTCGGAGGACCCTAGATGCACTGGTTCATACTGTTTGCGGAATAGCCAAGTATCATGGAGTTAATGGTTCTGGCCATCCAGCGGGTACGGTGAATTGCTGCTGCAAAGATCTGTGGAGTATCATAAATGGATTCCACTGTGAGACGTTCCATTAACGAAAGCAATCGACAGCTCCAGCAGTTCACGGTAGTCATCTGGCGCTTGGAATCTTTACGGCTGTGCAACTCCAAACTCTATGACACTGTTTTTTTGCTTGGAGAGATAATGGATGCCATACTTTTCATCGTCAAGGGCTGTGGAAAAATCTCCAGACTGAATGAAAAAAGAAGCTTGATCTATTCGTTGCTAGAAATCTTTGAAATGGCCAAGCAGTTCTATTGCAGGAGACTTTGAGACATAATAGATGCAAATCATCCTCTCCAGCATGATCTCTTAGACGTGATGCGGTGTGTTAAATGTTGGAACTCGGATCATGCTGGATCTGTCCTGATGAAGCCATTGCAGAAATATTTGAGCAGCCTTCTTTCCCCTTCCTTCTATCCGATCTAGTACTGCATTCATTTCTGGAGTGATCACATTCACCATGCCTATATATCACTCTCGGCTTTGAAGTTCACGGATCTTCCTCAGGATTAGGTGACAGGGTTGCTGTCCGAAAATAATCCATCACAATAATCATCACCTTCCTGAATATCAGCTCTGGTAGTAGTGATGATGTCACAAAGTTCTGCCTGTTTTGTCTCCACTGAATGATTTGCTGCAGTTGTTTTAAGCCTCAACACGCATTTTTTCTTCAGTTTGAGGTTTCTATCTACTGCGGCTATCGTTCCTCTCCGACGATTTTCTCGCTGTACCTCCAAAAACAAAATAAAAATTAATGCTCTTGCTTAATTTTTATTAGGAAGCACTGTTAAACTAATCATCCAGGTGGTCTTGAAACATTTGCTGATTTGCAAAAACTTTTCCAATGCATAATTTAAGAATGATTGGCTAAAAACGAAAAAAATTCACTTTTACAGAAATTAATCGCGGGCTGAGGATTATCTGGCTCTATGTCCAAAAAGTACAATTCCGAGATATTCAAATTTTAAAGTTCAACATACAAGCTCCAAAGGAATAATGAAAATATTGCAAATGTAACTGACTGTATTTGTTCATCTGTTAATACAGTAACATTGTATATAGGAAAATGCTGCTAAAAAATGTGCAAAAGTTTTTATGAATTTTTTAAAAGAATGCCCGATGTATAAAATGGACATAGAGCCGTATAACACTCAGTGCATACAATGGTTGTTGTGAACACAGCTACAGTGTAAACAGTCATTTATTACTATCAAAGTTGGTCTTTATAGTCAAGTTATGCATCATAAACTACATTTCTTTCACTTTGAACCCAAAGCATGGAAACCAGCAGTTACTGTGTTGTAGCTTACTAATTATGACTCCATAGTTAATACTAAATTAGCCATGAATGAAAATAAAAAAACAATAAAATTGAGTATGCCTAATACTGAAACACTCACTGTCAGTAATAATGGGATTACCAATAAGACTTGATGGCTAACTAAACTAATTACAATGACTGTTACTCATTTTATATTTTTGGAAAATGGAACGTTAGATTTTTTAAGGAACTGCTTCAATATAGTTTTCCAGTTTTGCTTTTCTTAATAATTCTGCTTATTTTTTGTCATTAACCTCATTTCTGCTTTTTCTTGTGACTTCTAACACTGGCACTGTTTATCACATGCTCACAATCAGGAACTGGTTTTGATAATGATTTCAGGCTTTTCTTGCGACGATCAGGAACTGATTTTGATACTGACTTCTGGTTTTTCTTGCGATGATCAGGAACTGGTTCTGATACTGACTTCTGGATTAAACCAGGAACTGCAGCCGTCGAAACTAAATGTTCCACATTTGTCACAAAAAGTCTGATTGTAATTATCATTCTCCATGTCACAGATCATTTCATCGTTCTCAACTTCACCGTCACTATGTTCTTCACCAACTATTGCTTTGTGGTTGCAACTGCAGCTGTCGAAACTATATGTTCCACATTTGTCACAAAAAGTCTGATTGTCATTATCATTCTCCATGCCACAGTTCATTTCATCGTTCTCAACTTCACCGTCACTGACGCCTAACTCCAGATCACAGTAACTATTACTACAAGAATCAAACATACAATGTGCATACCATACGGCAGAGATATATAAACTGTGATGATGACAATTATGGATGGAAATGGGCAACGAGGAGAATGTAACAGGGCGTGTGCGGATGATATCTAGGATTGGTGCAAAACAGATCTGTGGAAACAAGACTAGACTAATTAATAACGCGTGCATTGGAAACAATGCCATAGCTACGGGCCTTTGCAATCGTAATCGAGTATTTATATAGCGCAACTCAAAAACAGAGGAGCGCTCCCGATCCGGGCCAGTGTCTTCAGTGTCGTCGGCTCATGGATCACGATTATTATGGTAATGATCTACAACTAAATAGAGAAACTTAATGGAAAGTTACTGTAGCATCTTAACATAAATATTGTAAATTGTTAGTCATTATAAGACACTTAAATTATAACCTTTCGCTCAAAGTAAAATTAAGAACTCTTTTTGTCGCCATGATAGTAATAACATAACCAAGCGAGCTGGTTGGCTGGTGGACATAGAGCTCTATAACTCTGAAGTACATAAATAAATTGGACATAGAGCTAAATAATTCTGTTGATAAAAAGGTAAGCATTGATCCAACAATGTTCATTTTAGGTGGACATAGAGCCCCTTGAAATAGGCAATTCAACGACACCAATAACGCAAAAACGACCAATTATGGACATAGAGCCAGATAATCCTCAGCCCGCGGAATGTCAACTGGTTTGTGCAAGTCCTAAACATTGTTCAATCTTCACAATATTTTGGCTATAGAGTCTCAATATAAGCCATCACCAAACGGTTGGTTGGAGGATTAGAAAATATACATGAAAATTCTCCATTAGTGATGGGAACACCTAGTCCGCATACCAAAAATAATTCATCCACCATTTGTGAACAAACTTTTGAAGCATAAAATAATGTTAGAGGACTGAAAAAGAGAGCAGTTATCAAACCTTCATAACACCTAACGAGCTAGCTGGCGATATTTTCAATTTAGGTACCTATAATTGTTTACATCTACCAGATCTTGCAGAAATATGGTCACTTTTTAACAAATGATTCTAATAAAATACTATCATATTATTTCTGTTTTCATAAGTATGATATTTTATCATACACCGATTTTAATTTATTCTGCAACCAATTTCAGCGCCCGTGGCACATATTTACTCACCAGAAATGTTAGCAAGCGAGTACGATTTGATACCTTACGCAATTACTGATGGCTACGACACGATTGATGAAATGCACGAGGAAGATAATATCATGGATGGCTACGACGTATTACCTAACTCATTTCAGTACGAAACAATGAAAGAAGTGGACGAAAAAGATGATATCCTGTTCCCTAGTTTTCCTCCACGACATGGTCCTCTACCATCACCTGGGTATTCAGAGTTACTGCCTGATGAACATAAGCCTTCGGGTGTTAGGTCGAGAATGGATCATCAGGAAATTTCAGTTGACGACCGGGAAAGTGATGTCGATAGTAGTTCCCTTGAAGACGTGCTATATAAATACTTGAATGATAGAAACAATCCGCAGTCAGATATTGATAGATCAAAGTCTGATCTCTCAAGCCTTTCAGATGTGGAAGAATCTATCATGAAAATAATATCACCTGAGAACAATATCGTTGAGGATATTGCAGCAGAAGGTGATGAGATGCCATCCGCCAACTTGACCACAGCACACGACTCTTTGCAATCAAGCATGAAAAACAATGTCCAAGCCGCCATTCAAGAATACGAGAGATTCATCAGAAGTGCAAAATAACATCCTCTGATTATAATTTCAGCGTTGCACACTCTAAGAATTTTCGTATGTCAGCCATTGACCTATCTTATCTCAGATATAGACAATATATTATATATGTATATACTATATAATATGTATATTAGTGTGGTCCAAAAAACTTTTTTCTCGAAAGGTCAAGATTAGAACCCGCCATTGCAGTCCATCTATTAAAAAACTAACATACTGAAAATTTGAGCAAAATTGAACCATATTTAGGGGTTGCGCAAGCCACCCAAAGTTATGTTATGTATACTTGAATTCAGCACTGCGCCTTGATGGCAAACAAACATCAGTCCAATGGCATGACAATGTATTCACCGTTTCAGCGTTTAAAGTCTGTGATTAAATTTATTATTTTGGGTAGGTCAAATGCTAGTTTTAAGGGAAAACGTCAGAAATATTTTGATTTGTCTTCATTGAGTGGTCGTTTCAGCACTGACAGCGGCACGATCCAAACGTGCCAGCAATGTGTTCTTGTCTCGAGTCAGGAAATTGATTTCGATGCGCATCAACAACTTGAAGCCAATACTGTTTCTGATCTTCGTCATTTGTCAGGATTGAGTTGTACTCATGGATTAGCTTTACACTTCTCTCTGCGGTGTCGTTGACTACTTTGAGTGCCATGACGACTGCCTGTGATTCGAGATAATCTTCATTTTCATTCCAGCTTCCGGTTTAATGCTGTATATAGTGGTGACCTGTCGAATTTCTTGGTTTCTGTATTCAGTCAATTGCAGAATCCGAGACAGGACAGGATGTTTGATACCATACTTGGACGTACACATCACATACAAATAGAAGGAAATTGAAAATACCTCTGTCATCAACTGGCTCAGTTTGAAAGAGATCGAAACATTTTACTGATCGAAACATCCATATCTTGAATGAATAAAACTCCAGGCGCTAGAAATTGAATTCCTTGAGTTGGTGCTCCACATCAAAAGATGATTACTAATTCAAGAAGCTCGTTATAATCATCTCTTTGATGATTGGCCTCCAACTTTGTTTCAGCAGAAGCAATAATTATAACTCGCTCCCCGAACTCAGTAATCCACTGCTGTCTCAAATCTACTCGAGTTATTTCGACGCCAATGGTCAAGAAAACGGTGAAGTATTAATGTCTGGATCAATTGAGGAAGCAATTTTCGTGACACTGAATGCTTTCTCAGCAGCAATTTACATCACGTAGTGACGACCTGCTAGATGAAGTAAGTTCCGACCAAGTCCCTTTTCTATCAGAGTTCACCTCCCAGCTTTCTGTCCGGTATTGCTCGTTGTGGTGTCAAAGCACATCCCCTTAATCTTCCTTCTCAGGTACCAGTCATCTGTGTAGATGATCACGGCGCTTGCCTGAGCTTCTTCAGTGCCTGAGTTAATCTTCGGGACACGAAGTTGCTCTGTTCCAATGCCAGACACAATCATAGGCAGCCGATCTACCTTCTCGCAGCCAGTGATGTCGGGCAACAGCTTACCATCTCAATGAACAACCATTGCACAATCTGGAGAGCATTCATTTTTGATCATAGAAGCACGCACTTCTTGATAGAATCTTCAAGCTTGGCGAATAGAACTGCGACTCATGTGGGAGCCCCGAACTTCATGACCTAGAAATCGAACAGTTGGAGCCAATAGATGTGGATGTGTTGCTGCCATGTTAGTGACTTTTGTTTGATCCATAGCTGCAGCTTCCTGCTTAGTCATGGAGGCGCTCTTGCTAAGCTGTGTAGATGATGATTGTTGTTTTTCATCCTCTTTTATAGACTACCACAACATGTGTAACTGCCTTCCAGAGGTGTGTCCTCATCACTGCTGCTCGACTCCAGATATTACTGTGCTTGTTAAAACTTCCATATCATTCTTTGCTCTCTCACGCTGCTCTTAATCAATTTGCTTTAATCAATTTCTTTTCCATTTTACAAATCAAGACTCTATCCCCTCCTGCCAAATAACTTCTAATCACTTGCGCAACCCCTAAATATTCTCAAATGTGGATGAAATTGCACCTGAATTATTTTTTATATAGTGGACTCTATTGGCACCCTCTAATAATAAAAAAACTGAAACTTTATTTTTTGCCATGTAGTCGTGGACCACTCTAATGTATATATATAATTATATTCTTGATGTATCTTTGCTCGATTTTGACTTAATAAGGAATCATCTATTAGAATACTAATTTGTGAATATTTGGAAGAGGAAAACGAGAAAGACTCATGGAACTACAAAAGTTAGTTCATAATATTTTTAGTTATTCATATAATTATGCATGTACTCGAGAACGAAAATTTTGGCAGTGCATAAGCCTAATATTCGATTAATAAAGCCTCTTTGTATAATTTCTAACAGATGTTGTTGGAAAGTGAGGACAAACTCTTTCAAACTGTTGCTTTCTTATAGGTCTTGTCAACGCATGTATTCAGATAGATCAGGAATGTACTGCCCCTTACTGGTAACTGCAGTCGGAACTTAGAGTCTTTACATACTATATTTATGTTAAAGATGAGGCCATAATTATATCTGTATCATTCTTATTAACAAAAATATGAGTGCCACTTTGACTTCCGTATTTTTCTTTAGCCTACCTCTCAGGTAGAGCTTTACCTTACTGATAACTAGTTTAATTTGACTTACTAGCGATACGTAATAATAATAATACAATATCCCACTATTAAGCCTAACAGTGAATGTTTGGTTTGACTGGCGATTTCTAAGAATGGATAGCGTCTTTTCTCCTCTGTATGGTCCATTGTTCCACCAGGTTCTGATAGGTCCCTGTTCAATTTGATTTGCCGCAGGGCTCGGTCCGTGGTCCAATCTTATATATTATTTGCACATTTAAGTTAATGGTCAGGTGGCCAGATATCTCAAATTTCTCTGTAAGCTCATCACCCAGAATATTAGAGTCTGCACCCGTGTGATACATTTCAGAGGCGGTGAGCATTCAGAAGGTCCCGGGGCGCGTGAATATTATCTCACTTGACATGTTCGAGTTAAGGCTGAGGTTGCAACTGTGTGCCCAGACACTAATGTGCTCAAGCTCCATCTCAGTGGCAGGCCTACTGAATAACTTCAAGCTAAAGAGATACTTTGGCGCAACATCAATCGAACACAAGAAGACGCTGCTACATGGACCAAGACAGAGAAAAACGATTAAAACAAATATTTTATGGCGAACATGGGGCGAACGGAACATTGGACATGGGAGGGAAGGATTGTGCCTATGTGTCACCGACCATCATCCACCATACACTACACATACAGGGCGGGCCAAAATAACTAAGGCTTTGCTAATATTTCTGCCAAAAGTAAGATTTTCTAAACGACGTTTTACAGGCTCAAAGGTAATTCATACCTACGCATAAAGACAAATTTCACCAAAACAATTCAAACAGTACAAAAGTTATATCACTTTGAGTGTGTCCACCCACTGTTTTTTGATGGTCCAAAAACATGTAGCTAAAAAGCGGTATCAAAAGCGATTTTATTAAGTCACATCTAAAATAATTGTTATTGGGTGGACACACTCAAAGTGATATAATAATTGTTATGAAACAAACTTGATACCTATTGCGAGATAATTATTATTATTATTATTTAGAACAGAAACGGGGGTACCAACGTAGCTGCACGTCACTGTGACGTCATTTAGCAAGAAAGCGATCAAGTTGGTAAATAAAGAATTTTTCAGATTAATATTTTTGTTATTAAAACAATTAAATTAAAATTTCTATAAAATCAAATGGGCAAGGTGTCAATGACAGACAAAATGCGTACGCACTACGCAGACACTTCATGAGCAGGGTCTTTGAGCTAAAGCTCTAATAGCCGCTTGCCCTGATAAACAGTGGAAGCTGAGTACCGTTAAAAAATATGCCGCCGCGTTGATGAAAGGCGATCAGGTGTGGAAAGCGTACGGCCGAAATCTGTCCGCACTCTAACAAATGGATTATCACATATGGGGAACTATGCTGGAGGAATGCCACAATCTGCGACCAAAGCGAAAAACGATAAGAGAATTTAAGGTCGCATTGAAGTTGATATGGGAAGATTTACCTCTGGAACCCATCAACAACGCCATCAAAAACTTAAAAAAGACTCAGACCATGTGTGGATAATGGTGGTGGATATAGTGAACACAAGTTACAAGTTGTGAATCAATAATTATCAGGTTTGTTTGATAAAATTTTTTTGAGATGTGACTCCTTAATATTATCGTTGTTTGATACCCTTTTTTGCGCTACATGTTCTTGAACCATCAAAAAATTAAAACAGTGGGTGCATACTGCACAAAATAAAAGCGATATAACTTTTGTACTGTTTGAAATTATTGTTTGGTGAAATTTGGCCTTTACACATAGATATGAATTACCTTTAAACCTTTATAACTTCATCAAAATATTCTTACTTTTGGCCGAAATAGTAGCAAAAAACTTTAGGGGTTCCTTTTTTGGCCCATCCTGTACATGCACAGGCACACCCATTCATTCATTCATTGATTCATTCTGAGAAATGATATAGCACCTCTTCAAGATATCTACTGAGAGGCGCTCTCTGCGCTAGCCTATTATGATACTTTTTTGTTGAACGCTTTTATTGTTGCAGCAGCAAGTAACAATGTAACACTTTTACAAAGTGAAAAAACCAAATGAACAACATATAGCAACTGCACAAATTAACTCTCATTACACAAGAAAATATTTCACCAATTAGCAAAACAATTCACAGTTTAGCTCAAAGAGTCACCAGTGACGGACACACGTACAAACGTGGAACCAACCAATGGATTCCCGTCGAAAGCTGACAGATGGCATGGATTATCATAGTTTCTGAGCCAAGTTGCGCCGATAGAGTAGAGCGGCCACAGTTGACATCGCTCGCAAATTCGGTGACGCTGCCGACGGGCAGCCCTCACTGGTAAAAGATGACGCACGTCCGGTGTTCGTCAAAGCACAAGGATTGCAGGTAGGAAGGCATTCAGTCGTGTGTCGGTCGGTAGATTGAAGGGCCTCCAGTGACTGAAGGTCGAGGTCACTGCGAGGGCCCGCGTCGGTCGTCCACCACCGAGACGAAAACACTCGGCTACAGGCGGCGTACACGGCCCGTGACCGAATGCATCAGAAGGATCGGCTTGATGCAGTCACTTGGCCATTGGCCAAGGCGACCGGCGAACAAAATTTGACACCATTTTATTATTGTATCTTACCTATGACCTGATAATGCATTTTCTTGTGTTAGCGGCCATTGGGGTAATCCCGTGGTCGGATTTTGAGGGATGCTGAGCAGGAAACCGTTTAGAAAGCAATTTCTGAAGCAATTTTGCCCTGGTCTAACTCTAAATTCCCGGACGAACTTACTGATAAACCGTTTGGTTCTTAATGAGTCGATGGCCGCTTAGGTTAATGTAGAGAGTACCAGTCGTACCCCTAGAACTATCAGGTTATATGTCCACATTTTCCGAAGCCGAGAAAATGATTTTTTAGATTTTCTGACAAAATATTTTATGCTGTTTTCATTGTTGGCAATTAGATTACAATTTTTTGACAACCCGGCTTTCTCCTAGTTTGATTCTAATATGTGAATTTCGATCATATTGTAAACCGAGTCTAAGTAATTTTGCTACAGATATTACAAAGGTGACTATTTTTGTACATAGCGCTGTATAATATTATTGATTGTAGACATAGAGTGCTCTAGGTTACAATTTCAAGTCACGTGTTAAGTTCTGGTGTCGCCTATGGACGTATAATTTTCTTTCAAACGTCACTCATTAAGGAGGACCTTAAAGATGACTGAAAGTGTAACAGCAATGCTAAATCATTTCAGCTCATTTCAGCTCAGTTCAATTGTCTGTTGACGGATTTTCATTTCTTATCGCAAGCGATATGGCGTTTGACATAGTCTACAAGCTGTTTTATTACCACGTAACTTACATCTGAAATTGCTTTGCCTTATAAATGTGTTGTGCAGGTTGTCTCTTCAAGCCGAAAATTGTTGAAAACGCCACTCGTTACGAACTTATGTTTCCTTGTGTGAACTTATGACATTGTGTCAACTAAAGCGACTACAGCTTATTCAAAACTCACTAGCCCCCGCTGTTCTCAGAACGTCCAATCATCATTATATCACTGCCATTATCATTATTATTATTATTATTATTAAATAAATTTGTAACGCGCGCAAGGTCACACCGAAATGTGAATCTGAGGCGCGGATAGTCAATATCAAGTCATTGGCTAAATATCCCAGTGCGATTCCAATTTAAATTCCTATCACTGACATACAGCTCCATACAATACGCCCAGCCCAAATATCGCGAACTCTTAACCATCCAGCCAACTCGCTCTACCCGATCATCCTTCTGTCTCAGTCTTTATCGACCATCGATTACTACTCATCTCAGGTTCAAACCGAGCCATGTCCCAAACTGCATCACGTCTCTGGAACGATCTTCCTTCTGATTTCCGCAAAGTTTCGGTTCCTCCATTATCACTGTCAATCACTCACCATAACCTGCCTCAGGATCCTCTATCTACTACCATGGGGCTTACAATTCAAAACTGGTCTAACCTCTTCAAGAATTCACACCCCGACTCATCTTCCAATTCCCGACCTAAACGACACCTGCCTTAGCAGCTACTCTGACCATCTGGCAACCGAACTTGAACCTTATTTGGACTACTCTTAGCATAACTCCTCTGACTTATCACAGCGCTAGTGAATAAGCTGGTGCCCTGCTCTTGGCTCTTGAGTGGCTATCTAGACATCTGGAGTTAACGATCTCGACCTAGAAACTATACGTAATGCATATTCCAAAGCAACATGAAAGCATGTCGTGACCGAAGGAACGGTAGGCTACATGGTTAAGCGAACAGGCAAAAACAATTGGCTGCACAGTGAATGGAATAAAAATATTTCGGTCAGTTGGCGCAAGAGATTGGCAAAGCGATGTAATGTAGGCCTCTTAGTGCGGGCAGACGAAGATGAAAAACCAGCTGATTTGTTTATATGTTTGTTTCATCTGAATTTTCATCCTTGTTTTACATTTTTATTTGACTGTGTTTTGCTTCGATTCCATTTTGGCCTATATTATATTTGTTAGAAAAAATATTACGGTAACGCTTCCAGTTTCTGAATTTTAAAATTTATAAAGCAGGTGCTTTTTCAATTCAAATAACAATTAGCAATTAGTCATCTTGCCTTTCGTTATTTTTTAAACGGTTTAAATAATAAATAATAAAAGTTTCACCTCGACATATTCTTGCCACGTTTGTCTTGCTATATTTTTTACATCTGTGTGTTTTTGATGCTTTTGTAAATGCCTTGACCAGTTGAGAAATTAGGTATCGTGGGTCTCGAAGAATCTCTATATAGCGGTGGAGGTAATTTCGCAACGATGATCGACCAGGCAGACATTGATAAGTGTATCACTACTGACTTTTCAATAATAGATGTCGGAGCATAAAAGAGTAGATGAGACTTGATTAATATTGGAAAGTTTAGCAAAATAATGTCATTCACGTTGTTATTTAGATTGTAAAACAACAATTAACGCTTTGATCAGTTTAAACGAACAACAACGACTAACATTTCCGATATTTAATTTTGGCAAATTTCTCATTTATTTTAAAGAAATGTTAGTGAATATCTGAAAGGCTACATTTCCAGTTTAGACATATATCTGGAAAAATTCATAGTGATTTCAATTGTTACTAAAGATTTATAATGATGTTCCTCTGAGGTGAATGCGCGTGAAACGCAGCTGAAGACTTAAAGTCACAAATGTTGAGTAGATTCATTCGGCTGGGAATCTTTTGGACTCTCACTTGTCGTTTCATTTGAGGCAGCACTGGGACAAGCTTCCGATGGAAATGAGTTACATAGATCCCCTTCACATGGAGTAGTGCATACTTTGACCTCTGGCCATTCACCTGGCGGTACGCACGTGCGGTTTAATTCCTTCTCATTAGTGCAACTTCTTTCTATTGCATAAGGTTTTTCCGTACCATCTAGAGAAAATGTAATATAGCAGGCAATTAAGAATAATTACCTGAATAATGCTATTTAAAATAACTGCTAAATTTACTGGCCCTAGGATTCTAGGTTAGCGTCACGGACGTCCTTAGACAACCGTCGCCCGCGCGGAAGAGACCCGGAACTGGCCTGCACTAGTTGATCACTAGCGCAGTGAATTCTACTTACAGTTATGAGTTTTTATTGTATGTATCAGAATACCAAATATAGCTGATTTTCAGCATCTGGCAAAAGGCATTTTTATATTATATTGCACTTTCTAATTTGTAAGAAGACGGCAACACCAAATCTGCAATCAGAATACTCAAAAGTTGTTATTATTATTTGTAATTGTATTAGAGCAATTAGCCTATAATAATGACAATAGTAACATTATTATTATCATCATCATCATCATCATCATCAGCATCATTATCATCGTCATCGTCATCGTCATCATCATTATCATCATCATTACAGTTCTTTCTCCTATTATTATCCTCATTAAAATTACCATAGGATCATATCCCAATAGTATTGTTGTATTTTAATGTCATAATTATTACGTTTCAATATTAGGTGTTCCTACCGGGATATACATCGTAATAAGTAACAACTCCACATAATTGTGCAGGGCCTGGGCATGGAATTTCAATCAAATTTAATGTTCCTTGGCAGCAACGCGTATCAAATCCCAAACAGTGGAAACACTTGCGAGCTTCAGAAATAACAGCGAAGAAACAAAAATTAGTTATAATTGCCTTCTCGATTTTTATACAAGTAAACATTTACTTATGAGACATAGTTGCATACTGCAAAAGGCACCACGTTGGCCGTGCTTGAATACAAATATAACCACATAGTCGACTGTTGAAACCTGGTGCTTTATACAGAATTTCAAATACGATGACAACACAGAGTGCTCAAAAGAAAAGCCGCCGACTTGCTTTTCCACATTCTATGCTATTAAAAAAAACTCAAAAACCAAGGCTTATCTTCCTCCTCCGTCCATAATGTAGCCAAAGCCACTACTATTGCTAAACTTGTATATCTGACATAATTAAATAAATCCTTGAGAGAACTGCTGAAACAGGAAGTAAAATAGCTGGAATGTCAGCGCGTAACTTTGATTAAAAAAACCGATCTAGTAGAACTAATAAGAAGGCTCAAGAGTGAAAGTGAGAAAGCAGGACTCTACTTCAATATAAAGAAGACAAAGATCATGACAACAGAGGAGGAGGACAGTTTTGTAGTAGACGGAGAGGAAATAGAAACGGTAACTAGCTTCACGTTTTTGGGATCAGTAATAGAAAAAGAGGGAAAGTGTGATATGGAAATAAATCGTAGAGTAGCGATAGGAAAAACTGCAATGAATGGTCTGGAAAAAATATGCAAGGACAAACATGTGAGTATAGACACGAAAAAAAGATTGGTGAAGGCGTTGATCATACCAACAGTAACATACGGCAGCGAGACATGGACAATGACCAAGAAAATGAGAAAAAAGATTAACGCATGCGAAATTTGGATATGGAGTAAGATGCAGAGAATATCATGGAAAGAGAAAAGGACTAACGATTGGGTGTGCATGAGTATCGGAATTGAGAATGAAGAGACACTACAACAAACAGTGCTAAGAGCAAAGTTGAGGTTCTTTGGTCATGTCATGCGATCAGATGGATTGGAAAAGGAAATGATGTTAGCATATGGAGAGGGAAGGAGAAAACACGGACGACCAAGGAAAAAGTGGATGGACGAGATACATGAAACAACTGGAATGAATTTGGCAGAACTGAGAGATGCGACGACGGACAGCAGGAAATGGAGAGGCTTGATCATGAAGGTCGCTAGAGTTCCAAGAACTGACAGCACAAGGTAACAAGGTAATTTTGATTCTCATTGTCTGCACCATCAAGCCTCAAGGACTTGGCAGCAGCGTCAGTGCCGTCATCACAGAAGCTGAAACCGACCAAATCCTCACGGGAAAGTACCTTTATAGCCACATTAGCCACATTCAGATTTATCGATCTGAATTTCACGAGGCTTTGGAAACATGTTAGTGGCGACTGAATAGAGCGTGACGCTGTGAACCAAGATTTGAGATAAACAACGCAGATGAACATGTTCAGAGAAAGCAGTTAATTCATTGCCCGGATGGTCATCTGGAATTGAGATCGAAAGAAGAATACTTTGAGAGAGTAGATGGCCTTGTCCATCCACGTGGCCCTATATAGGGCAACAGGACTGAAAATGTAACCCTCGAGGTGGGACATGACCCATGTAGATCAGTGCAAGTTCCAAGAGATCTTCGTAAATATCAAAAGGCTGACTCCTTTTATGCAAACATTCTACCGCAAATTCAACAGCGCCTTGCATCATATCTCTGTAATTGTTAAACACTACATATTAATATTCTTATCTGTTTGGATATTAAGTGCTTTCTGCTACTACAAAATCGTGGGTTAATTTGAAGTGGATTATGGATATATCTGGGATAGTAAGTAAATAAATAAGTGAGCTTTAGAAAAGCCTCAAATGTAGAGAAATATAGAAATTATTTTTTTTTAAATTACAATTAAAGTTTATTTTTACGAATTCAATGGTGAACAATGTCAAATGCCAAATTTCAGTCGTCATGTGGCGCACCCAAATAATGGAATATTTTAAAAAGCTCTTTTACACGAGTATTTACTACAAATACGAAAAGAACTAGGTGTGTTCCAGGCACAACGGAAAAAATTCACTACCACTTTAGCATACACCCTGTGATCTTTTTACAAGAACATCAGACCTATATTGGAAGCTAACACGAACCTGTCGCAGTTGAAATCAACAATAGAAGAGTCAACCTTGTCAGCAAGAAGCCTGCCATCTTCGGTTGAAGTCTTGCACTTGCGAACTCGATTATGCATAGCAAGCCAATCAACGTATATAAGCTGCATTTCGACTGTATTGTCGAAACTTTGTCATCGTTAATTATTGTGACAATAATATTCTGATAAGGAGCTGGTTCGTATTCCCTTTGCAGTACATTTATGAAGAATAAATCATCTTAAAATTCTTATGAAAATTGCAAGTGCGTTATCAGAAATGAATTGAAATATGTCAACGCGGTAAAAACAAGAACTTAATATTTAATCTTTGATCAAAACAAAAGCATTTACAATAAGACTGTGTTTATGAAAACAAGAAACAAAGATTGGAAAACAGCTGGTGCAAGATTATTCAATTCGTGTTCAGTCAACAATCGCTTAATTCTTTGTCCTAGTGCAACTTCAGAAGAATATTACGCCGTTAGAAATGCGTGAATGAGTAAGAAAGCATGCACGCACAACTTTGACGTGAGCACATCTTTGCTCATCGACTTCCTACTAGAGAGATTTTGAGAGAGAGTCATAAGCCCACAAAGTGTGGCGTGGTGTGCAAGAATTTCAAAGCGCATCTAGTAAACTTTCTCAATAAAAATTTGACGTGAGTGCAAGTTCTTATTACATGATTGTTGAACTTCATGTAAATTCAAATTTAAGAGCAGCCACAACATGCAGTTCGAACAGTTCATGTATGCATACATGTAGGCCTAGATCTGGATGAAGCAAATAGACGGTCGCCCACTGAGCGTAGACTGAAGCTCAGTGGGCGACCGTCTATTTGCTTCATCCAGATCTACATGTATGCATACATGAACTGTTCATAAGAACTGCCAGTTCCTCCACAGCTCTTCTGTCAAAGTTCAGTTAGCCCTTACGTTGTCCTGTCTTCGAAACATCTGGAGTTTTCTTCCTTTCGATGACCTCCAGGAAAACGGTTTCCGACCATACCGCCGGTGTTACGAAACAGAATATCGCTTAAAAATAATATCTCTTAGCGAAATAAGGTTTCCGGCCGGATGAATCTGAACGGGAGGAACTATCCCCTCTCGTGCGAAAGTATCCATGAATCGAACGAAATCATCTCCCATTCAAAAAATATCCTCCTATAACCTAATAAAAATTGTGCAAATTAAGTCAATTTAGAACAGACTACAGCTGTGTAGGCTATATAGTTAGCATACATAGGCAAAGAATCCAGTGAAGCCAATGAGATGCCTTTCTCTGTCTGTCTCTGTCTGTCTCTCTCTGTCTCTGTATGTCTCTCTGTCTTTCTCTCTGTCTTTCTCTCTGTCTGTCTCTGTCTCTGTCTCTCTGTCTGTCTGTCTCTCTCTCGCTCGTCTCTAAGCCACGCAGACACGGCTTCGTCGTCCACGGGCACCAGGCGGTTCCTTTCCCTTGCACAGCAACTAATCAGCACCGGGCATATTCCGTGATCGGCCCAACGACATGGAACGGACTTCACCTGGAGATGCGTCTCATCCTCCTCTCCGTTCTATCATTTGTTGAAAGCGGTTCTCTTCAGTCTGACCTGGGTCGAGAGTGCCTCGGTGTAGATATCTTGAAGGGGCGCTATATCAATTCCGATTGTTTGATTGAAACACATCATCATTTTCCCACTGATAAAAATCATCATCAATTATTATCATGGTTCTCGCCGCCGCCATTGTCATCATCATTGTAATATCATCTTCTTCTTCGTTGCATAGGCTATAAAAAGGAATTAACTCTTTCATTTTTTGTCGGAATTTGTTTATTCGCAAAGTATTAGGGTTACAGTCATGCATCAGCAAATGCTGTGGATCAGTAGCCAAGAAATGCCAACAGGGGCCTATCTTATAATAACCTTGGTTCTTCTTTCTTGATTAACACTCAATGCATTTGTAATTGATTTTTTTTGTCACTTAATTAGTCAGAGGATTAATTAGAGAATTTAAGACACTTCGTGCTTGTTATAATAATTACAATCTCGCGATCTGAATGCTATTTGTACTGGATCAATAATTACAATTTTGATTCATAGCGTCTCGTCGAAGCAGCTGCAAGGTATAGATTCGGTATTCATGTAACATAGTCAAGTTTCACTGCACCTTACACGATCGGTTCGTCACCTATTGGATGTCTAATCAGAGCCGGCCTTTGACAGTTTTGTGCTATAGGCAAGGACACAAATGCTGCCCGTGCTCATAAATGATGGTCAATCATTTATTTTAAATGGTTTTCAATGTTCTAAGAGAAAAAATTGTTCTATTCATTTTGAAGTCTAAATGAGAATGATGAAACTGTGCTATTAATATTTCTTATTAATTTATTAAAGTACTTAAACACAAGTTCTTGATTTTCTGGAATTAGCCAGTTTATAAAAGCGTTAAGAATTTTCATATTTAATAGTTATATTTTCAAGAAAAATGTGCTTTTCTTGCTTTTGCAGAAGCACAATCCTTAGGCTAATTATTTCGGTCAACTCCAACTCTTCCGCAATCGTTCTTTCTATAGATATTGTAGCTAAACCAACCAAACGATCCTGAGACATGGCAGAACGAAGATACGTTTTTATGCATGAGTTTGCACTTCGAGAAGCTTCTCTCTGCACTCGCAACTGTTGTCGGATGTGTTAGCAAAATTCGCATTGCCACGTACACATTTGGAAAAAGAGCAACCAAGCCCATTCGGCTATTTCGGCATAGGTATTCTCATATAACTTGTCGACCTATATTATTCTACAATGATATAATTTTATCAGTAGGCCTATACTGCATACTTTCTATAGACTATATAATTCAGGTTTACTTAATTATAGTGGGCAAGCACTGGGCTGTATATTTATTTGGTATGCACAGCCAACGCAAAAGAAAAAACTGTTAGTTAATAATTTTATTATTATATTTTAGCCTAATTACCACGAAACTGAATGTGGAAGTTAAACACAGGCACACTATCAATTTTATTATTACTAATTGAGCTTATTATATTATAAAAGAAGTTATAATGTAATTATTTTATAAGATTAGGGCCTATAACAACCAGCTTTACACTTGGAGTAAAGAGTTTGCGCAAATATCCCTTACTCTATTTTCCGTCACTCAAATTAAAGTAGGCCTAATACGAGCAAACCTACCTTCCCAGTCGAAGGCGGAATCGTTTACGTTCAGGGACACTGTTTTCGAAGCTAGCAAGGCATGTTTAAAAGTCTGGCAGAACGTGTGTTAGCTGGCACTAAGGGAAGAAGCTGATTACTCATTCAGAGACTGTCGCTCCAGCCATAGTCAATAGGGTGTCCCAAAACGACAGAAACTTTTCAAAAGTTTATATATCTTGATGGCCAACCTCTAGAAAGTTTCTATAGGACTAGTTACTATATTGTACAAAGTTACAGCTAATTAGATTAACATTTAGGCGTGGCTCAAGCGACTCTAAGTTAAGCTTTGTATAGCTGAGCCATACACATTAATTTACCATTGAGAAATTTTATCCCAGAGTATTCTCAGGAACTAAAAGCAATCGAGAAGTGATTTTTGTGTCTATGACAGTGTTTTTCGGGGAGAAGTCAAAAATGCTATTTCTGACATTGCAGGACAATCGGATGACCTTAATTTTCAAGGTCATTTGACATCTATTGTAATAATAATTATTTCGTTTTCGGTGAAGGCTAAAAAGAAGATGTCAGTCCAAGATAGGCCCACTGGGCTCAAGGAAATAAAATAGAGTTATAAGCAACCTGGTATGACCTTCGTATGACCATCGCATGACTTTGTAGTTCAGGGTCACTCGACCTGTTATGGTTAACCTTTGGCTTCACTGGAACTACAAGTTATGTAAAGAAATCCTGGCGCTTATGATGTTTTTCAGAGTCTTGGATTCCAAAGAAGTATACTCAACAGAGTTATGATGAACATCATATGGTCAGTGCATGACTGTAGTTCAGAGTCCATTGACCTTAAATGTTTAACCTTTGGTTCTCCGAAACTACAAGTGCTAGAATAGTTTTCTTGATGTCTAATCATTTCTATGATTTTAAGGGCCGCCAAAAATCTGTTCAATCAACATTATAGGTTTCGATCGCTTTCCTCATTCTGCAGCTTCTCTCCAACCTTTCCTCGCTTTAAGCATGATCTCTTTGTCCCGCGAACTAGGACCACTTTGGTGCAAGCTAGGTCATTTCTCACCATTGGGCCTGCCATGTGGAATTCCATCCCCTCCTCTTTACGCGTTTCCATTCCTTCTAGATCTATTCCTACTTCTCTCTTTCTTCAAAACCTTTTTCTTCTCTCGGGGTACTCGCACTGGGAGCAATACTGAATAGTCACTGCTGTGAACGGCGCTATATAAGTTACTAAATACATTGCACTACATCTGAGCTTCAAGGTCACTTCACAAACCGGCGTGGTTGCCCTTCGTTTCTCGAGAACTGCAAGCAGTAGAATTGTGATTGTGGTTTATCTTCAGTTAAGGCATTAAAGCACTTTCCTAAACATGAGATTTGTTATTGTACGTTGTGATTCACAGAAAATTGTTACGGGAAACTGTCTACGACTTTCCACGGTCATATGAACTGTTACAAACCAATCAACGTGTTACTTGATTATAATAGATCATGGAACGAGATCTCCTTTCCAAGACTTCTGACTTTGGAGATAGGAGCAGTTACTTCAAAAGTTGAGTGACGTTATGTCACATGTTCTGGAAGAAGAAACTGCTAAGGGGTTTCAAGAATATTTTATGCAAATTCTTCTTTCCTGAAACCATAATTTGATACCAAAAAATAAACCTTTTAAGAACAAAAGGTTAAGAGGAACCATTGATCAAACGCAATGTCAACTGTGACGTCAAAGTTTGACGTCATGTCACATGGCGTCATGCAAGAGTAACCTTATGAGACAAGGCCTATGTTGCGAGCAAACATTTCCAGAAAACCTCACCAAAGGAATTTTGAATATCTCTTCCCGTTTGAAAGTTATGCATTGAAAACCGATGTGTTGGTAAACTTTCCACGCAGGCTATTGCATGGGGGTATACGAAATTTGAAAAGGCTTTGAGCCACGTCTAAATGATCTTCAATCTTGCTGTAACTTTGCATTTTTATCAGAATAGCCAAGAGAAACTTTTTAGAGGTTGGCCATTACAATTTGAGGACTTTGGTTTTTCTGGGACACCCTAATAGTCAATTAGGCCTATCATATGTTTATATATATATATATTTGTATATATATATATATTTGTATATTATATATATCGTCCTGGCAACGCGGACCTCTTATCTCTCAAACGATCGGCGAAAGAAAACATTAAATCTGCTAGTAAAAGGGATACGATACCAATTAGCCGACACGACTGAATTCCATATTACCAAGAGAGAACTCTACATTACGTTAAATTTAAAAAAATGCGCCTGCACAAAGACATATAGGTTCAACTTGTACAGAGTATACCGTGACTTTGAAAAATTGATTTTGTTGCCGCCATTTCTGAGTATTGTTATCCATAAGGAGATATTTTATTCTTCTAAACTGATAAAATCATGGGGCGATAGAGGCGTCATAAAATTTACACGAAGTACGAACAAAACATTCATTTTCTTTCTCGTTTTATCCATTTTTTTTATTTTGCCGGAAAAATTGCCGCCCCTTGAAAGATGCCGCTCTAGGCAGCCGCCTATATCGCCTATACCTAAAGCCGGCTCTGTGTCTAATCAGGATAAACAAATCGAGAAATGCGAGAAAGAAAAGTAAGTCATCATCATTACGCGAAATGGAACATTAATTTTCACATAATTACTGAAAACTACTCTTACAACGGATTTCTACCTTGATTCTTTTCCAAGGGATTATAACTTTTGACTGCGTTTTCACCATTGATTGTGATGTCTCTGGCATTTTGATAGAGGCGCTCTAGAGATCATTAGGTTAGATTTAGATTAGTTGACTTGCTGGTTGGCTGAATGGGTTGATGAGTGACATGCTGCTGGCGACAGCGTGGGCGCTGTAGAAATTCCGCTCTGAAGAAGATGTTTTGAACAACGAACAAAGCATGCTACATACCATAATTAGCAACTGAATTTTCATTGATTTTTTAGATCAATTAGAAAATCAATTCACTCATTTGCTTATTCAGTCTGTGGCTTGCT
>JACEVL010000186.1:375000-382500 GCA_020284085.1 Aporrectodea caliginosa
TACGCCGACCACGCCGCGCCGCGCCGCCGCCGCCGCCGATTTCTGTTGGTCGGCGGGCGCCGCCGCCGCCGACCAGAAATGACCGGCGCGCCGCCGCCGGAACTTTTAAGTCGGCGCAGAGCTCTAGTTCCCAGTGCTCGACGAGATCGTAGGGCTGCCAGGGCTTTTGATGCCGACCTTACCTTGCCTATTCCCTTGACTTTCAACAGTCATATCTTTAACGGAGTGAACGGGGAAGTGAGATGTTAATCGATAGAACGATTGGGTGTGAGAAGCTACGTGCTGAAAGAGGTTCTGTAAATTACGTGATCTGTTTGATTTTCACTTCCACTGACGCGTGGAGACATGCGTCAATTTGTCAATGCATTAGAGGAAGTGTAGAGAGTGTTAAACCATTGCCACCTGATGAAGTAATGAGGCTGACGGTAGACATAATATGCATAGGCTACTGGTGCTACGGAGGGCCATTCTGTAAGCATAATTACTGACATGAATGTCGCCAGCATGAAAGCAAGTGAAAATCACATAAATCGTTTGCAAATTGTTTTCTTACTTTAACAAAATTCCCTATTGTTGTGGGCGCCTGAGAGAAAGGCATGCCTTCTAGAGCTTAGGTTGCCATTGTTATCGCTTAGGGGAGGCGGGGGCAAGCATGGCACAAAGTCACAAACTGTTGAATAAAATGTATATTATTCAAAATATCAAGATAAAACTTGTTTTGTAGTATAGATAGATCATCTGGGCTTCTATAAACGTTCTTAAATTGCTACTGGATATGATTTTTTCATCAAAATCTGGCTTGGAAAAGAGGTACCCAAAAGGCCACACTTGCCCCACCCCGTGGGGCATGAATATCATGCCATGCATGCTTACCCCTTGTTGAGGGCAACACTGGCATGCTCTTCTTACCCCTAGAAACAGGAACATATGCATTCGACAATTTTGTCTTTCTGTTTTATTTATAAAATGAAACAATTGCACACAGCAGTGCATTAGTATGAGGAGAAGCTATTAGTTAAGAAATTGCCAAGAAGCAGTTTGCTAAACAATCTAAAGCATTGACACTCAGTAGTATGCCTGAATCACAAAATTATTACACTGTTCAATATTTTCACATGTCTAGGCAACAGTCTTAGTCAGTAAGTAACAAAGACAAAAGCAACCAAGAAATATGTCTAATGTGATATAATAAAGACCTGGATGCATAAAAGTATTAAACAGATTCTTCACGTTTGTCGAAATAGGATCTCTTTACTCCAAGAGAAGGCAATAGTCGCATACAAACTTTTCTCCTGGTTCAGCTGCAGCACAACATTCATGGCACCAGTTCTGATATTTGTCACTTTGGAGTCTTCAGTTATTGGTTCCGTGTATAATTCGCGGCAATATATGCATACCAGCAGCCCTTTTGGTGCAGTCTTTCTGACCTGTTTACGTGGGTTTTTTCTGCATTTCGAATTCTTGGCTTCCATACAGGCGCTTGCTTTTGCAGTAGGTAGCATCTTCTTTGCTCCATGCAGCTCTTGCATGTTTTCCCTCCAGACTTGCTTTGTGTGGACTTGCCGACAGCATTGTTGACCTACACTTTCTTTTACGCTTGCCAGCTGCAGTTTGCCTATACCAGGAGAACATGGTAATGTGCTTATCTGAACAAGAGAAATATACTCCAAGCCTTTATGTGAAGCCACTTTATTACTAGATGTTGCTTTATAGCTGAGGATAGGCTGATCTTAAGTGGTATCACTTGGTTGAATTTCTTCACAGGTGAGGATAAGTTGAGCTTCAGTGGTATCACTTGTTTGAATTTCTTCACAGGTGAAGATAGGGGAGAACCTGTCATGAGATGGTCAGACATGAGTTTTCTCTTTAAAATAATCATTGTAAGTAAGTAACTAAGTAAGAATATTCTTTATTTGACTACCAGCAAACGCACAGTAGCTTACAGAAGACATAAATAATATAAACATGTATGCAAAGTCATATAACATTCTCATAACAATTTTTTTTGGCAAGGCATCAACTCTAGGTAGGGTGAGATCATGTGGCCTGGGAGTATGGAGTGACCTTACGGGGAGGGAGGAGGTTGTGAAGAATGTGACAAGAGTTTGAGAGATGAAGAACGTAAAAGTAAGTAAGTAAGTATAGCCTTTATTACTCCATTAGCAAACGCACAAAGGAACATCGAAATAGAATGTAAAATAACACATAGAAGTGACAAGGGTTTGAGAGAATTGAACGGAAAAGAATAGAGTGAGCTCTAGAACAGTGTTTGTTCAAACTAGGAAAATCGGCTGAGAGGAAGCCTGGAACAAAGTGGTGAAACAAAAATGGTGGAACAAAATTTCCAGATGGCTCATTGCTCAGATAATTGTTGTTGCTATCTCTTTCTCTGCACTAACAACTCTTCCGATTTGCTTGCAGCCTCTTCTCGAAGTCACTTTACGAGGTGTCTGCACAGCTCTTATTCCGCTTTCATCAATGTTATTGATTTGATATGCCTCACGTCCATGTATGCCCAATTCCTCCTTTAAGATGTCGTAAAAACGGGATACCAGACCAAGATTAAATCATGCAAGACGTGACATGCTTGTTGGTTCATGGCGACACAAACTTAGCTGATGTCTTCTCATAAACGACCGTACCCAATCTATGCCTGTCAGTTTTCCTCTTCCGAAAACGGGTGGTCAAGATTGTTACCCTTCGCAAACTGGAAGGCAAAGATCATTTGTGTAATTCACAAGCTCTTTTCCAAGCCCTTCATTAAGCACTAGCTTAAACAGTCCTAGGCTTATAGGCATAAAGGAAGGATTCTTAAGGCGTATAGCCATAGTGTTTCCTAGAATTCCAAACTGTAGCATTGCTTGGCGTTTCGACAAATCACCATTAGCCACCATTATCATCGCATGACACGATATCTCGTCAGTGTAACTTCGTCGCTGAGTCCTGTGCATATAACTTCGAACCATGATGCTACAATTTCAATTGTAAACCTGATAACCTATTATGTATAACATACATGTGGGCAAGACTGGCATACCACTGGGGCAAAAGTGTCAGTAATGGGGCAACAGTGGCACGTAAAACGGGGCAAGGGTGGCATTGCAGTGCCGCTTTTGCCCCGATTTGGGTGCTTATAACTACGAGGATCAGTCAGAATTACTGCGCTGACTAGGTCCATGAAACATTTATCATTAAAAAGAACACACTTTCCTGCGTAGTATAAAATAAAACGTTGACAAGTGCGATCCTAATACTGAATGTTAGCAATATATATAAGATACTCACGAAAGCTGGAAATAACACGAAAAATCGAAAAATTTATATAAAACTTTTGCAATTCAACTTTCGGAAACTTCCGGCCCATAGAAACATATCACTTAATGATAGTCAATATTCGCACTAGGTATGGGTTTCACAAAATAAGTGAGTATTTTCGAAAATGGGGATGCCACTCTTACCCCACCCTGCCACTTTTGCACCACTTACCCCTACCTCTTAGCTTTACTCCCTTTATTGAAATGGACTTCTCTCGCTTCCTCAACATAATTAACAAAGACTACTGCTTACAGCCTTCAATCTGATGAGAATATGATTACGTAATATGATTTCCTGCAATGAACTCAAATAAGAGTTTCTACAGATAGGATAATGTTTTTACAACTGCATAATAGCTTTATTGTGTAGCTCTACTCGAAACATACACAGTGGATGCTAATTAATCAATGCACATTGCACAGGTGGGTGCGCTATGCAGAACAAAATGACTTGATTTTAAAAGGAATACACAATATCAAGTACCTTGCGTGTTTCCTTAGCCTTCATGTGATTCTTTCACATTAAGCGATGCATATTCATCATCCACTGCTGCAGCCGTCTGCTTACCAGCTCTGGGATGTTGATCCGAAAGCGTTAGTGACATGTTACCTGGATTTATTTTGACTGAGAGCATGTGAATGCGATGATTCTTTGGGCGCAGGGGCGGCGCTGGCCGGGGGGGTCCAGGGGTCCGGACCCCCCCAGCCGTCGTTCAGACTATTTATCCAATTCGTGTAAATCCGAATAGATTTTTTTGGGGGGGGTCTGGTTTCGC
This sequence comes from Aporrectodea caliginosa, assembly GCA_020284085.1. Lineage (NCBI taxonomy): Eukaryota > Metazoa > Annelida > Clitellata > Crassiclitellata > Lumbricidae > Aporrectodea > Aporrectodea caliginosa. Next base: position 379,091 of record JACEVL010000186.1, read on the forward strand.
TGACAGCCTTAATTAAGATAAAATAGTAATTACATGTTTGAAAATTTTTGACCAAGTCAACGTAGCAACTAACAAATCAAGTTCATTTTTAAGCTATAAATGTTTAGTTCAGAGTGGCTGAAATGAGCTCCATATGGCAACATTATACTCCAAAAAGCGTTGGCGGCTGGGGCTCCGCCCCAGACCCCGCTGGGGGAGCTTACGACGCTCCCCCAGACCCCTAATCGTGGGCAGCTTCGCGCCTTCGGCGCTCGCAGTGCCTCGCAAGTTCATTTCATTTTCGTGGACCCCCCACAACTAAAAACCCAGCGCCGCCCCTGTTTGGGCGCTGCATAAATCTCGAAATTGCCATTACGGCTACGATCCGAGCTGACTCTGAAACAGCCTAGGGAAGCTATGAGATAGTCGTGATATGCAGGCAAGAGCAGACTATTCAGGGCGAAAGTTTTTTGTCGGAAGAGAGTTTCATATTCTATGGTGGCCAGGAACAGAAACGCGCGTCTCCTGAGAATTGTCCTTGTCCACATAACAGTCAGATTGAAAACTTGTTACTGTAATTATGACAATTTACATAACATTGTCAGTAGCAGGCCATTTCTAGAATGTTTAAACACACTGTCAACTGTCAGCGCAAATGATAAACGCAAATGATAAACGTGATATAGCGAGTACATTTTCATCTGCTTCTTGACGGCATAAAGACTTCTGGCTCCCAGGATAGATGCAGGAAGACTGTTCCGGGTAAGTTGACCCGCGACCCGAAAGTTCCGATCGCCAGTTTTAGTTTTAGCTACTGGCACGAATACATCAGAGGACGATGATTGCATTTAATAAGCATCATATTGAGAGAGGAAGCTGTTGTGCCACCTGCTGATTGTTTGCATTATGCATGTTGCCTTCGCTAAAGAATCGTTGCCGCATCTACTGAAGAGTGAGCACACCTTAGTGGCCGAGTGGGTTGGTAGCCCGCCTACCACGCCGATGTCACGAAATAGAGTATCCCCATACATGAGTATCCCCTTAGCCAAATGGAGTATTTGCTTTAATTTACATTATTGGCGGTTTCTAAGTATATTCGGTCGTACTGTTTGGATTTATTTTCTACACATAAAATTTTTGAATTGCGTATCTTTAGTTTGTACGTCGACCTGAAATCAATATACTTCGTTTTTGGCGATTTTGACTGGAAATTCGTCGAGGCTATCGTGGTGCGTATGAGGAAGGAGGATAGAATGGTTTATCCTCCGGATACTCTAAACCGGTTTATTCCATCCGGGGGGATAATATCATACATCCCCCCGGATAGTCTTAGGACGGATACTCTATTTTGTGATACCGGCGGCCCGGGTTCGATTCCAGGTCGGTCGGTTTATCAGAGATTAATTTCTCTGATCTTTACTGCGGGTGGCTCGGTCGCAATATAAACGTGGAGTACAATACAATACAATACAACACAACACAATATACTGGGGCGCGGTGGTATAGGGGTATGTTCGGTGCCTTGCAGCTGGAGGGTTGCGGGTTAGAATCCACCTCAAATCCGCCGCGTAGGGACCCTGGGCAAGTCCTTCACTCGCAATTGCTCATGCTCTTCGGCGTGAAACTCCGATTCAGCGTCCGCGCAGTAGTCGGGAGCGCCTCTGAATGGGTAATCTGGTAGGGGCGCTATAACAAGTGTTCAAATACAATACAATACAATACAATACAATACAATACAATACAATACATATTTACACCATTTATCGCTTTCAAAATTCTTAGCATTTGGTGATTTGATCATCGCACACTCTAAGGGTCGTCCGATAGCGGTCTAATGCTGTAGGCGAGGAAGCGTGGTACACTGTTATTGAGACATGTGTACACCAAGATGCAAAGTTTGAATATGATCCGATCGCCTATCCTAAAGTTGCTTTTGTATCGCGGTGGCAATGTGGCCGACCTTTTTCAGACAGTTCGAAGATTTTTGAAGCCCACATGACAATAATGTTGTTAATGGTTCTCACATTTTCCAAATAATTATGGTCCCATACTATGCATCTGAAGGATCTATGGGATGTTGTCGCATAGGCTTCATTTGTCGTAGCCTATAATATGATGTTGCTATTGTGCTCGGTGTCAAAAATTGCGATGCGTCACCATAGGTGTAAGCGGCTTAATAGAAGCAATATTCATTTCCTACTTTAAATTCAACTTTTAAGTAAGTTTGTTGAACCTGACAATCCGTCATCCAAAATCTGTAAGGAGTTGACGGCTTTGTTGGATGACTACTAAATATTTACTTTTGGGTTAGGTTAACCCCAGTTCAGATTTCAGCGAATGGATGTACAATTGTACATGTAGGCCTAAAGAATAAAGGAGGTTTAATGAATTCACAAACAAGAAAGTTATTTCTTCTCAACGACAGAATCTCGGAACAGAACGTTCTTGCAACTGTTATACACTTAACTCGCCTAACTATCGAACGTACAATTAAATTGCTACATAAAAGAAACCTCAACGCTCAACTAATTCTTTGCAATGCCTTTGCTAAAACTACAAGGCAAGTTCAACAGTAGACGACAACAATTCACTGCAACGACTAGCGCAGCTTCTCATAGCGACTGAAATCAACTGGCCCCGAGCATGCAAACTACAGCCCTTCTATACCCTCCAGCGGTAAAAAAAAGGGCGCGAAACGGGTCTAATGCATTGCGGTTCAAATCATTTTGGTACCGGCCTATCTCGCTCATAGTCAAACTTGGCGCCAATTTCCCAAATCCAAACCGGTTCAGGTTCGTGACGTCACTCTATAGGTTGCCTCTAACAACCACTCGGTTGTCGTACCGACCATGAGACGTTATTTATAACTCGGTTCGAGTTCGTGACGTCGGACAATGCGTTGCCCATAGCAACGTCTAGATTTCTGCACCGGTACCAAACGCCGTCAAAATTGCAGTGCAGTTACACTTTATAACCTCAAAAAAAAACCGCTCCGGTTCGAGTTTGCAACCTCACACAATACGTTACCCTTGGCAACGGTAGATTTTCCGCACCGGTTAGAATGTCAGTAGAATTAACATGTAAAGTGTCCTCAATGAACCCAAAACTCGAACCGGTACCGTCGTCAATAGCAACGCCATACAAATTGAACTCAAAATCTCTAAAACTCGACCGTTTCGTCTGTCAATCATTATGCAATGAAAATACAATCAATAGCGTTCATAATCAAACTGAAACACCAGCTAGGCCTACAAAAAGAAATAATAAGCGTACATGAGAAGTGAACTGGCGAAATTCGCCACATTACCTAAATAAAAACAGGAAGAAAACATGTTAGGTCAGTACTGTTAACCACAGTTTTGCACATGTAGACGAAATACAATCTTAACAAGCTGGCCAAGTTTACCCCCCTTCCCCACCCACCAATCCGA
>JACEVL010000186.1:387500-392500 GCA_020284085.1 Aporrectodea caliginosa
CTTGTTCTTTTTGTTCTTGTTCTTGTTCTTGTTCTTCTTCCTGTTCTTCTTGTTCTTCTTCTTCTTCTTCTTCTTCTTGTTCTTCTTCCTGTTCTTCTTCTTGTTCTTCTTCTTGTTCTTCTTCTTGTTCGTTTTGTTCTTGTTCTTCTTCTTGTTTTTCTTCTTGTTCTTCTTCTTGTTCTACTTCTTGTTCTTGTTCTACTTCTGGTTCTTGTTCTCCTTGTTCTTGTTCTTCTTCGTATTCATCTTGTTCTTGTTCTTGTTCTAGGTCTAGTTGTTGTTGTTGTTGTTGTTGTTGTTGTTGTTGTTGTTGTTGTTCTTCTTCTTCTTCTTCTTCTTCTGCTTCTTCACATTGCAGCGCGGTAGCGCCTCGCAGTGTTGCAACAACGAAAACCATTGACAAATTGGGGCAGTTCCTAAAGGTTTTCCAGTCAACAACCGAGGTTTTGAACGGCGTGAAATAGACCACTACGCCGACCACGCCGCGCCGCCGCCGCCGCCGATTTCTGTTGGTCGGCGGCGCGCCGCCGCCGCCGACCAGAAATGACCGGCGCGCCGCCGCCGGAACTTTTAAGTCGGCGCAGAGCTCTAAGTGGAAGATGATCGAATATTAAAGTTACAGGAAGAACTGGAAAGAGAGAAACATCGGAGACAAGAGTTAGAGGATAAACTCAGTAATGTAATAGCGCAGCTAGAACAGCTCAATCGCAAGCTTGAAGGCAGAAATGTTACTAAAGGTTGGATTCACTCTATATTTATGTAGACTCTAAGCATTATTATATTCAATCGTGATTAAGTAGTTCGATTATGGAAAAATCTGACGCTGAACTTCACTTAAGCTATAGTCAGCAACTCAGCATATTATACGAGACTTGAAAATAACCTATTCCTTAAATATAACATTAACTTCTGAAATATAAATGAAACACGCGTTTGCATGGTTCATTTATACCAGATAATTTCTTGCTGATTACATCGTATGGTAGCATTTACTTATTTCGGATAAACACAGGAGGTTCCGGGCCAAGCAACCTGGCTCTTGTTGGTTTGATTTAATAGAGCGCTGACGTTTAAACTGGTCTCATTGTCGTGGCTTTTATGTGGCGATGTTAACTTCGGTGATGAACATTTACAGAGATATTACACTACTTGCTTAGGAGTCTCCACATAAACTCTCGAGAAGTATGGTAACTGAGTAAGAACTTAGAAGATCTTTCGTCTTGTTACACAACTAAGAATAATTGTCACATTCAGCTAATTCAGAATTGTCATCGATTTATAATACGTTTCCATTGTACTTTACAGCCATCTACGGACTTGCTGTTCTGGGCCAAAAAGTGTTCATCTCACGTCTACAATGTCCAGATATTGAAGTTTTCGACTCAAGAACATTCGATTTCATGCGTCGAATGGAAGTGATTGGAATGACGAACCCGGAACACATCGTATCCTGCTCCATTTACAAATGTCTCTACGCATTTGATTGGGAATACCAGAAACGGAGTCCTGCGATACTAAGAATTGATCCAGATAATGGAAACCTGATCAAGGCTTGGAATATTAATGCTGGACTTGGAGGTCGACTGTCGGTTGCAAATGATACGAATGTGATTTTAAGTATGCACAATAAACCCATGTTACACGAATACACAGCAGATGGGGAACTCGTTCATATATTCAACTTTGGGCCGAATACTGATATAATTCAAGCCTGGCATTCTGTTAAGCTAACGAGCGGTCAGTTCGTCATTTCTCACGGTAAACAAGATGATCCTCTGAGCAGAGTCTGCTTGCTTTCACCCAAAGCAACTGCTGATGTTCTGGTAACAATTGACGAGGATGATATATTGGGGGCATTTGGGGGAGAGCAGGAAGAATCGATATATATTTTGATGGGGCCAATGTATTTGTCTGTGGATGGAGAGGGATCGATATTGGTTTCGGATGAATCAAACAAGCAAGCTGTGTTGTTGAGTCCTAATCTTGATAAACCACGAATATTAGTTTCTAAAGAAGATGGAATTGAGTTACCATGGAGAACATGTTTCGATGAATCAACCAGTCAATGGTTTGTGGCAGACTACCTTCGCTTCATGGTGTTTCGGGTGAAAGATGCAAAGGTTGAGCAAAAGCTCTACAAACTCTCCAGCCACTAAGCCTCTCGTGTAGGGTTGATTTTGCGATGCAACCTTAAGAATATGTTGACTTGTTATAGACTTTATTGTGATTATAGCCTAAACAAAAAAATATGTACTAATGTTACAAAAGCTTAAACCATTTGTAATCTGACAGCGAACAGTTCTTATAACTTTGCATGCTCGTTGTAAGTCTATTAGTAAAATCGACGAAGATTTCTTCACTGTATCAATTGCTTGTGATTTAATTCTGTTGTGTTTGGTATGCGCTGAAAGACGATGATTACTGTTGAAATTACGAGAATTCGTGTTAGACTGATATTTTTGCGATGCAGTCTGAGGAATGTGTTGCCACATTTTTTATATAATTCTTTCATATTTATAACTTGCCTATTTCCAATGCATATTAAAATGCTTCAATGTTATTAATTCGAGACCTACTGGTGGACATCCAATTAATATATTTGCCTTCTTTTCTCACCATGGTATAATTGACGAAAAAAGATTCGAGGCTAAATATCGTCTCATGCTTCCAAATTGGATGGAATTTTATTAACTGAAGTTGGAGGATAGCTACCAGTTTACCTTTTTGACGTACACCCTCCCTTCCTTGACTTTATCAACCAGAAAATGAACACACTGTTACAGTAGATGTCTATGATATCGTATTAGTTTTCGGATTTAAGAAATAGGAGCGTGTGTATAGTTTTATTAATGGACTGAGCAGACTGAAGTTTGTATTCTTCTGGCTGTGAATATTGTTATTCCTAATCTATTGCAGACATTCTTAGTCGATAATTAACATAATGATGATTCACGTTTAGGCCTATTAGTATTCCTGAATAACCATGATGCTACTAATTATTCTAATATATAACATGTTTTATGAAGCTATTATGCAACTGTATGGCAGTGCTATGATTACAAGTTTTATGACATGTGAGGTGAACTGCTAATGAATGACTTCTAGTAAACGATTTGAACTTTTTCCTTATTTCGTTTTGGTTTCGTTTGTATTCGCTCTTCGTTGTTGTCGCTGCTTCTTTGGTCAAATAAATGTCTTCAATCTGTCGATAGTCTGTGGTTCACAACGTTTTTGTTATCGTAGTGGACCCGTTCACGCCCCGGGCGTTAGCGGAACCCCAGTGCTGCATATACCCCGCAGTCGATCGAGTCGAGTATATACAATCGACTTGGCTTGGCCGACGATCGACTCGATCGACTTAGTCGACTTGGACTGTAGTCTCTTGGCCAAAATTGCTGATGAGTGACGACTGTTGCATTCTTATAATCCAGTGTCTAAATTACTCATGTATTTCAATTGCACGCTCTTCATCAAACTGTGAATGGTTATAACAGTTCTATTAAAAACTGAAATTGCAGTTATGACTTCTATAGCTCTGGTGTCTAATGTACAAAGCATCAACTGCAATTGAACTGATAAGTAACAGTTTAGGTATTATAGTGAAATAGTGCTGCCTGTGGTTGACTTGTAAGGATTTAAGCCTCGCTAAATTTGTCTACTTGATCAGCTAGGCTACAACGGAATCTCCTACGGTACAGAAATTAGTACCAGCTCAACAAATAAGACGGCAGTAGAGGACGTGTAATATCTATCTATCATAGTTAAACTGTGAAAGAAAGTATCTCTATAACTTCCACTAATAAGAAAGCGCCAAGAGGTTGAATATTTGCAGTGAACTTCATATTAGGTTCAAACGGTAGTTTTGTGTTTACACAGAATTACGTCATTATATCATAAGGTCTATCATTTTGTGAAGAAATAGTAAGTAAAATATTTCAGAGTCGAGTCGATTCGAGGAAACAACGATCGACTCGACTTGGCCGAGTTTACGATCGACTCGATCGGCGAGTCGATCGAGTCGACGATTTTTCGATCGACTCGACTTGGCCGAGTTTATGATCGACTCGATCGATCGACTCGATCAGCTGCGGGCAATAGTACTGCATTCACGCCCGTCGCGTTACTGGCTAAAGCCTGTCACGTGAACTTGTTGTCTTCCCGTGGAATTTTTATATGGCGGACATCTTGAGGGTCGGTTAGGGTCAGGTTAGAATTCGTGAGGGTCGTTTAGGGTCAGGGTTAGGGTTAGTGTCGTCATTAGAAAGCACGGTGAACAACCTTCCACCGCAATCGGGAATGTTTATCAGTCGGTTCGTTTCAGGTAAACACAATCATGTGAAATGGATTGACCAATTGCGAGGCGGGCGTGATTCTAGTCCCAGGTAATAGGATCACGTCGGGCGTGACTGTATCCACGACCTTTTGTTATCAGAGGAACCCGCACACAGAGCAGTCGCGTCGATTGTTGCATACTTCGCATAGGCCCTTACTGTTGCTTATAGAGTTGGACATTTATCAATATACTTAAGTTATTCTCTTCATTCTCAAATTGACTAGACAAACAGTCAATCGGTAAAATATACATAATTATACCTATAATGCAATGACTAGAATAATGACTAAGGAAGCTAGTAAGGAAACTATTCTGTTGTTCACAAAAAACGCAATCAATGATCAGTTCAAATAATACCACAAAATCACGAAAAGTAAAACGGACTTTGCGGAAGTGCAGTTTATACAGATTGCCACAGCCAGTGCTTTTGGAGGTTAACGACGGTCCATTATTGCAAGGTTTATCTCGCATACCATTATAAAGAAAATTACGTTTAAAATGCAAGGTAGACAGTAAAATCGTCAAAGGGAACAGCAAGAACACAATTGCTATGAATTGCTAACTTGTAAGGATCCTCAACATCATTCAATAACGGCGTAGATAGGATTTGCGATCCGTGGGCGTCCGGTCTGCGCAGCGTAGAAAGCCTTATATTATCTTACTCTTC
>JACEVL010000186.1:400000-712500 GCA_020284085.1 Aporrectodea caliginosa
ACGACGTGCAACGATGTAGAAACAGAGGAGCAGCCAATTAATTTATCTCTATGATGCAGTCATAGGTTCGAAGTGTTAATGACATTTTCCTAAGCGTTGCAAGTGCAGCTAAAACCATGACACTTCTTACCGCCGTGTAGGCCATTCCAATCCCCGATATATTATATCAGAGTGAATTACCTTAAAACAAAGATCCTGTTCTTGTGTTGCTCTACGTCTGAAGGTTCTGCTGTTCCTGTGTTACGACCAGTCTGAAGAAGCTGAAGAAGCGACGATGACTGTTTACTTTCACTGAGAATTAGAGACCTTTTATAGGAATTAAGCATGAGGTATTTGTTATCAGTAGCCGTGTGCAGAACTGAATGATATCTTGCAATGAACTCACAGAAGAGTCTCTACAGATTTGCTTTATTCAGATAAGATAATTTTTTACGAAAAAGTTATCACTTTATTCTTTAGCTCCACTTGAAGCAGATCATACGGTTTGGTGCTAAGCAACTAATGAACAGGTGGGTACGCTATGCACATTGCACAATCGAGTGACGTGTACTGAAATGAACACGTGGCATAAAAGACTTATGGGTTTATTTTCATTTTGCACTTCAGTTCGAGATAGATACAGCCGAACATAAGAATTGATCAGCAGATCGTAGACATTTATCAATTAACTAGAGATGGTTGGGTTGTTTGGAAATCCTATTATGATGAATATGTTGTGCAGATTTTACAGATTTTACAGATAAGCGTTTGCTTGCGTGTGACATTTTTCACATTAAGCAATACGTATGTATGCATCATCTAGTTCGAGATAGATAAAGCCGAAACTAAGAATTTATCAGAAGATAAGGCAAGACATAGGCATTGATCAATTAATGTACAGATGGTTGGGTTGCTTTGAATTCTATTATCATGATTGTGATAATGTTGTGCACTGTCACAGAATAAATTTTAACAGATAAGCGTTTCCTTTCATGTGATATTTTTTCACATTAAGCAATACATATACATCATCCAGCGTAGTCGTCTGACTGTCTTTCGGCTTGGCTGACCATTGGATCTTGATCCGGATTCGATTTTCATACTACCATCCAATCGATTTTATTTTTATTGCGAGCATGTGAATACGCTGGTTCCCATGACATAGATTCTTTTAGTTGCTGGATAAAATGTCATAATTACGATTACGACTACGATCTCCGAGTGGACAGGGAGACGGAGGAAATGAGATAAGAAAACGCACATGAGTTGTTAGTTGTGATGATGCAGGCAATGGCAGACTATGCAGAGCGACCGTTTGTCGGAAGAGAGTTCGACATTCAAAGGCCAGCCACAGAACGGCGCCTCTGCCGAGTGCTGTCCTTATCCACAGAATAGTCAGATTTAGAAAGTTAGAAGGCATTTGAAGTCCACACGGCAATATTCTTATATGATCTTCACATTTCCTTCATTATGGTTTCATACTGTGGTACAGTTGATGGGTCTATGGGATATTGTCGCATGGTATTCATTTGTCCCACAAATGTGGCTATTGTTCTTGGTGTCAAAATTTGCGATTCGTTATAATAACTGTAAGCAGCTCAAGGAAAGTGATAATCATTTTGTGTTTGTAGTGACGATGGAGTATCGTACCATTGTAAACTCCAGGGGCGTCAAACCTTTTTTAATGGCGTTCCAGTGGCAATACTTTCCAGCAAGTGGCGGACCAGGGTGTCGGAAGCTCCTGAGCAAAATTGGGTAGGGATCTGAAAATGGGGCTCTGTGAGACTTTTTGCAAAACTGAAAGTTTTTTCCAAATCGAGCTCGTATCAAATCATATTCTTCATTAATGATAATCTTTGCCTTGTAGCTTACCATTAAGTATTGTATTGTATTTGATCAGCTCAACCAAGCATTTTTAGACAGTAGTGGTCAAGGACTAACACAGATAATTTCACTAAGGAAAATGTGGTGGAACAGCTGAAAAGGTTAAAAACTGACAAGAGTCCAGGAATAGATGAACTACATCCTAAATTCTTACATGAAGTGAGGGAAGAAATTGGAGAGGCATTAGCACAGATCTTTAATAAATCGATACAGACTGGAGATGTACCAGAGGAATGGAGAGATGCTCTTGTAGTGTCATTGTTTAAAAAAGGAAATAGAAGTGAACCATGTAACTACAGACCAGTCAGTTTAACCAGTGTTGTGTGTAAGGTCATGAAGAGAATTGTTAAGGATAATATAGTGGAACACTTGAATGACCATAATATTATTAAGGGCAGTCAACACGGATTTACTAGAGGTCGCTCGTGTTTGACAAATCTTTTGGAATTTTTTGAGGAAGTCTATGAGAGGATAGATGAGGGAAAGCCTGTAGATGTAATTTACTTAGATTTTGCCAAGGCATTTGACAAAGTACCTCATAAAAGACTGGCCAAGAAGTTGCAAGCATGCGAGATTAGAGGGCAGGTACTAGCATGGATTCAAAGCTGGCTATCAGGAAGAAGACAAAAGGTGGGCATAGGTGACAAACATTCTAGCTGGACGACAGTGCTAAGTGGAGTGCCACACGGATCAGTGCTTGGGCCATTGCTGTTCGTACTTTTTATTAATGACATAGATGATGGGATTTTATATAAAATTTCTAAATTTGCAGATGATACCAAACTATGTAGACTTTTTGTAGAGCAGTGGGAAATGAAAAAGAAGCGGAGATACTACGGGAAGATCTAAGAAGAATGTTCAGATGGTCACAGCAGATGCTCTTTAATGTGGATAAGTGCTCAGTGATGCATATGGGAAAGATAAACAGCGAGTTTTCATATGAAATGGGGGGAATGGCGTTGAAAGTGAGTGAGGAAGAAAGGGACTTGGGATTGATTATAATAATAATAATAATAATAATAATCTTTTCTTTATTAAGCGCCTGACAAACGCACTGCGCTGTACATTTACATGTTATGCAATTGAAATCTTAACTACTAACAGAACAGACAGCCATGTAATACAACGGCGCTAATAGCAGCCTACAAAGCAAATCCGCCCAACGGGGGCTCGAACTCGGTACCTCTCGGTCTCTGTGCCAGCTGTTATCCAAAGCGCCACGGGCCCCCCGTGCACTCTTCCGACACCCCACCTTTTGTGCAAAACCCTCAAGGCAATGTGCTGAAGCATCAAAAAAGGCTAACTCGACTTTAGGCATGATAAGAAGAACAATAGACAAGGATACAATATTGAGGTTATACTAATCACTGGTTAGGCCTCAGTTGGAATACTGCATCCAGGTATGGAGTCCCTACCTGAAACAGGACATGGAAAAGCTGGAGAAGGTGCAAAGAAGAGCTACAAAAATGATTTGGGGCTACAAGGATTTGGGATATGAAGAAAGGTTGAAGAGGTGTGGACTAACAACATTGGAGAGAAGGGGGAGCAGAGGAGACCTAATTGAAGCCTACAAGATTATTACTGGAAAGGAGGCAATGCAGAAGGAGAAGTTTTTTTAATTAGCACCAAACAAGGCAACTCGGGACATAGGTATAAATTATTTAAGAAACCAAAAGGGACATTAGGGCAGAAATTCTTCAGTGCAAGAGTTGTAGATTTGTGGAATAGTTTGGATGATAGTACTGTCTCAGTGGACACTATCACAGCTTTTAAGAAGAAGCTAGGAAAATTGGGCTATTAATCATGTTCCAGGTTAATTGCAGTGGTTCTAACACAGACTAAACGTCTTCTGAACCACTTAAAACCCTTGTTATGTTATGTTATGTTATGTTATTTATAAAGCGCTTCTCACAGCATAGGCCTTTCAGAAGCGCTCCCAGTGCGAGGTACTCCGAGAGAAAAGGAAGGTTTTAAGGTGAGAGAAAGAGGAAGAGATGCTACCAGAGAGGATTGTAGGGCGTAGAGAAGGAGGAAGTCCATTCCATGGAGAGGGACCTATGAACACAAAGGATCTGGATTGAGCAATTGTGTAATAGCAGCTGAGTCTGTCAAACGTAAGACTAACAGATGGCCAGTTTGCTTCTTCAGTGTCGTTAACATTTCGGCAATCAGTGTAATGATCATCTGGATATTGAACAACCCAGAATGGGAGATGAATAAGCGCTTCAAACGGCGCTCTTGAAACAACTTGCCAGATCTCTCACAGTGCCGTGGATCACTCACTTCCAGAGCAAGCAAGCCACAGTCAGAAGCAGTGCAGCGTGCAATCTTGGCCGCCAGATATCAGATTGTTACTCAATAGAAGCAGGAAGAGGAGGGTACAAAACGACGATGCTACTTGTGTGGCAAGAAGGACAGATAAAACAGTACAGATGCCGCAAATGCTACAAACCAGTGTGTCTGTCTCTTTGTCTGCTGCGCTGTACACTAGGGTATAGCAAGAAATATGTTCTGGTTCAAAATGAACTTTGGCATAACCAGAAAGGTTGCTCCTGTCCCTAAACATAAGTGTTAAAGAAAGATTGCATCACATTTATGACATCTAACTTTCACTTTTGTACCATCCATTGAGAGAGAGGTTGTTGATAAATGTATTCAATAGCGTGGCTACTATGGTCATTGGTCACCTAGAAAATGTGTTTCTGAATATGATGATTGATGATAGAAGACACATACGAGATCTAGCAGCCAGAAGAATGAAAGTAGCAACTAGCAAGGGAAACTGATCGTTGTCACCCTAGCAGTTCTGGTGATGTTAGAAAATTCACAATCCCGAAACTCAGTTTTGAAGCCACTGACTACTATGAGCTAGTAATTAAACAGGTTTAATTTACAGAAAATGACCGTGAGGAAGCCATTAAAACTGGCAGTATGTCAGATCTTGAAATATGCCCTTGCCACACACAAGCAGTAGAGAGACATGTCAAAGTTGTTACAGATGCAGCAGGGTCAGTTTGTGGCAAAATATGTAGAGAAGGCTACATTCGATCAGAGCTCGAGTCCCGCTAAAACGTGGCCAAATATACCACAAAAAGTGATTGGAAATCGTAATGTAAGTGAAATTTTTGTGAATTGTAATTGTAATTGTAATTACGACGATTTATATAGCGTTGTTGGTAGCAAGCTACTTCTAGAACGCTTAACAAAACTGTCCACTGTCAGCGTAAATGTTAGTTCTCGTGATTAAGTAATAAGTGTATTTTTAGCTGTTTTTTTGAAAATCGATAAACTTTTGGTCTCCTGGATGGGCGCAGGAAGACTGTTCCAGGCACGTGGACCAGCGACCCGAAAGGCTCGATCACCCGCTTTGGTTTTAGTGGCTGGCACAAAAACATCAGCGGACTTTGATGATCGCAGCCGCGACCTATTGACATCGTCCGAAAGGGGCCTGATCTTATCTGCCAGGTAGCCTGGTGCGCAGTTGTTCATACATTTATGAACCAGAATGCAGAGTTTGAACTTGATGCGCTCGCCTACTCTCAGCCACTGAAGGTCGTCTTGTATCGCGGTTTAAATGTGGTCGAACTTTTTGAGTCGCAATACCAGACGAGCAGCAGCGTTGATGACCGCCTGAAGCCGAATGATACTGCGCTGTGGCAAGCCGGCAAAGGCGACATTGCAGTAGTCAATTCGGCTCAGGATTATACTTTGCACTTTGCACTTTGTGAAGTAAGCGTAATTAAGAATTACAACTGTTTTCGACCATAGCGGATTATTCCATATATTGTATTATAGCATTGTATTGCTTGTATCTCAAAACTGTCAGAATTGTCAAAGAAATTCCCCTGTACAATAAAATTCGGCTATCTATACCTACAATATTACTATATTTACAACCTCAGTTAATAAAATGATCAAATTTCAACGGTGTTATTTCGGTACCGCTATAGTCGCATTGCGCGGTATATTGGAATAACTTCAGAGCCATGGCGGCAAAGTTAAGCAGCACTCCAAACACAATTTTTTTTTATACCAGACACCATCCTATGTAAATTAATATATGCCATACATAATCCGTTCTGGTCACTACGCCCTACTGTACACGTGTGATCGAAGCATCATCCTCTTCCTGCTTACAATTACAGTATAATAATTGTTTTGTGAGAGATATTTTCTAGAAAACAGTCATGTAGCATTTGAACATAACACCCACCACCAATCAGTACTAATGTTACTAGACTAAATTAATGGTTTCTTTATTTAGTTTTTATTTTATAGATAGATTATCATTGCGTCGATCAAACGTTTATGACAGACTGTGACAAAATACTAGGCCTATAACTGAACATTAAATTTTAGTTTGAAATTCATTAAAGAAATGATTTATATTGCTTGGAGAGACTGATACATTGTTATTTTCTGTTATTCTAATAACATGTTGCAAAACTTGCATATAAAATACACTGTTACCTATGAAGAACCCAAATAAAAAGGGGGGTCTGACCAGACCCCATTTGTTCAAATTAAGTTACATTTTTCCTTGTTCGCATGAGGGTTAAGTGGGCAGTGATGTCAACAAGAAAACCCATATCGGTAATCCAATCAGCATCCGATAACTCTCGTACCACATTATTTTTATGTACCATATAAAGGCCTATTTTCAATTTCTTGACGAGGATCATAAAATCTCTTTTAGTACATTCCCTCTGCTCACAGTAGTATACATGACATCAATGTATTCTGCCTCCAGAAGGTGTGGGTGATTGAGTCCTCGTGCATTGATAATTATAGTTTACCGTTTTAGCGTCAACACTCGTTACGTTTTCTATAAAGTTAGCAATTTGACCACACAATGATTGCTGATGAATGATGCAGTGGAGTACTATCAGTTCTATAGTCTATATACTGGTGAATTAACCTCTCGTTGCTTCGATTTGACCAGAGATACAAATCCAGACCTGTTTTCAACCATTGATGGTTCATTGGTTCACCATCGGTTGTCAATCCTGCCAGCTTGTCAAGTGGCAAATTCAAGTTTTTTTGCATTTCTAAAATGCTTGAAACATGTCTTGTCCTCTGGTGGCGTCATAAAGAGCAGCAATCTGGGTTAATTCTTCAGTTACAGTTAGATTTGATTCTACACCACGCGCCCCGCCCAGAACATAACCTGCGCGGTGTCTATGTTGTTCGTACAGCAGAAATGGAGAAAAACTTAACTCCTTTTGCTTCATTTAAATCATCTGCCATCTCATCTCGTTGACTCTCTGTCTGACCGTATTGCGTGATTAACTTATGTTAGCAAAACACTGCTCTTTATCACGGCACACAATTTCTGAGGCCTTCAACAAGAAATCTTAAAAAAATTCCATCCGCATATTAACAAAATCGAACTTTAATTCGCAAATTTTGTAGGCCTAGGCTTTAGGGCCGTTTAGGGCCTTAGGCAAAGCGCCACGGGCCAGAAAAAATCATCGGCGAGCCAGAAAAGGCCCGCGGGCCTGCTCTTTGATATCACTGTTGTAAAGCTTTAGGCCTATGTTACTCGCCTTTTGTTAACTAGATTTACTTAATCGAGCGATTGTTGGTGAGCAACCTATGTGCTACAAATCTTTCCATGGAATGGCAAGCTAAATCTCATCCTTCTATTATTACAGCCCCATTAACTTCCATAGCAGATAAGGCAAAACATATGGCTTTAGGGTAGCACTTTATAAATTTGAAGTTTACGAGTTAACACTGAAAACTATTTTAGCCCAGGATAAATTATGGATGATCCCTTAATATGTAATTATGTATGTTTAGGCATTTGGCTATCCACAGCTTTAGGACCTCTGGCTGAAAGTAGGCCTTCATAGTTACAGAAGCCATTTCATTTGATTTAATGAATTTTTTTAATGTTCTACTTTAAATGTTCGTCAATCGTTTGTCTGTGATTTTCAAGGTTTACTTATGAGGCTGTATCGCAAACATAACATCCCGATTCACGTTATTTGTATTTCAGCTGACCATTCTTCATTTATACCATTTATGTTCCACTTGTTTAACTGCTCAACATTTTACTTCTGGCAGATTACACAGTGATGTTGACAGGCGGTAAAAATTGCTAGTTATGGTTTGTCTATGTTGAAGATCTGAAGATGGATACAAGTATCCGTAACCAGAAAAAGCCATACAAATGCACATTTTTGCAGTTAATAATGATCAAAGCATTGGATCCTCAATCGCCATATAAGAGCCCACGCTGGAGAGAAGCCATATGAGTGCAATTTATTCCAGAAAGCAATTGCTGGTTCAGATAATATAGTAGTTCATTCTAGAACCCAAACTGGTGAAAGCACTTGAGTGCAATTTATGCCACAAAATGTTTGCACATAATGATGATCTGGAAGACCATAGAAGAACCAACACTAGAGAAAAACCATACCAGTGTGATGTTTGTGGCAAAGGTTTTCCATATAGGTGTCGGCTTGATAATCACACAAGAACCCACACTGGAGAGAAACCATTTGCGTCACAAAGCTTTTGCATGTAGGACTTTTTTGGATCTTCATATGAGAACCCACAGTGGAGCGAAACCTTATATTTGTCTGATGTGCAACAAAATATTAGTTTTAATCTTTCTTCACATGCAAAAATCCACACTGAAGAAAAGCCATATAAGTGCAATATTTGCTGCAAAGCATTTTCACGGGGGGGGGGGGGATAATCTTGAAGAACATAAGAGAACCCATACTGGAGCAAAACCGTTCGTTTGTCATTTCTGCAATAAAATCTTTTCAAAACGTTCCCTTATTTCAATGCATAAGCTTATATATAAGAACCCATACTGGAGAAAAACTATACACTTGTCAGTTCTGCAAGAAAAAGTTTGCGACTTAGTGATGGCTATCCGCATACAAAAACACACACTGGAAAGAATTCATACGTGTGCAGTTTATGTCACAAGTCGTTTGCATATAGACAAATACTTAGAATTCATGAAAGGATCAACACTGGGGAAAAACCATACACTTGTCGGTTCTGCAAGAAAATGTTTTCAAATCAGAGTAATTTCTGTGCATGAACGAACCCACACTGGAGAAAAGCGATACGTTTGTCCTCTTTGTAACAAAAGGTTTCTCAGCGTGTTCATCTTTCTGTGCATGCAAGAACCCACTAGAGAAAACCATACGTTTGTCTGCTGTGTAATAAATTGTTTTCAGGAAGGGGTAGTCTTCTCGTTCATACAAAAACCATGCAAATGCAGTTTGTGCCAGAAAACATTTGCACATGCTGGTGATCACGAAAAGCACAAGAGATCTCACAGTGGACAAAAGCTCTACAAATGTGAGTTATGCCAAGCAGCATTTTCTTGTAATGGTCATTATAATCTCCTGTTCAAAGGATCGCATTGACGAAAAGATATTATGTCAGTTTCCAGTCGTTGTCTTATGCAGGACAGACACACAACAAGGAAGTACTTCGCATTATAAGGGATTCATCATATTTAATTAAGTCGACAACTTTGAGGGAGACAGAGAGAGGGAGAAAGATTATGAAGTGTTAGCGTCTTCGTGAAGGAAACTACACAGTGACCGTCTCAGCGGAGGATTATAAGGCCAGCTGTCTAACGAAGCGGATACACTTCCATCGCCTTGGCAAGTATGCAACCTATTCTTCGTTTATTGTGTCTCAAATAATGTCGACATTATTTGGGATACAATAATTATTTGCGTCTCGTTCTCTACCACTGTGCGGGATATCGGTGTGACCCTAGACCAGGAATTGACCCTTTCAGAACACGTGAGGAATGTATGTCGCACGTGCTTCTACCATCTACGTCAGATTCGCACGGTATGTCGCTCACTAACAACTAAAGCCGCTACGACCCTGATGCATGCATTCATTTGCACCAGAGTCGACTATGAAAAGCATTCTTTTCGATCGTGGTTTGGTATTGTCAGGTCCGGAGCGCCTCAGGAGTTTCTCTTGAAGTGGCGTTATATAAATTTACGATTACGATAACACAAAATACAGTTTGACATAGAAAATTAACAGGGCATTGAGAAAATCCAGTAGACCCAGACGGAACCAATGGACCTACATTTTGAGGTGCTTATTTCCTTCTGCCTCAGCGAAGGATCGAACCCATATTCTCTGCGTTACAAGGCGAGCGCTCTATCCAGTCGGTTTGCATTTCCTCGTCTTATAATAAAACGATAGCGCATTGGATAACACACTGGCACAGAGAGCGAGAGGTACCGAGATCGAGATCCGTAGGCGGACATGCTTATTAGCGCCGGGTATTGCAGGCTGTCTGTTCTGTTAGTAGTTACGATTTATGTCTTCTGTGCACATATTCATGTCCAGTAAATGGCTAGGTATCTCATTCGTCTAAAAAAAGATTGACATGTTTCAAATAAGTATTACCGCTGGTATGGCGGATTTTCACTCCCACAATCTAAAGATAAGTATTTCTTATCTTTAGATTGTGGGAGTGAAAATCCGTCATGAGGGGATGATGATAGGACGAAGAAAGGAGACGGATGGTACTGGAGGGAATGGGATAAGACTTAAAATACGGGTGGGAATGGGCCACATTTTTGTCACCGTGTATTCTCTAGGCCTACTTTGTGCGACGACAATCTGAGTCGATTTCAGGTTCAGGCGCAGTAACAGGTTCCAGGAGTAGAGCAGTAACAGTCTTCGGAACAACAATCTATATCGCCAGAACACCTTTCCAAATCGTCCACACATCAGTTTCCGGACCTACAAAAAGCACAAACAGCGAAAACGCAAATTAAAGAAATGCGGAAGGTGTAACTGACTGCTGCCTGACTGAGTCGGTCAATTAGTCACTCAAACTGTCATTCTCACTAACTCATGAACTCATTATCACGCTCGATCGCTCACCCACTCATTCACTCACTCGTCTTACTCACTCGCTCTCCCACTCACTCAAACCAACCCATCCACCCACCGATCCAACCAACAACACATGACTGAATCACTCACTCGATCACTCAATTCTCTTACTCAATTCAGTCACCAATTAACTTTTTCAAACTCAGTCACTCACACGCACACCAAAACTCATTTTACCAAGACACTCACTTAGTTCGTTCACTTATATTCACTCGGAATATATGGCACCGAAACGAACTGAGGAGTTTGGCTATTGCGGACTTGATTTGATATAGCGCCGGTGAATAAGCTGGTCTCCCTGACGTGGCTTTTGTGGGCGCTGAGAAATTTTCGAAGATTTACATTACATTATACTATAAATGTAGAATAGAATAAAACACATCAAAGAAAAATTGACCACAGTAGAATTGAATAAAACCTTCCGTTTCAAATCTAGCAGTTGAAAGTCTCAATTCAGAAAAATACGGGATTAACGACGTTCGCCTGGGTCGTTCGTTACCTGTGAAGTCAGACAGATTCTGGAATGATTTTGCTGTTTAAAATTAAACCCTCCAATCTCCTGCTTTATCTTCTGTCGACGCCAACGATCCACACACGGGAACCATTTAAGAATGGTTGACACAGAGTACCTACTGTATGTAGATGGCGCGCAGTCCATTGAAATGGAGCAGCGAATGAACTCATTGTCATCGTTTAAAAATCGGTGGAAATGCATGAATGCGATCACACTAACTCATTTCGATCACCTTACGATATCGATATCCATGTCGACGACTCAAGAACTGAGTTTATCCTTTCAAACACAATTGTAGTAGGCCTATAGTTTAAACGTGGCTGAGAAGAGAGCCAAGTCCTAAATTCTAGACAATTAAAAGCTGTAGCTAGGCTCTAAAGAGTGAGTTCACCCAGTGCAATAATTAGGAACGTCTATCGCGCCACTGTCTCATGCGCAATGCATCAAACGATGGCCACCAAAATCAAGCAGTGTGATTCTCCTTACAGATTTACACGCGGTACCAAAAGCTCCCAGCTAGAGGCAGAGCGAAGGGCTCTGCGAGCTAACACTTCAGATATCAGATGCAGGACAACAGAGCTCACGTAGCTAGGCCAGAGCATAGCCAAGGAGGGAATGACAAATGAGCGCAGCGATTCTGTACTCGACGAGCTGCGAGACAGGGAGCCAGTGTAGGGTGTCATGCATGTAAGCCGAAACAGAGGCAAACTTAGGGATTCGACCAATTAGCCGAGAGCGAAAATGCTTCAGCCACCGCACAACGGTCCACACCCGCCAGTCGCCTTCGTCCAGATCAGGGATGTCAAACCTTTCTTTTAATTGTCGACTACATTTATTCTCAAACTATTTGCATGCGTATGTATGCAGACAGACAGACAGACAGACGGACACATAATGCAGACAAAATATGCTTATCAAATGGCATCAAATGTAATTTAAGTAGACATTTATATAGCACCTTCCATGAATGGATAGATAGATAGATAGATAGATAGATAGATAGATAGATAGATAGATAGATAGATAGATAGATAGATAGATAGATAGATAGATAGATAGATAGATAGATAGATAGATAGATAGATAGATAGATAGATAGATAGATAGATAGATAGATAGATAGATAGATAGATAGATAGATAGATAGATAGATATATAGATAGATAGATAGATAGATAGGTTGGTAGCTAGATAGATGGATACAGAAGGAGACTGAGACAGAGAATGACAAAGATAAAATGATTGCTGTTGCGTTCGTCTGCTGTTCACAAAACAATCTGAAGGCGAACCCATCATCCTCTTTACCAATATTTTAGGGCGAAGTTCAGTAATTATATAGTAGAAGAATTTTAGCAGAAAAAAAGGTGAATCGACTCAACAAATTAGAAGGAAGTGGAAACTTGGCACAGTTGTTAAGTAAGCCCCACTGATCAAAATATCAAAAGTCCCCATAAATCCATGCTGTGCTCAAGCCGCCATCTTGGAAAATGGCGGCCTAAATTCGGTTTTTCGGCTGTAACTTCAGAACCGCCGCAGCTATTAAAGAACGCAAAAGAGCAAAAATAATCCTCAATAAAAGCCGAATAAGTTTGGTATGTAACTGTTGTTTCTAGGATATAACATAAAAAAGTTACACAGGATTATGTAATAATAATTATGTATTTCAATGCAACGTAGAAAATGCAAATGCGCTTCTAATGGTGATTTCAGATCAAATTCATATCAGTGTCTATGTTAGGCTGATATAGTCCTCAGAGTCATCTAGTGACATCTGAATTGGGGAAACATGTTTCTTTAACTCGGAAACTATTTCTCTACATAGGCATAGGTCCTATATATGTCTATAGGATACCTATTACCTATTGCATTTTGAACATGCACTCCCTTTAGGCCTTGAACTTGATAATTAAATCTGCCAATATTTAAGATGCATCAGTGTAGTAGATAGGCCTTACGTCGTCGTCATCATCATCATCTTCATCATCATCATCATCATCATCATCATCATCATCATCATCATCATCATCATCATCATCATCATCATCATCATCATCATCATCATCATCATCATCATCATCATCATCATCATCATCATCATCATCATCATCATCATCATCATTGTGAACTGACCGAGTATCTGGTTGATTGTCGCCTCCTTGCTCGGTTTAAGTCTGCGTATACAGGGTGGGCCTTAAAAAAGGAACCCCTACGCATTTTTGCTAATATTTCGGCCAAAAGTAAGAATTTTTAAATCAAATTTCACAGGCTGAAAGGTAATTCATATCGATGTATAGCGGCCAAATTTCACCAAAACATTTCAAACAGAACAATAGTTATATCACTTTTAGTGAGTCCACCCACTGTTTGTTGATGGTTCAAAAACGTAACGCAACAAAAAGCAACAAAAAACGATTTTACTAAGTCACTTCTCAAATAATTGTTTTCAAACAAACTTGATATTGCCAGATACATATTATTATTATTTAGAAAAGAAACGGGGTACCAGCGTAACTGAACGTCACTGTGACGTCACTTAGCAAGAAGACGATCAAGTTGGTAAATAAAGATTGTTTCAGTTTAATAATTTTTTATTGAAACAATGAAATTGAAATTCTAAAATATCAAGATGGGCAAGGTGTCAGTGATAGACAAAATGCGTATGCAGACACTTCATGAGCAGGGTCTTTGAGCTAAAGCTCTAATCACCGCTTGCCCTGATAAACAGTGGAAGCTGAGTAGGCCTATCGTTAAAAAAATATGCCCCCCGCATTGATGAAAGGGGATCGGCTCTAGAACGCCGTAAAGGCAGCGGAAGGCCGAAATCTTCCGCACTCCAACAAATGGATAACCCCGTAAGGAGAGCTATGCTGGAGAAATACCACAATCTGCTACCAAAGCCAAAAACGATAAGAGAATTGAAGGTCTCATTGAAGTTGATGTGGGAAGATTTACCTCTGGAACCCATCAACAAAGACATCAAAACTTTACAAAAAGACTCGGAACATGTATGGGCACTGGTGGTGGACACTTGAACTCAAGTTGTGAAACAATAATCAAGTTTGTTTGATTACAATTATTTGAGAAGTGACTTAGTAAAATCGTTTTTTGTTGCTTTTTGTTGCGTTACGTTTTTGAACCATCAACAAACAGTGGGTGGACTCACTAAAAGTTATATAACTTTTGTTATGTTTGAAACTTTTCTGTGAAATTTGGCCATTATACGTAGAAATGAATTACCTTTAAGCCTGTAAAACATGATTTAAAATTTCTTACTGTTGGCCGAAATATTAGCAAAAATGGGTAGGGGTTCCTTTTTTGGCCCACCCTGTAGGCTAACTCTAAAGCAGGGGTTCGCAACCTTTTCGTTAATGTCGGCCTCATTAAAGGCTCATATTCTCACCACGGCCGCCAGGATATGTAAAAAATGCACGTGTGGGAACGTTTACTGTGTTAGCTGTTACAACTATATTTACTGACGTCTATTCCTTCTCCACGAATTTCGGTATGCCTTCCAAGTCTTTTCCATAACAAAAATTAATAAAAGAGTAGGCCTAATAAGAAACACGATTAATTTTATCTACATCTTCAATCCTATTCAAATTTGTAGCTAACAATATTCCAGATAAGTCACTTTCTTGGATATTGACGGAGAGGCATGAGAAGGCGGGAGACCTTAAGACGTATTTCAGACTCCAAGTTGTCCATCAATCGAGTTCTGTCCTTTTTTTCAAACAATTCATCCGAGAGAAGACTGCATCACACACTGATTTTTACAGTGGCGTAGCCAGACAAAAATTCCGAGGGGTTTTAAGTTTTCGGGGTTTCCTGGGCGTATTTAGGGGGTTTCGGGGTTCAACCTCCCCCATATAAGTTTCCTGAAATTTTTCATAGGCTTTTACATGCAAAATACAAAAAACCTTAACTTCTTCATTGGAAACCCCCGAAATCTTAAAACCCCACCGAAATATTTTCCTGGCTACGCCTAAGGGGAGGGTTCCCATTGGAAATTGTCGTATTTTTCTATATTTTTAGTTTTAATAACAATAATGCATTTATTTCGGGGGTTGAACCCATAAAACCACCCTCTAAATACGCCCATGCCTCCGAAGAGAACCAGGGTATTTCTTGCCATGACAGTTCTCGAAGTCTACGGTATTCCACCACCAACTTTCACACCTCTAATAAATCGGCTTTATCCTCGAACTTCTTTAGGAGTTGTTCGTCATTCTTCAACTCTACCAATTCTATGTGGAGGTCCAGTGGAGCATTCTCTGCCTCCATTAGATGAGGAGTAGTAGGCCTAGTAACAAGTAACAGTGCGGTCACAATCTTTAAAGTCATTGAATCGTTCAGTGAATTCTTGCAGCATGGCATCAAGGATGGCGGTAAAGGACGCAGTAGGAATGCCGTCCAGTTGCATTTTGTACACTGTAACTGTCATTGACCACTATCTCTCTGCACCTCTGCTCGTACAATGCAGTGCAGTGGTTGGCTGTTCATTGCTTAATATGGATATTATTAGTCTGCCTGCCTCTTTGAGCTACATATGCAGGGATGCATACTCAGATGGCATTGGTGCATTCTTAAAGAGCGTAAGCGTGCGAGGGTTTGTGTGTGTGTATGTGTGAGTATAATACTTGTTGATATATGCATGCACTAACATAGAAGCAAAAATGACTAACTGATTCACATCACCTCAGTTTTAAACAATAGATTAAAAATATTTATGAATTAATATACACAAGGCCGCCAATACATTACAATATTATTGGACCTTTCATCCACGGCCGCCAAATCTCTCTCTTACGGCCGCATGCGGCCGTACGTACGGCCGCAGGATGCGCACCCCTGCTCTAAAGAGACAGCGCTTCTTAGTGTTCTCCGATAAGGTCGATGCCATTGATTCAAGCCCACTGGCGATTCCATCGTTATGGTATGCTGGCATTCGACGCAGTCGACCATTAATTCACCAACTGTCGAACTTGCTTGGAACCAAGGATGGGTTCAAGTTGAC
Organism: Aporrectodea caliginosa; assembly: GCA_020284085.1. Lineage (NCBI taxonomy): Eukaryota > Metazoa > Annelida > Clitellata > Crassiclitellata > Lumbricidae > Aporrectodea > Aporrectodea caliginosa. The sequence continues at coordinate 416,296 of JACEVL010000186.1, forward strand.
TTGAATCCAACTTAAAAGGGCACACACAATCTGTTCATTTTGCAGAGGAGGAGGCTGTGGATGTGGTGTTCCACAAGGAGCAGTGCTTGGCCCTCTCCTCTGTACTACATACATGTTGAGAGAATTATAGAAGCGCGTGGTTCTCTTCACCACTGCCAAGTCTCCACTTCCTTCTAATTTGTTGAGTCGAATTTCTTATAATTCCTCCACTAATAAGCCTACTCTGGGTGTCGTAAATCGTCCTAGGACAACTAGAGGTAATGTTGGCGTTTCGCATATTAGTAAAATATGCATAAAAACGCCTTTTAAACGACTTAACAAATAGCACTTCAAAGTCGGCGATTGGAATCGGTCAGCGATTACGCTTTGTAAATAAGTTAATAAGATGCACGTGGTAATCAATCTTATCCGGATGTTACTCATTCTAACGAGTTCTGCTCACTCAACATCCCTCCCTCTCTTTAACCTCTATCGTCGTCCTATCGTTTTCATCTGTCAATCAGTCATCTCTGTCTCTTCATTTGACATCTGTCCGTCGGTCAAGTCTTCCTATCTTAATCTTCATTACTTACCTATGTCCATCCTGCACGTCTCCTGAATTCTTATTCTACTGACAGATGCGTGAAAATCAGCTACGTCATTATATAATTGTAATTCTTGTTGTTGCCAATAATGACGGTGTGTTGTTGTCAATTGTAATATAAAATAGCATCTACAGCGCTATGGTATAATGCAAAAGGTGTCAGCCGATGGCGCTCCAAAGCCAATCCTTAATCAGGTAACTATTAACCCTCGAGCTACCAAGGGGGGTGGTTGCCACCCTCCTAGGTTTTTTTCATCTCAAACTTTTTCAGTATGGAATAAAAATTTGACCTTTTAGGTAGCTGTAGGGGGTTCATTTACACACGTTTTTAGGTACAATGTGAGATGATATCTCACACCGTTCAAAAGTTATACCCAATATACCCTATGGCGAATACTTTGATTCCTTGGCGAACACCACGAAGAGCCTTTCCGAACATTTCTCCATAGACACTGCGCATGCTTGATTTTCACCGATAAGCGTTTGCTAAGCGTTATTACGGTAGGCGATTTTGCGGACACTATTGTATATTTTATTGTCTACATAGAGCTTGAGGCAAAAACCTTAATGCCATTACGAATATGTAAACTTTCCACACTGGTATAAACGATAACCTGATTCATAATTTTGTCTAAAATACCGAAGACACACTTCGTTTCAATAAAGTTTGATGAACTTTAACAATTTCTTACTAATATATTTGAAATATAGCTAGACCAAGTGCAACGTCTTAACAATTAACTATGCATTCATACATTTGCTTGGACTCTTGTGTTAGCTTATGACGTCGGTTTAGCAAACGAATGGAACAGATTCTGTTTGAAAAGTCTGTCTGTCTTTCCGTCTGTGCATCCACCTGTGTGTTTGTGGTTGTCTGTGCTCGTATGCCTGCTAGTACAGATCCACTCACGTTGATCCTATCACGTGCTTTCTATTGTCTGGTTTGTATATCTGCATGTAGCGGGTGTAGCCTATCTGTTTGTCTACCTGTCAATGATTTAGACCAGATCACTCATTTTGATCCTGTTTTGGTCATCGCCTATATCTACTGTGGACCTTGATCAGATGATCAGATAAGACAGATTTCTATTGTTTGTCTTCCTGTCAATGTGATATGCCAGCCCACTCACTTTGACCCTGTCACGTGATTGGTGTCACCTTGACCTCGCGCTCATTTAATAAGTGGGTAAAAAGTTCCATTGCTAGGTGAGAAAAGTTAATTCCCTTCATCACCAGGTAAAAAGTGGGCCCGTTCCATCACTAGATAAAAGTGGGCCAGTTTCGTCTCTAGGTAAAGAGTGAGCCAGTTTCATCACTTCCATTAAAACTCATGGGTTAACACTTTAGCGACCAGCTGCATTGGTTCCCAGTCACTTTTAGTACACTACTGTCGTTAAAGTGTTAAAGAAAAATGACTCCCTGGAATATCAAAGCATAATCCTCCTTCTCGCACTTCTCACGAGTGTCACTGAATATGATCCAGGACCATCATTGCTGAAAACTTTAAATTTCTATCATCTCAAAAATCCTTCTATCCTTATTCGGGTTTGAACGTTGTCATGACTTAGACATTGACCAAAATGGCTCATAAAAGTCAGGTGTATGGGTTGTCCGCTACTATGACTCAAGAGCCATGGCAAGCTCAAAGTTTCGCCTAATAACCAATAAACCTTTCAAAATAAAATGTTTTATGATAGTCTTATCGGCTAAGCCTGCGACCGACTTTTGAAGCACTCTACAAAGCACTTGAAGCACTGCAAGCGACCCACATGACTGTATCAACAGTCAAATGTAAAAGCTTGGCGTAGAAGCATATAAACTCTCAAAATATCGTATGATATTATAAGGATATGCGAACATGAATGCACTCTACCCTAAACAAAGCCGCATAGCCAACAATATCAATACGTCGATACATAGATAGACAGATACATACGTACGCGCAGTCACACATATGCTATTCGAAGTTTTAGTGAAGAGATAGGATTCAAGAGAATAAGTTCCATTTTACGTCGGACTAATAAATCTTAGAAAGAAGTACCAAGATACTTTTTAAGTTGATGGTCAGGCTTCAAACATACTGTAGGCCTATTATATTGATACCTGGACTAAGAGGTATAAATTTATGCGTTATCCTAAATTTAGAGAATCTAGGTTGAAATATGTCTTAGGTCAGCGAAGTCGTGCTTTGCCAATTTTCAGGAAGGAATGGAAGTGTGGTCTCGTCTATATATAAACGACGCGAAAAGGAAGGGAGCTGAGTTTGACAAATGGAAGTTGAGGCCTGTTGCCGTTTGAGTTAGTTAAGTAGGATTGCTAAATCTCCAGATGTGTATTTAAGACTATTTTCTGAAACATGTTATCTTTATCTGTGAGTTTCGTGTCGTTATCTGACCAACGGAGTTGCTCTCTAGAAGTCGTTGTTAGACACGGACGCTTCAACGTGAAAGTGGACTCGTGTGAAGAACTGGTGTTTTGTTTCGACTGTGTCATCTGTTCTTTTATTGTTGAGAATATATAATTGTATTTTATGATACATCGTTTCCTTATCTTTTTAGTTGTAGCATATTATAACAATGCCTTAACAAAGAAATGACGACCATTCAGAATGAGAACGCGTGAGAAATAGTGGGTCACTGATTAAAAGAATCTGGTATTCGTTTTGAATACTTGTAGTTGGCTATATCTTAATGCTTTCACGCCCATTTTAAAAATTGCTAAAGTTTACGTTTGTTTTACAGAATCGTTCGTTACACTCATGAACAATTCTGTTTGTTTGCTATTTCTTTCATTATAAATCAGAAAGAATCGTGGTTCATCGCATTGTCTGTGATGAAGATGAACTGCAGACTACTTCTTACGTTGGCCCTACTTGCATCATTGTACTGTCAAACTGGTGAGCTATTTATTTTAGAGGACATTAGTTATGTAGGTTTTGACTTCTATAGCGCCAGATAAACGATGGAAGGAATGCACTCAGTGACACGGATAACTGACGGAAGGCGTGCTAACTGGATCACTGATGAACACATTTCAGACCACCAGCTGGGCGCCATTAAGTCTGAGGTACCAGCCCAGTGACCGACTGACCAAAATGTTACGTGGGCAGAGATACAAAGACGGACAAAGTCGAATACGGACAGAGACACAGAGAGAGATAGGCAGACGCACCTATCTAAATAGGCTAGGAAAGTATCCTGACTGACTTCATCTGTATCAACAGAGACTGATTTAAGCATAAAAGGCAGAGCAGTCGGGTAGACAGAACAGTTGACTGAGTTGTCGTTGTCTTCATCGACGCCCATTGCTTTTCATTCCGTCAATAAATGACGCAATCTACTGAAGTTCCATAAGATTCCGGGCCGTAGCAGACCATCCTGTATACACACGATCATCACGCCGACCTTGGTATTAGGTCGTGCCGAGTAAGAATCCGCTGCAACTTGATATATTATAATAGACCGCCGACCGTGCTACCTTACATACGGACAGGTAAACAAACTCAACACTTCATCTGCTACTCTGAAGTGGAGGAATGAATACGTTTGGATAGCTGGATAGTCTTTCAATTAGGAGATAGGTATGGATAAGATCGAGTTCACATTGCTGTTTCGGAGAGATAGTAATATCTGACTGGAAGACAGGTAATGATGATCGAGGTTGAAGTTGAGAGTTACGAGTAGAGAAAGTAGTATCTGCAGGTGAATCGATTGTGACTTGGGAAAGGATTGATTGAAGAGAGGTAGGTTGTAATTTTGACGGAGGAGAAAGAAAGAAACGACTCAGCTATTGACTTAGGAAGTGGGCTGAAGGAGTATTAAGTATTATAATTATGAAACTACTGAACTGCAAAGCCTCACCAGAACCCGTCTCACATCTCATTTTCTTGCTGCTAAAAATATACCGCATGGCATTTTCGTAGTTTCAGTAGGATATGACCATTTTGTTACAAAAATCCAGTCGATCATTGATTGCCTTAAATCTTAAAATAAAATGTGTATAAAAATATTTAATTTTGCATTTTTAGCGGAAAAGTTGATTATGAAACCACGTAATACCGACATTAAGGTCAACCATTCAACTTATTTCAATTGCTCCACTGATATTAGGCCTACGGACATTTTTTGGTTTCACGGAACCAAATATGTTTATATCGGAGAAACAATTTTGGAACCGTATACTGAAAGATTCGAGGTTGATCGAGATGTATGGAATGGAACATACATTTACAATCTGATCATTCGTTCAGTGCAACCTAGCGACGCCGGAGAATACATCTGCTCCGATGATGAAGTGTATGGAGAGAAATATTCAGTTCAACTCATTGTCTTCGGTGAGGTTCTATGTGACTTTTATGTTCAAGAGACAACAGAATTCCCCTTAAACTTATGTGAAATAGAAATTCCTTGGCTCAGCGGCTAATGCTGGACAAAACAGATGACGTTACGAGAATATCAATAAACATTTTATTAGTTGATATTTTGACCAAAGCGTCTCACGTTTCACGCTTTAAAAATAAAGTTTGGACGTTTTTATTTGTTCTTTCAATTACACCATATTATTTATTATTTTTATTTGTGCACGGTTTCAGTTTTTGGCTTTGGCTTTTTGAGAAATCTTGCTGCTTAAAAATAGTGACAGTTAAAAGATGTTGTTTGAATAACCTTAAATGCTAAATTGCAATGTTCTAGTTCTAAGAGGAAATTAGAATATTTGCCTAAATTATTACATTATTATAACAGTGCAAAATCTTAATATTGTATTTCAAAATTAAATGCTAAATAACAACGTTTTCTTTTTAATAGAATATTTCAATATTTGAGATGATATTATACTCAAATATTATAACGATGTCAAAATCTTAAAATTGCATTGCTATTGATGCATTTGTTTTCAAGAGGACGATCCCATCTGTCGATCTAACATAGAACTAGACGAAGTCATTGGACAAAATACGTGCAGCATAGAACCAGATAAAGTGGAATTAGAATGCGGTGTAACATACCATGGTAATATTCCACCTCAGATGGAATGGAAGAAGGTTGGAGAAAACAGTTCCACACCATTAGAGGTTTCAGTTGTTACGTATAGGAATCACTTCGTATCCACCTTGAAGCTTAAAGGTGACATCGCTCTGAACAACTCCTCTTACGTTTGTGAAACAAAACGAACAACTCAGGAGCCAATCAAGTGCATCTCCAAAGTCATACAAATATTGTGTAGGTAGGATATGTAAGCGTTAGAAATTATTCCATCTTCACTTGGTTCATCTTTGCCTCTTCGGTTTATAATGTGATTTAATCAGAAAACAGACGTAATCGTATCTCTACATCATTAAGTTTTCTTAATAATACTAAAACTCCTACCATGCATAAGATTTCATATCGGTTGCGACGCCCGCAGTATTTGGATCGCCAAAAGTGATTAGGCTTTTTTCGAAGCATATAGTCTATTTGTAGATATAAATCTTTGCAAATTTGAAATCTGTCAAGCAAGCTGACGTTGTAAACAGAAAAGTGGAGGAGGTGCGTTGTACGATGTGCCGACCTGCCACGGGAAGGATTATACGTACTAGTAAGAGCTTTTCGAGTGAAACTTTATAGAGTTCGCCGGTGTCATTTGGTTGCAATTAAAATTCCAAACTCGTGCGAAATCTGGCAATGTATTTCCACTTCGAATGAATATGGGGCGCGGTGGTGTAGGGTATGTTCGGTGCCTTGCAGCCGGAGAGTTGCGGGTTCGAATCCACCTCAAGCCGCCGCGTAGAAACCTTGGGCAAGTCCTTCACTCGCAATTGCACATGCGCTTCGGCGTGAATCTCCGATTCAGTGTCCGCGCTGTACTCGTGAGCACCTCTGAGTAGAAATCTTGAAGGGGCGCTATAACAAGTGCTCATACATACATACATACATACATACATCAACTTTTAAAAATCAAGGAAAAATGGCCATAACTCAGAATCACCCAAATGAAAGAACATTGCTGAGGTACAGCCATTTGTCCTTGGTTTTAGACTTTTGACTTTGAAATGACCTTGGATTATGTTAGCACTTTAGTACCATATCTTCTCAAAATGTAGCCCTTATCGGCCCAAGCAAACAGGTAGAAGAATCACTCAAATAGAGCAATATTTGGCTGGTTTTGCTCTGGTTTTATTCTCAAATTGACCTTTTTTACCTTAAAGTGACCTTGAATTGTCTCACATTTAGTTACCCTGTTCATCAAAATGTTCATCCATTTGTTGTGATAATAAGTGTAAATTGACAATGAACCAATACCCGAGCATGGGCGCCTTCAGTCCTGGGATTTTAAGTATGTTCGAGGGCTTTCAGCGACCTTAGGATAACATTTAAAAATTCTGTAAAAAATATTTATAGACAACATTTGAATAGAATAATGGGACAAACTTGAGTAAGGGTGTTTTCTGCTATGTATCATTATTCTGGACTCCTCAAGCTGGACTCACTGAAGACTGAGCTATCATTCGTTATCTTGTGGCGATAAGTTATTCTTCTTTGGTAGTACATTATCCAACGTGAAATTGATTTTAAAAATTATTCTAAGTAGTGGCACCATGATTACGTTTGGTAGCGATTTTCACTTTCAGTTGCACTCAATGGCAACTCAACAGTAAACAGAACTATTGACGACGAAATACATTGTTACGCAAACACGAGTCAGTCTTGCAACTATAGGTGGAGATGGTTGCAAGATTTTTCGACTGAGTCATCAACATCCGTTCTAAAGGCCAGAAAACCAGGATGGCACGGATGTGAAGCTGAATGCTACCTGAGAAACGAAACTTGCAATCTGCTCGTTATGCGGGCATTGGTTTCTGGTGACAAGGGTAGACTCCTATTGACATTCTTTTGTCCCTGTTATCATCATTGTTTCTGCAGCGCAGTGTAGACCAGCATGCTAGCGATTCTCAACTTAATTCAACAATCAACATTCTTTAAAAGTCGACTCTGCTTTAGCGTCGTATTCATTCGCAAGATAAATTATATTTTAATCTTTTGACCAGTCACTTCGTGAACTAGGTGTTTTATCATATACTGATATAAAAATAGCCTATCATTCATTATCCTTCTGCTTAGAGACTGAAAACCTTTGTTTTGTTAAATTGCATAGTCAAACGCATAATAAATTTTGCAGAGAAAAGCCAAACGAGGAACATGATTATCGCTGTCGTGGTGACTGTGGTCGTTACGCTGGTAACAGCTTGTGTTGTGTTCATCGTCGTGGCCGTGATCTGTAATGAAAAAGGTAATTTATTTAACGCTGCTGCAGGTTAACAGAATCTCAGTATTTGCATATAGGATATTAGACTGAGGAAATTATAGTCAGTAAGCTTTATTCATTTCAAGAGAAAATCAGTCAAAATCTTCTCTGGTCGCTTTAACCGTCGGGCTACCCCCTACGTTGTTATGCGTAACTTTTTCTCATATGGAATATAATTTTGGGCACATTTGAGGTAAACATTATGATGGTATCTCACGCCGTTCAAAAGTTATACCTGATATAGCCGAGGTACTAGAGGGGTGGATACCACCCCCTTGGTTTTTCGACCATAGCGTATTCAATTTTCTTCCTAGAAGAGAAACAAATATACCATTCGTTAGAGGGAATGCAGGGCTTCATTTTCTTGCTTAATTATTTGTCTTTTGAACACTGAAAGTGATACAAATAAACAATAATACGTGAAAATGGCGGAATGCAGCATCACAACGTAAACCGATATTTCTACATAAACTTTGTCAACAGTTACAGATTTAGAACTTATATTAGCTGAAACAGATACTGAAGATGAAGTGAAAAGCCAGTTTACAGGAAGCATTCGCACAAAATAACGGGAGTAACTTGCAATAACTGTAAGGACCCCCGACATATTTGACTGCCGTGAACAATAACGTGAAGTCTTGTTTAATGTTGCCTTTAGATATCGCTGTATCTAATACAGACTATGGACTAGTTTGTAGGTTATTGTTACAAATGAAGCCTCATTATGCTTAAAATGTTGTTGGATACATAGATCAGTTTCAAAACACACATAATCGTATAACGTATATTTGTTTGTCCAAAAAGTAAAAAATGTACGAAATAATATAAAATAATGCTAATTATCAGTTCCGTTGTCAAAAGTTTTCTAATTTCGAGGTGCATTCACATAATGTACAAATAAATATACCATTTTGTTCATAAATGAAAGCTAAATCCACTGCTGTATTACAACATATGATATGTGAAACCAAACCCGAATTCCAGGGGGGTGGTAACCACCCCTTGGTAGTCCGCGTTACAAAAAACCTCGGTAGCCTGACGGTTAATCGTTCCGGAAATAAAAAGTAAATAAATACGTAATCTTCATTACAGCGGTATAAATGAATCGCGCACGTATTCTGTCGTTTTTTTGTTGCTTTTTGTTGCGTTACGTTTTTGAACCATCAAAAAACAGTGGGTGGACTCACTAAAAGTGATATAACTTTTGTTCTGTTTGAAAATGTTCGAAGAAATTTGGCCATTATATGTAGATATGAATTACCTTTCTGCCGGTAAAATGTGATTTAAAAATTCTTACTCTTGACCGAAATATCAGCCAAATGCGTAGGGGGTTACTTTTTTTTGGCCCACCCTGTACATATAGCATGTAAGTGTTTAACAAAAGTTGGTCACATGCAGATTATAATGAATGATTTTCGTTCGTTAGGGCCTCTAAGGTCACCTGGTATAATTATGTCTAACAAAATTGTTTCTCTCTTTTACATTTTCTTCCGTGTATTTCTAATGGTGTTCCGACGTTGGTCTTCAAGATCTCGCCACAACCATGCACTTGTCCATCCAGGTTTTGTAGGTTATTAGGTGGACGGTGTTAAGCTCCATTTTGAAAGGCTAAGACTGTCTCCGGATTGGTTCTAACCGTTCCACTATAATTGTGACCAATTTCCGGCTGCCAAAGAATGTCCTCCTTCACAGACCCGGATTGCTAAGCTAATTTGAAATAGCATAACGTCGTCTGTATAGGTAGAAAGAGGTAGGCACAGCATTTTTTAGGTACCTGAAAGGAACTAGTGGTGCAATGTTTTATGTGGCTTTAGTGCAACCGCATTACCAGAAGAACTTCAGAATATAAGCTTATTATCAGTGTTGGGTAAACTCACACAAGAAATGAGTTAAATCAAAACTCAACTCATGCACCTCAAAATGAGTTTAAACTCAAACTCAACTCATCCTAAGTGAAATGAGTTAACTCAAGCTCAGTTGCTAAATGAGTTAACTCATCAACTCACTTGTCTCATACCAGCACGTTCTAATCGAACGTTGTACAAATACACAGTTACCAAGAAATGGTATCATCAGTTTATTATTATTAGTATAACTGTTATTATTATTAATGGGATAATGGATAAATCAGGTTATTATTACTGAGTCAAAGTAAACACCACAGTTCACATGTTTCACATCTCAAACATGACTGGTATTAGCTTTAAGCAGAAGTTTTTAAAAGTTGGTGTGTGACAGCCTGTTCCGATATTTAAAAAACCTGCTTGTTTCAACATAATATGTGCCGAGTGAGTTGAGTTTGAAATAATTGAGTTATAACTCAAACTCACAGAAAATATGAGTTAACTCAAACTCATAACTCACACTCTTTAAGATGAGTTAACTCAAACTCATAAATCACAGCAAGTGAGTTAACTCGTGAGTTTAAACTCATCTGAGTTAACTCATACCCAACACTGCTTATTATGTTTGATTTGTGAGCTTTCGTCTAATAAACATATATTATTAACAAGGTACATTGTAAGTTGTGACTAACGGTAGGCTCTATATTCTTGAAATTCATCGGTGAATAAATTATAGTTTCCGACGAAACTCTTGCTGAAAACATAGACTGTGCTTCGTCGTCGGAAAACGATCGCAGTCAAACTCTAAATTAACTTGTAAAAGAACTAGTAACGGCTGCCAAATATTAGTATATTTTAGTTCATGTACAAACGACATAATTTTCTTTAGATTACATCAGGATTTAAACTGAATATTGCTAAAACTAGCCCTTCAGTAGCCGAAGGAGTTAAATGATTTTAGACGAAGCAGCTGTTGAGAATGTACTTTCCTGATACTGCATTGATCCACGCTTCCACCTCCTCATAATCGATGTTGGAAATGCTTTCTATTCTGGTCTGGGATCCTCTCTTATCATGAAATTAGTCTGTTCTGTCGCCTGATTGGTGGTATCCCGAAAACTGGCCATATATGGGTATATTTCACAACCGGAGGCAAATTAGATAAATTTCCGTCTTCTCCTTTGGGCGGGTTACACAAACTGTAAAATTATAATTTTAAATTTTAAATACATCATAGGGCATAAGTTAGTTATAAAAAAATTATTTCTGTTATATAATTTAGATGATTAGTATGAGAACAAAATTGTAAAGTCCAATTTTATCCCGAAATTGCATTTTCCTTTCTAATGGTGCGTCAATTCAACGTTACGTTAGGGTAACAGATGAAGCGCTGAACTGATGTTTTATAATTTTTAGATCATCAGCTTACATTATATCCATTGCTCCATATGGTTTTCATTAACTTATTAACGAATTAAATAATTAAAAATAAATAAAACCCTCTGTCTTCAAATATTGCTTACAACTCCGTTACGCTTGGTTTCTGCCATCTGTGGAATAAATTGAAAACTCATATTTTTTAATTGACATCTTTTATAGCAGGGAACATTTCTGCATTGATTTTACCAAAAAAGAAATCAATATTGATGTTTGCTTCTGTTGACAATTTTCGAAAATTTATCCGGTAATGTCATAGTATAAAAAAGATTTACAACTCCGTGACTGTAATTATTGCATTTTGCGTATATATATAATTTTGTTTCTTTAAAAAAATATATTGAAACTGACAGCCTGGCCACTATGAACTAACTATTTTTTTTATATTGTAACTCGCCCCGTGAGCGTGGAGACCTGATTATGAATATTTTACAACTCCGTTACTACAACTCCGTTACTTTATTTTTCTATTAAAATGAATTTATTTAATGGTACATGTAGATAATTTATCGTCATAATAATTTATTTTGCTGTGTAATAATTTAATGCACACTTAGTACTAATTAATCACTAATTATAAAAAGTGACGGTATATTGTAATGTGTATTTATTACCTAACGGAGTTGTAAATATTTCGGAATCAAAGTTGTATGTGTTTCACATAGTAAAAAAACTCAAATGAAAAATTAGGCCAAATTTGTCAAATTTAAGTTCTGCTCAATATTAAGTATGCTTCAGCATTGCAATGCAAATATTTGTGTAAGAATTTTATTTTATTTTTCATGACTTTATTTTTCCCTAATTCTATTTCTGAATTTGCCTCCGGTTGTGAAATATACCCATATAACTACATGCGTTATACATTGCACTGGCAAAGCATTCAATAAGATTTTAAGCGGAACTGCTTAATGGGAATTTCCCCATCTAATCATTCTTGGCTCACTCTGTCTGTGCCTCGTCTGTTCCTGGCCGCGGGGGTGCTTCTTTCGGCCGATCAGGGTTTTCTTCATATCCTCTGGCTCGTTCCTCTACAACTCAGCTCAGGAGCTTCGCTTTCGTCGGTCCTTGGCCTGGAACAACCTTACTCATAATACTAAAGCTCCTTCTCTCTTCCGCAAGCACTTAAACTCTATTCTATTTGAACGCGGGTTCTTCTTGTTGGGTCGCTACTGATAAGATTTTTCCTTGATGTCGTGCTTAACAAATTTTCACCTATGTTATGTAATGCTATGTTATGCTCCATCACAGATGAACGAAAGAAGAAACGCAAAGCGGCACACGAAAAGGAAAGTCTACTTCTTAGCAAACTTGCAGGTATGTAGGCCTATATATATTTTCGTTCACCACCGACATAATTTATCTTGAAATAACCAAGGTGCTTCAAAAGATTTCTAACACATGTTTACTGATGCCGAAAACAAGAACATGCCTAGACCTAGTTCAAAAACTCTGTTAGAATTTGTAGAATCTTGGGAATTTGCACACAAATACAATAAATTTGTCAATGGTGAAAGTTGATGTTCCTTTTGTCTGACGCACAAGGAGAAATGTATTAAATCGGACTGTAAACCTTAGAGACACGTACATCTTTTCTAACACAAAATATGAACACAATTTAATTCGTTTAACTCGATTCTGGTAAGAGACGAAGGATCAGAAGCTTCTACATTAGTGTGGTCCAAACTTACATGGGAAAAATATTTTTTTCAAAATATGCTGCTCCACAAAGCTGCCCATGTTACACTTGACTAGAAGACTATGTGTTGAAAAAATTGAAGAGATCTGAGCATGTTTAGAGGTCGCTAGGTTTCGACACTTTTTGTAGAAATTGCAAAAAATTGCGCATCTGACGCGTTAATATCTGCATTATGAATTAAAATAAGCACTCATGAACACGAAGCACCATCTTTCTAAATCATGATCAATATGCCAACTGTATTTAAGTAAATAAAAAAAATAATAAGCTTATTTACAAATAAAAACTTTTTTCAAGTTCTTTCTGAGAAATAAGCGGTTGTTGGCTTATTAGGCCTATATGGCGAATTTTTAAATTTTGCATACCAATTTTTCATTACAATTCGTTTCATATACAATTGGATTGTTCAATATTGCTCTATATGCTGCTAATTTAGCATGATTCGAGTATTTTGTCATCTGTGAAGCCAGCCTTGAATATGAAATAAGTTTACTGCACATGTTTTTTCACATTCTGCAATAAAATAAAAAAAATCATACGGGACAACAACGGCAGCAATGGTGGAACTGTCATCAACCAGGAGTTCCCCACAATGTTGACTTCCAAACAAATGAGACAATCCTGTTGAATTTCATGCTTCATTACCAAAATGGACTAACAGTTGGTGAGGCCACGAATGTAACAATAGTCGCTGTGTTCGTAATCAATCCCTGAACAGCATGCTGATTCGGGTGTTCGCAAACACTTTAAGTTGTATGAGCGAAGATTTCTGCTGATTCAAGTAGTTACAGTTTGAGGTCGATTTAAATTAACTCGTCATCTCTGATATTTCTCCGAACACATTATTCCACGCGCTTTCTTTGATGAGTGTGTCATTGAAGCCACCAAGGTTGTTGTGGTAATGCAATCTTACTCATCCACCTAATCCGCTATCCATGAAACGTCTGGACAGGAAATCCTTCGACCATCAGACTCCACTGCAGGCGTATGCCAAGAGGAGATCTTTAAAACTGTTTGGTCTTCTTACCATCCAGGGACAGGAAAAACCCAATCACATTATATCAAAGGCTTCTACTCTCTGACCACTGGACCCTACTTTCCAGTCGATGAAGGCAAATATCAAACTGTTGATGGTTGTCAATGACAGCGCAGAACGTGGAGTGGCTCTGATCTATTCTTACATTGATGTACAAAGAATGAGTCACGGAAACAATACTTGCTGCAACTTGTCTCCAGTCATCGTTCAATTTTTTCTGTTCCAACGAAGGCAAAATGAAATAATAGCGGGTTTCAGGTTTTCCAGCACTTCAATGACAGGATTTATGCAGACTGGATAACTTCTTTAATTATCCAAAGCTATGTTGCATTATAAATTTAATGCAGCCTGACTAAGCAGTAACACTGCCGTATATTTCTAATTGGGCTGTTTATTGTCCAAGATAATAACTGACTTGAAAAGAAAATAATAACTGACTTGAAAAAATCAAAATTATACATGGTTTTTGACAAGTTCATTTATTCGATTATATTTAGAGGTCGCAATGTTTTCGACTTTTTGCTATATTATAGCAAAAAGTCGAAAAACATTGCGACCTCTAAATATAATCGAATCTTTCCACAATTTTGCATATAGACTCATGTTTTCATGTGTAACAGGGGCAGCCTTGTGGAGCAAAGCATTTCCAACTTTTAATTTTTTGGACCACACTATTCTACATCAACTCTTCGGAAGCAATTGGCCCGAAAGTAGGAAAATATTGCGTACTGTTAGATATTTAAGAATAATCAATCAAATCAAATCAAAACTCTTTTATTGAAGCCAAATCAAAACACATAACATTTCAAGATAAAATATCAGGATTGGCCGCAAGAGGAGACCCCAAAGGGATCAAGTTCCCGCTAACTAGGGACACCTAGATAATGGTCACGTTTAGCTAATTCAAGTGTCATCAACTTATAATGCGCTTTCTCTGTGATTTTCAGACATCTGTGGACTAGCCATTTTGGGTCAGGAAGTGTTCATTTCACGTGTAAAACGTCAAGATATTGAAGTCTACGACTCAACGACTTTCCAGTTCAAGCGACGAATGGCAGTGAACGGAATGACAGATCCAGAACACATTGTATCTTGCACCATTAACAACTGTCTCTATGCTGTTGACTGGTGCTACCATGACCAGGATCCTGCCATACTGAGAATTAATTCAACTAACGGAAGCCAGATCAAGACTTGGAATGTATATGGAACTGGAGGTCTACTGTCCGTCGCAAGTGATACGAATGTTATTTTAAATGTAAACTTTGAAGATAAGTTACGTGAATACACAGCAGATGGAGAACTCATTCGTGAAATTAATCTTGGTTTAGGTATTGGCATAAATAAATCCTGTCCCGCTGTGAAGCTAAATGGTGGTCTATTTGTTGTTTGCCATGGTGCTAATGACGATCCTGTAGACAGAGTCAGCCTTCTTTCAACCAAAGCAACTACAGGCACCGTGGACAGAATCAATGAGGTTGAAATCCGGGCTTCATATGGCGCAGAACAGGGAAAACAGATAAACATAATGATTCGACCAATGTATTTATCAGTTAACAAAGAGGGTTTTATATTGGTTTCGGATGAATTAAACAAGCAAGCTGTTTTGTTGAGTTCCGATCTCAAGGAACTGGAAATATTAGTTTCTGAAGAAGAGGAAATGGGGTTACTAAGGAGGTTGTGTTTCGATGAATCAACCGGTCGATGGATTATGGCCGACCGTCATCACGTCATGGTCTGCCGGGTAAAAAGCGAAGGAGGTGATAGAAAGTTGTACGATCTAATAATCGGCTAAGAGATTCGTGTTCTATTGATTTTGCTATGAGAACTGAATAATATAATAATGGTGGTATATCTTTGACTTTTTCAAACATAATTAAGGCTTAGCCTATATAGAGTATATGAGCACATATTTCTCAATTTTATTCGATCCCTCAAAGTTCTGAATATATTGTAAATTATCTTTAACTATGCTAGTAAACGTTACAAAGAAAATAAGCACAGGTCTACACTTATTCGATTGCTTGTGATTTTATACTGATGTGTTTGGTTGATGCTGAAAATCAATATTCAATGTTTAAATAAATATTATGTATTACGATCGTGAGTTTCCCCGTTTTCTTAGCATTTTCTGAAGAACTGTTTTATTCTACGGGTAATGACTCCAATACGATTTAAAGACCGCCTATGCTAAGTTTTCCCCTCGGACATGGATGCCATTATTCAATTCCATATAACTATTGTGTAATGACCTGTGTAGGCCAATAAAGAGCTGAACTGCTGAAGACTCTTGATTAACGATTAATGCTATTTTCATTGTTTGTTTTTGTATTTACTCTGTAGTTGATTCCTGATAATAAAGGTGGTGTTCATCATGTGAGAATTGATGCTGCAATGAGTTGAGTACGTTGTGGTATAGACTAGAGTCAATATGAACAATCAATAAATCAATATTCGTTTATTCTGAATAACCAAGTTGTCAAAGACGCTTTTATCCTGGATTTTCCAATGGATTATGGATCGTCCGTAAAGTACGTCCGCAAAAATGGCCTACTTTGTACTCCTCTCCTCCAGGTCCGCTCTTGTCCGCATTTAGCCTTACAATATCCCACCCTTTTGCGGACGTCCGCACGCCAAAACCACTGAACATAGGGGCGGGAGCGGTGCTTTGATGCTGCAAAGTCCACTAGCCTAGCTATTTGGAATAGTCCATAGACTATTTAAAATATGATTCCTGATAATAAAGGTGGTGTTCATCATGTGAGAATTGATGCTGCAATGAGTTGAGTACGTTGTGGTATAGACTAGAGTCAATATGAACAATCAATAAATCAATATTCGTTTATTCTGAATAACCAAGTTGTCAAAGACGCTTTTATCCTGGATTTTGCGATGGATTATGGATCGTCCGTAAAGTACGTCCTCAAAAATGACCTACTTTGTACTCCTCTCTCCTCCATGTCCGCTCTTGTCCGCATTTAGCCTTACAATATCCCACCCTTTTGCGGACGTCCGCACGCCAAAACCACTAAACATAGGGGCGGGAGCGGTGCTTTGATGCTGCAAAGTCCACTAGCCTAGCTATTTGGAATAGTCCATAGACTATTTAAATGCTGAGGATACAAAGGTTAGAGCGGCTGATGAAGTAAATTACGGGACGAAAGTGGGCCAAGCAAAGAACTTGGCTGGCCGTATAATTGGCTGTTGACCTGGATAAACCTCTTCGCAAGTATATAATAATAATAATAATAATAATAATAATAATAATAATAATAATAATAATTTTTCTTTATTGAAGCGCCCGACAAACGCACTGCGCTGTACATTTACATGTTATGCAATTTAAAACTTAACTACTAACAGAACAGACAGCCTGTAATACACGGCGCTAATAGCAGCCTAAAAAGCATATTCGCCCAACGGGGGCTCGAACTCGGTACCTCTCGCTCTCTGTGCCAGATGTTATCAATGTGCAATCGCCCCCCCCCCCTATATGGTCTGATTAGTACACTGTGGGGTATTAAATGAAGAAGAAACTAAGTTAGGTTGTACTTAAATAACTATGTATAAAATATAGCTGCGGACGTTCGCACTGGTCATAATCCCCATCCCCTTGGCCGTGTTAGTCCGCATTTGGATGACCATCCCATCGCCCCTCTTTGCCGACGTTCTTTATGGATGCTCCCTTGTGATTTGTTGACTGCAATATCATTTGAAGTGACCAAAGATTGACGTCTTTGGCATTATGAAAAAGGCGCTACGGAAGTCATTAGGCTATGTGAGACTAGTCTAACTTTGCATCGTACAGTGCTATTGATTTAAGTCTATCCAGATGGCAAAAGACAATAAATTTATACCAACAGAACACTACAGAATAGATGACCAGATACACATTGAATCTAAATTAGTTTCTTCTTTGTCGTTCAGTTTGAGTCTGCTAGAAATGATCTGCTGTCTTTGTTTAAAGCTCTTAGATAAAACGGTTCACTTGGTATCCTATCACAAGGGCGACTTCGAAAGGGCGACTATTAAAAGAGCGCATTCAAAAAGGCGCCGCTTAAAAGGGCGATTGTTTATAAGGGCGCTGATCAAAAGGTCGCGCACTAAAAGGGTTAAATCGTATAATAACTGAAACAATAATTGTTTAAATCGGTTTAAATCGTATAATCACTGAAACTATTGTAATATTACTGAAAAAGTAATTGAAATCGAAAGTTGTGTATTATGATACACTAATGTCTCTTATTAAAATGTTCAGGTTGAGATTTTGATACATGAAATGTTGAAGTTGAGATTATCCATTATTGAACTCTCATGATAAGCCATGTTATTTCTGTTGCCGTAATCTTCAACTACCTTCTTGAGACGTTTGGCAACTTCCTTGTAGATTTCCTTCCGTGCGAACCATGTTGACCCGAAACGAAATTCTCCAACTTGTAATAGCCTAGTGCGAACTTTGTCGCCCTTTCGATTGTCGCCCTTTTGTTGGCGCATTTTTTAATTAGCGCCCTTTTAGGCAGACGCTTTTTAGCGGCTTATTTTTAACGCGTCCTTCTGATGGTCGCCCTTTCGAAGTTCCCTTTTGATAGTAAATCGGTTCACTTGTGGATCCTACCACGAAGATAAATAAAATAGACATTGTATTTGTGCTTAACAATCGAAAGGGCGACAAAGTTAATAGAAAATTATCAAACTTCGTATTAATTTTTTCCTGAGGGTACACCTGATTTCTCTGGAGCTCAAAAATTCTCTGGAGAATAAGAAATCTTTGGACAACTAGAACTCAGCCAAATCCGGTGGACCAAATGTGGCATGACAGGCAAAGGGGTTAAATAATTGGATTTTTATTACTATTAGATCTATTATTGCCAAAAATTCATAAAGAGTTAGAGTATGAAAAGAGTTTAAGCTGAACTCAAAAATTGCATCTCTATCACTTATAAATAGTTTTCGCCCATGCCATTAAATTACTCCGTAAACCTACATTTAAGAAATATACTGCCAAAAATTCACACGGCGCCAGTCAGATGGAGTGAGGAGTTGGACCTGGACTCATGAATTTCTCAAGAGATGTGTTCAATATGTAAATTGCTGACTTCTTTCACGATAATTATTATTATTGAAATTGTTATTAATGCAGGTTCTTGGTTAACTATTCACTGGCTCAGTTACTTCCTCGTGCAACACTGCCTTAATTAGGTATGAAGTTGAACACAATTGCGTTGTACCCAAGTTGTGCGACATTCACCCAACAGGAAAATTCAACTAGACAGCTGCCCCACCGGATGGCATGTAAATTTTTACGAAGCTTTTTGTCGCCAAATATTAGGGGTTAATCATTTAACGACACTGCTGAGCGCAGGGTAACGCAGTAGAACCCATGTGATCCCTAATTACGTCCCTGCGGTGTATTCCTCACGCCGCCGTTAGCCGCCGAGCCGAAACATTTTTTGCAAGCCGATAAACCGCCGAAAGTTATTTCACGGCAAGCCACCGGAAAACGTTCAGCAGTTGTGATTACAAAGTTTGTACGCTGGATTGCTAATTTCTACTTAGTGCGCAATGAGCTGTGAGTGCTGACGTCAGTTACAGGGCCATCTGCTGTAATTTCTCAAGAGATGTGTTCAAGATGTAAATTGCTGCAAGGGCCTTCTATTGGAAAGTCGCTGACGACAGAAGACAGCCAACATTATATGTGCTTATGGTCCCAATACTAGCGTTTAATCTGTGCCTGGTTTCCGTGAATAGGCGCTAAAAAAATTAAGTTTACAGATAACATACAACTTTTCTTGTGCTTGGCATTTAATTCTCTTTTACCAAAAAAGGATACAGTTTAAGATTAGAATTGTTAAAGTTTGGAGGAGGCCTCGAAGTTATCTCGTCCTCAACGAAACCCGTCTTGGTAGCCGTTCGGCCTTCTCTTTCTGGTCTCTCTGGCAACCAGTGTCAGACCGCTATTGAACATCGACCTCTTGACAATCCCTCTGATAAGCTGCGTTTGGCTCTATTATTATAGAGGTGCTTTAGAATTTTGAGTTTACGATTACGATATTTGGGATCTGTAAAACGACCAAGGGCGTATTGCTTCTGTATCTAAGAGACGTAAATCTCCAACTCTAATGACAAAATGAAGCAATAACTTTTGGTTCTTCTGTTAACTGTCTTTATACATATTGTAGGAGCTCGTCTGTCCTCCTTTACATTCTCCAACGCAGTAATTGAGACCACGAACGACAGCGCTCCAGGATAAAGTTTTCATTATGTGCGTAATCGTTTTCACTATTGCTCCAATTATATATATAGAGCATCTTTGTTCAACTCAAGTTAGTCTTGGTATATCCTTGATAATTATCAGTGCTTTATAACAAATAATAACACAAATCTGCCTAAGCAACCTTTCTCTGCTAAACATGCAGAAGTATCAACGTTAAGTCACCTCTACTATCTTCTGCCCAGGGCTGTTCTTGTCTCGCCTCCTTCTTTTACTTTTACACCATCTCTAAAGCACAAACTAAAGGAGTGTCTGGCAGCGTTACCAACCCAATGACCTTTATACCACCTTGGTTGTCCACACGAAATGATCGTGGGTCATTAACCTGGCACCAATCCCCAACTGAACCTCCACCTTGTACCTGCTATTCCAACCTACATGTAGCAATAATACGGGAAATTTGAAGGACCGTTTTCACTACGAGTGGACTAAGCAAAATGTTTCAAAAGTAACGTCACATTTTGTACATAAGAAGTCCATAGGACAATATTTCCATATGAATTTCGAATTTTATGTCCTGCCTATCAACTGATGATGTTGGGCTTCTGAAGAGCATGGAAAGTAATTGAGAACTACACTATATATCACAGCCAATTTCTGTGGATCCATGACTGTGCTATTTGAATGGAGTACAGGCCTATTGCCGTCTAGCCTTGAATGTCTGCACAGGCCGAAATTACGTAGGCCTATCAGGAACAGGATGAGTTTAACTACTGATTCATCGATTAGGCCTAGTCAGGCCGATTAGGCCAAATCGAGGCACCAGTATTTTAATTCATCCTGTTCCAGTTAGGCCTACGTAATTTCGGTCTGTGCAGATATATACACAGGCCGAAACACTCTACTGCAAAATGGTTTCTAATTATACGGAGTTCGTAGAAGCGTCCAGTTAATAATTATAGGCCTCGCAGTTACTGTTGTATTGTTTTGTATTTGAACACTTGTTATAGCGCCCCTACCAGATAAACCGACCCGACCGGGAAGCGAACCCGGGCTGCCGACATGGAGAGCGGGCTACCAACACACTCGGCCACTCAGGATCCTTTTACTGTTACTGGACAGTGGCAGTGACAGTTTAACAGAAAGTGGGCGTCGTTTGATTTTCCTGTAGTCTTGAAAACCCTCAATAGCAGCTTTATCATTATACGAACATTTTCCATCGTAATTTGGTGTAAACGTAAGTCTTCCGTTTTCTCCTTTCTTCTTACGGCTCAGAAATCTACGACAACAGCGAAGGATATTATAAGGTCATTTTAGGCAGTGACATACATCATTTGCTCCTCACGATGGCTAGTGCAGGCCTTAAACATAAAACTCTGTAGTTTGTATTGGTAACCTGGTTTAAGAGAGCGATTATCGATGTGCTCGTCTGCGGTGAAAAATTGATTCGAAGGCGAAAACAGGCTCTTTGCCAATAATCTTGTTAATGTTTTTTAAAATTTTAGTTATAGTTAGTATTCGTTTTTAGTTACAGTTATAGTTATAGTTAATGGATTTTTATTTTTATTAATTTTAGTTACTATACGTTACAATAATTAAGGCAACAAGCAAAATAATTGTGCGTATTAACACGCTGTTTCACAATTTGCTCAGAGCCCTGAAAGCCTTTCAAGCATGGGTGCATTCAGCTTCATGAATACAGGACTTTCCAAAGTAACTGACAAATTGTATAATAAAAACATAGCATTTTTTCCTTCTCATTTATGTCGAATCATCCATATTGCCATTCCTATTTTTATTTTTTGTATTAACGAAAATAAAGATGAATTTTCATTTATTGTAATTTTCGTTATAGTTATAGTTATAGTTAATGATATTTTTAGTAATAGTTATAGTTATCGTTAACGAAATCATTTTATTCTCGTTAACGAACATTTTCGTTATCGTTATCGTTAACGAGAATCACACTGGCCTAACATAGACGGCAGCCCAATTTAGTGCTTTGGCCGACCTTTTACTTTTTCAAATATTTGTCTCAAATTTCTGATGAAGCGTCAGCGATTTCATTTTCTTAGGGTGGGCATATGAGGGCTATATTAAGTTTCATTGATTGAGCAAGCTAGAAGAGTCACCAGTGGGGCACACGCACACACGTGGAACCAACCAACGGATTCCCGTCGAAAGCCAACAGATGGCATGGATGTTCAGAGTCTCTGAGCCAAGTAGCGTCGATGGAGTAGCGCAGCCACAAGTGACAGCGTTTGCACATACTATGACGCTTACGACGAGCAGTATCTCATTGGTAGAGGATGACGTATGTCCGGTTACTCGTCAAGGCACAACAAAAAGGAGTCCCAACATATCAATACTAAAATGTCCTTCCCATATGTCTCGCTGCTGTTACTGAACTTGACCTTGAGAAGCTTAAACTACCTCATCGCTTACATTCGCTCTATCTTTATTTAGGTTCACAGTGTCATTGTGGCTTTGTCTGACATTGAACATCGGTGCACTGATGAGATACACATGTATGCACGCATTGCACGCATTCATATTAATACATGTATGCTTGCAAACACACAACATACATGCGTACACACATGCATACGAATCTCTGCGCTGTACGAATTTTCGATGCAGTTCTGCTCTAGGCTGATACGTTTTACGATCGGTGTTGAAGTATGTTTGAAGTGTCTTAGTAGGCGACCAACAGCAGGGAGAAAATCTACACTGAATAGATGTTTATTCGAAATACACGTCAAGTTAAGCGAAGCACTTAAAGTGTATTTACCGTCACATAACCGTCGCGTCTTACAGTGCTTCAAGAGTCGGCCACAAGCCAAGATGACGTTTAAGTTTGACATAAAACAATTATTGTTTCTGAAGGCTTATGGGCTTAGGCAAACGTTTAGGCCTCTTCGGGCGTTCAAGCCAGGACAGCGGACCAGCCTATTGGGGAGGTGTTTGCTTAGACTACTCATAGTTCAGACAATCTTTTCGCTTCTATGATGTAAATCAACAATCGTTATAGAAGGTCCGCTTAAATACATGTGCTATTTGTCGGCTCTCTCTCTTTCCTTCACATTATACGTTTGCAAGACAAGTATTGCATTTGTTAATTTATATAGCGCCGCTCACAGCAGTGGCCATTCAGTAGCGATGTCCATAATGAAATTATTTCTACTTTCTATATTGTCATAATGGATATAATTATTATGTCGTGCAAATGACGTTGCTGTTAGGGAGGTTCCTACTTAGACTACTCACAGTTAAAAGAAACTGTTCGGCTTCCATGATGGAAGCCAACAATCGTTATAGAAATAAGTTGGTGAGAAGCCCATGCGACAATATTCCCAGTAGCCCACTGGGAATATTGTCGCATGGGCTTCTCACCAACTGAATGTGAATGTTGTTGCTGGAATTTCTACAGAGCTTTCTGCCATATATTTGCAAATTAAAAGAGAGACTTAGCATACAGTGTACCAGATATAGCTGATCTGTAACTGGGCAAATAAAATACAGGGCTTTTGCCGTTTAGCCTCGAACGCAAAGTGTATTTGCACAGGCCGAAGTAGTAAATGGCCCAGCTGAAACAGGACGATTTTATGTGCTAACACTCAGATTTACTTCGTTGGCCAGTGCGACACTACTGCAACATTGCTTTGAAATGCAGTGTTATAGAAATGTCTATCTGATATTTTATAAAGGTCCCAACAGGCGTAGCTGTATTAGTAAGGGGAAACAGAAATTCCGCTTGCATCTTTATACCAGTTTCATAGCAAGTGGATGTCGTTCACTCTTGAAATTACAGCTATATCGTTCGTGAACAATTACCACTGTAATCTGGCATAAACGTAAGTACACTGTTTTCTTCTATAGATATCTTGGCAAAACGCGGCACCTCATAATAATTATTATTATATACAATAACAAAGGATACATAAGGTAGTGACTTCCATTATTTGCTCCCCATGAAGCCTACTACAGGCCTACGGCATAAAACTTTGTACATGTATTTATTAAGAGACCGATTGTTGTTGTGCTCGTCTGATTCACAAAACGATTCGAAGGCGAACACAGTTTCTTTACCAGCATATGAAACGTATGTTCCAATGCTCGAAGTTGTTTAATTGCTTTATCAAATTTGAAAAAAGTTGGATAATATTAAATAGGCTAATAAGATAAGGATAGGATTATCAATTGATCATAATGACTACACATTAGGGTGGCCCAAAACAACAAAAGTAGGAAATGTTTGGCTCCACAAAGCTGCCCTTGTTACACATGAAAATATAACCATGTATGCAAAATTTTGGACAGATTGAACTATATTTAGAGGTCGCGCCCTTTGCATACTTTTACACTATATAGTATGAAACGTCAAAAGACATGTAAGTTCTTATCATTTTGAATTTCAAGGCAGTTATTATTTTGAACGTTGAACAGCCTAATAAAATATAGATACCGCAGTGTTACTGCTTAGTCAGAGTGCATTAAATGCAAATAATTTGTAATGCAGTATAATTTTTCATTATGAAAGTAGTTTTCCAGTCTGCATAAATAACCGTCATTGAAGTGCCGGAAAACGCGAAAACCGCGATTATTTCATTTTTGCTCTTGTCGGAAAATAAATCATTGACTGGAGACACGTTGCGGCAAGTATTGTTTCTGTGACTCATCCTTAGCACATCATTGTGAGACTAGATCAGAGTCACTCCACGTTCTGCGCAGTCATTGACTACACCCAAAGTTTGACATTAGCCTTCATCGACTGGAATGTAGGGTTCAATGGTCAGAGAGCAGAAAGCTTCGATAGGAAAGTTTTGGCTTGTTCTTGACCCTGGATAGTAAGAAGACCAAGCAGTTTTAAAGACCTCCGTGTGACATACGCCTCCAGTGTAGTGAGACGGTCAAAGGATCTCCTGTCCAGCCGTTTCGTGGATAGCTGATTAGGTGGGTAAGTAAGGTTTTCACCATAGTGGCCTTAAAGTTTCACTGTTTTCTCATCAAACAAAGCAAGTGGCACAGGGTTCACGGTGAAATACAAGAGAAGACGACTGAATGCCTCCACTGCTTTTTCTTTGATGACACGGTCTGAGTATTCAAGAAACTATGCAAGAAGCTTCAAATCATTGAATTGTAGCAACACTACTTAGTTGCAATTGGTTGGCTACTTACTCTTACTTTCGAACTGCCGCTTGAGCGCCGCTGCAATTCTTGTGAGTCTCTCTGTTCGTCAAGATTTTGGCATCAAACTTGAAAGATCTTTTTTCTCATTTTTAGAAAGAGCTTGTCCTCTTGACTTGTCATCAAAGTCATTGCATCTTTCCGTGAGATGTCAAATTGTTAGGCCTAATTTAAATCGACCTTAAACTGTCCCTCTTTGAGTCGGCAGAAATCTTGAATTTGAGTCTATTCTTCTTCAGCAGACTGTAACCGTCATACGACTTCCGCAGCTAGCTAACACTCGAATCACTCATTTTGGTGATGAAACATAGCCCCATTTGTTGGTAGTCCAGACCCAGAAATTTCCTTGTTAGGCATCCCTAACAGCCAAAATTGTGGAGAACTCCTGGTTGATGCCATGATAGCTGCTGTTTTTGCTACATATAAGCTAGGGTGCATAATGTGCCCCAAAATATTTCAAAAGTGTCTGTCCCTATTTCATTTCTTTTCCTATTACTAAAAAATATTCTGACATATTCACAACTTACGAGCGATGATATTCATTATACGCATGCCATGTAATGACTTTGCAACATGAATGTGTTTTTATAATATTATTATGGTAAAAAAAATCACTTTTTAAAATCTTTGCATAGCTTCTGGATATGGCCATCGACTAATGCAGCATTGTCAATGATAAGAACTATTGGATCATTCTTTAAAGTATTATTGCATCTTGATATGTGTAACTTGTATGAATCCTCGTAATGGTTCGCTATTGGAAAACTTCAATTATTGGGTGGGATACATAGAATATGTCAGAATATTGTCAAATTTTGGTAAACACACTTTTTTAGTAATAGGAAAAGAAATGAAATAGGGACAGACACATTTGAAATATTTTGGGGCACATTATGCACCCTAGTGGGCCCGAAACATCAAAGCACTCTTTAAAAAACAAGTAGGCATGGTGTCAAGGAAAAAAAACCTTAAATGCAGGACTGTAGGGAATGTAGGCGCTCAGCCTCGGGTCTTGGAACTTGGGTCTATTCTCAATGTATGCTTGTTATCACAAAAAAATAACAAAGTGTCCGATTTGCATGAACTTTTCTTTGTTCTGTTTGTCTCGATGAGTGCTATATTTGGAAAAATAGTCAAGTTCCAAGACCCGAGCGCCTACAGTCCTGCAATATCAGTAGTCTATGTGTCAGGGAGACAGGTTTTGTTAGGCGAGGAAAAGGTAAGTGTTCCAAAAATCTTCCAGAGTAGTTGGCATAAAGTAGTCCATGATATGAGGTGTACCATTTGAATACTCACGCAAGTATAAACAATATACATGTATAATATCCCCAGCACTAATGGCAGAAATGATGCAATAACTTTAGTTCCATCCTATAACTGTCTTAAAAATGTACAGTCTTGGCTTCATAGGCAATTAGTCTCTGGGTGCAGCCGGGCACGTGCCCCAGTTATTGAGGACAGGGCATTGACCCCTCCAAAAATCCAGAGGAGAATTTCTTGAAATATTAAAAGCCTTCAGAAAGAGCTGACGCAAGAGTCTCAGAACGAGTGTCAAAATGGATATCGAAATCGCCAGTGAGTAAGTATTCGTTGGGAGTAGTAGTAGTGAGCGAATGTAGAGAGCCAAATTCATCAAGAAAGGCAGAGTAGTCAATCACGTCAGATCTTGTAGGCCTAGTTAACAAGAGGCCGTGACTGCGACAACAGATGTTACGGTTATCCGAAATTGTTAGACACGGGGCGGCTTCGTAGGTTGGCTAATAATAGACAGTTAGACACACTTACAGTTCAAACTGTACTTTTGCTGGTTCTGCCTGCAAAGTATACTTTGTAGAAATTGTAGAACCACTGACATATTTGACTGCCGTGAACAATAACGCAACGCAGCCTTGTTTCATGTTGAAATAGCTGCATGCCTTTAGATTTCGCTACAACTATGGACTAGTTTCTAGGCTATTGTTACAAATGAAGCATCATTATATCGCTAATTATCGGTTCCGTTGTTACAAATTATGTAATTTCGAGGTGCATTCACATAATGTATAACTAAATATACCATTCTGTTCAGAAATGAATGCTGAATTCATTGCTTTATTACAAAATATGATAATGTGAAACCAAACGCGAAATCCAGGGGGTGGTAACCACCACCCCTTGGTAGCCGATGTCACAAAAAACCTCGGTAGCCTGAGGGTTAACTTGTTAACTCAGCGCTCGTGAATAAGCTGGTGCCCTGCGCCTGGCTTTCGATTGGCGCTTTAGAAGTTTGGAGATTACGATTACGATTACGATTAACTCTGAATCTCTGAAGCACTGCTCTAAAGTTAAGCTTTTCGTCAGTGGAAGTCTGAGTCCGGTTGTCAGAGAGACCTGAGTGAAGAGACAGCGGAGCTAGTACGGCGGGTTTCGTTGAGGACTAAGATGCTCATAAGGCGGTGAATCGGCTCAGGAGAGGAATGCTGGAAGTGATAAGACTTCTGTGGAAATAGTAAAACAATCGATTACTATGAGTGGGATAGGCCAAACTACCCAACAGTAACGTTGTACGTTGGACATGAGATGCCAATGAGATAATATTCCAATATGAAATGCCGTTAAATGTCGTGACATGTATTATGAACGATGACATTGTGTTTCTACAGAACATGCTGTAGCAAATTTTCTAAAGATAACAGATAAATAGAGCTATATTAATTACAAGTAATTAATTCGGAACCGAACACTAGTGACTATGAGTGACTATGCGGGCGTCCGGAACTTGTACAATTGATTGCAAATAAAGTACCGGTCTCCTGCCGGCTAGCCTCAAACGCAATGCTTATTTGCATAGGCCGAAGGTAAATAGGCCTAACTGGAACAGGATGAGTTCAGAAATTGACGTTTTCTCGAATTTTGCGATGTTGTAGAAGTGTCTAGCTAATAATAGGCCTAGCAGGAGAAAGAGAAATTTAGCTTGCAACTCAAAAGACACAGATTCACTGAAAATGGCGTTTTTGATTTTACTGTAGTCTTGGAGTTTTCAGTAACGTTCGCGAACATCTTCCATTGTAATTTTGCTTAAAACAAAACGTAAGTCCACCGTTTTCTTCTTTCGTGTTGCGGCTCAGATAATTATAATATACAACAACAAAGTTTTTGTAAGACTGCCACAGGCCTACACACATAACACTCTCTGTTGAGAGAGAGAGAGAGAGAGAGAGAGAGAGAGAGAGAGAGAGAGAGAGAGAGAGAGAGACAGACAGACAGACAGACAGACAGACAGACAGCCAGACAGAGAGACAGACAGAGACAGAGACAGAGACAGAGACAGAGACAGAGACAGAGACAGAGAGACACAGAGACAGAGACAGAGACAGAGACAGAGAAACAGAGAGAGAGAGACAGAGACAGATAGAGAGAGACAGAGAGAGACAGAGACAGATAGAGAGAGACAGAGACAGACAGAGAGAGACAGACAGAGAGACAGAGAGGCACAGAGACATAGACAGAGAGACAGAGACAGACAGAGACAGAGACAGATAGAGAGACAGAGACAGACAGAGACAGACAGAGACAGACAGAGACAGACAGACAGAGACAGAGACAGACAAAGACAGACATAGAGATAGAGAGACAGAGACAGACAGACAGACAACGACAGAGAGACAGAGACAGTGAGACATAGACATGTTTATGTATATGTATTTTCGTTTATTCCATCAAAGTTTTGTTGTCAGAACGCAACAAGAGTGACAATAATTAATTGTTCTAGATGTAGCAGTTATGAAACAGATTTTGCCTAGTAATGTCAGCTGTCTGTTATGACTAGTACATGTTTTTGAACATCATACGTTTATGTATTTATGTATACAATTAACCATAACCATAAATTTTATTGAACCCAAGTATCAGTATTGACAACGAAAAACAAGTAAAAAGGGTGAATGGATATGGTTTAGAGCGTAGGTTGTTACTATTCTCCTGCCGAACGGGGCATAGCCGTCGGTGGACATGTTTCGGGTCGCTGATAATTGCCCGGAACAGAACGTCGTCTGCTTCGCTGGCTATAGAGTCTGCTGGAGGAAGGAACCCAGCCCTCTTCACCCGCTGCATGAAAAAGACAGAGACAGAGAGAGAAGACAGAGAGTGAAAAAAAGAGAAAGAAAAAGAGATTGCTTTTATGTTCATCAGAATTCACAAAACGCTCCGAAGAGAACGAAGTCTCTTTACCAGTATCCTAGGAGCGAGCGATGTTAAAGTTCATTTGGATTAGTCTTCGGAGTGCTTAGCCTATAGACCTAGTCTACTCTTTTTCTTGGCTGTCGAAAATCATCTTAAAATACCTAGAAGTAATCTTGGTATTTCGTCTATTAATAAAATATACATTAAAACTTCTTTTAACGACTTGACAAAATTTAATATGGGGTCGCCAAAGGTCCTGTATTCTTTTAGACAGTCTCGGAATCGACCTTGTGCGTCTCGTGTCCCAGATTGATCCCAAATTGTCCCGGAACTCAGTGTAAATATCCACTTCACCAAATGTTGTTCTTGTTTTCGCTCACTAAGCTTGGACATCCGGCCTTACATGTAAATAAGTTTTACAGAGTGGCCTTAGTATTTAAAACAGAGGGTAATTAGGATAGTGATGGAATGGTACAGCAACAAAGCTGATCTATTATAGGCCTACATAGGCCACTTCATCTTTTGATGATTTGACTATTATAGATCCTAAATTAGGCTGAAGTAGCATTCGTTACATACACTGTTGCCCACATGACAGGGTAAATTTTGGCATATCGAGTGACTATGCGGGCGTCCCCGACTTGTACAATCAAAAGTTGGCAGCTCTAGCACACACATAATAATAATAATAATAAAATAATATCTTTTCTTTAATAAGCGCCTGACAAACGCACTGCGCTGTACATTTACATGTTATGCTATTGAAATCTTAACTACTAACAGAACAGACAGCCATGTAATACAACGGCGCTAATAGCAGCCTACAAAGCAAATCCGCCCAACGGGGGCTCGAACTCGGTCCCTCTCGGTCTCTGTGCCAGCTGTTATCCAAAGCGTCACGGGCCCCCCAGTATTACACACACGTCCATGCACATACACACACATACGTATGATACATGTATACATATTAGTAACGTCTCTCCCAGTTGTTGGGGCTTCAGTCAACCTGCCAAGGAGGCTGTAATAAAGCCTGATCACTCTTGCTGATAATAATATGGTCAGCTGTCCTCGGCCGAAACGACTGCGGATTGCCAGCTATGGGAGGCCTTACCCCAGACTGTTCTCCACGAAGTCTTAACGTTGTTAGGTCGCCCGAATCTTGAGAGTTGTCGGTCGATGACAGTAACGAACGCGATGCTGTTGAGATGTTTTATCTCACTCAACCATTAAATACAGGAGGCAGAAAGTAATCTCTCTGCGTAATACTTGAGAACCTGGTAATTTTATTTTTTTTATATACAGAATTCCCAGCCGATATCCGAAATGGTGACCCAGGGTAGCGTCTACAGAGCACGATTAATTTTGGCAAGGTATTTTTTTATAAACCTCTTTTCGCCACGGACTAGCAGCTCAGATAATTATGAAACACAGATACAGAAAGAAATGTTAACTAACGAAGATGCAGACATTCTGCACAAACATTCGCTCTGTCTGGTTGCAGGGGCTCCATATGACACTTACACTGCTCATATCTTCAATATCCTTAAGATTTTAAACATTGACCAGATTGGGATTCTTCAAATAGGGAAATTTATGTATCGATTTGACCGAAACCTCCTGCCTCCTATTTACAACAATTACTTTGAACTCTCATCTCAGGTCCATTCGTATTTCACTACGAACCCTAGCTCGTATCGCCGCACCTATTAATTCAATTGGAGCAACGACCTGGGGAAAAATCCTATTTAAATACGCTTATCCCCAGCATATGGCTATTCAAAAAGAAATTAAGCACCTACCTAATAGAAGGTACTGCACAAACGACCTTGTCTATCTCACTCCTTTCGCCCTTAATGTACAATATCTAATCTCTACTTAGTAGTTAGGCTAAGTAGTTTTATTTTAAATCATTATAATAATATTATTTGACTCAACAGTCTTGAGCAATTGTTTCAGGTTCACTTTCCTTAATTCCTGTAATCAGTTCATATCGTTTCTTCTCTGTTTTTTCTGTTGTTTTTTGCTTTGTCACTGTTCCGTTGATCACTATAAGTAGGCCCTATGTTTTGCAATGGTAAGCTTATCTTGTGATTTGGTGTCCCCACTTGGCGAGATTCTTTATCCTTTAGGGCCTCCTTTTTGTAGCCGAGTTGCAATGATATGTAAACGTGATGAGCCTCTTTGATTTGGTTCCAAAATAAACCATTTTGATCGATTGATTTATATGTCTTTGGGAGACTATTGTCTTTTTTCTTCAACTCGTCAATTTTGGACCCGGGTTATTACTTTGGCAGTATGAATTTCTGATCAATACTTAAGCAGAAATTATACTTACACTTCATTCACCCATGCAATAATACAAAATGCTCTTGTGTGTCATCACAAAGAGGCAGCGATTAAATAAACAATGTTTTCCCTAAATCAGTCTATTTAAGCTCTTCGTTTTCCCTCTATGACTAGCCCTAAGACTAGCCCTAAGTCTTCCTCTCCTAGGTTCCCCTGATATACAATAACTTCTCCCATTCAATTCTTGCTTGTATATATAAATTTGTTTGTTTTGTTTGAATGTTTTAATCTTGCCATGTACAGTGCTATGCGTTTGCCAGTGCTTCTCAGTAAAGAATATTCATACTTACTTACTTACTTATTTTATCATAGAAACACAAAATAAATTACGTTCGAAATGTGTAGAATTGATGGTGTCAGAGGCGCTAATTATGAGCTGAACGTGAGGCATCAACTCAGAGGTGTTTTCAGGATGATGATGATGATGATGATGATGATGATGATGATGATTATTATTATT
This sequence comes from Aporrectodea caliginosa, assembly GCA_020284085.1. Lineage (NCBI taxonomy): Eukaryota > Metazoa > Annelida > Clitellata > Crassiclitellata > Lumbricidae > Aporrectodea > Aporrectodea caliginosa. Next base: position 448,538 of record JACEVL010000186.1, read on the forward strand.
ATTATTATTATTATTATTATTATTATTATTGCTGTGAAGGATGTTACAGGCAACAGGCTGAGGCGCAATGCGAAGCAGCCCAAGTCACGCTATGACCTTCTAATACTTGCTGTAGGCCAGCAGCCCAAGTCACGCTGTATCCTAGGCTTCTAAGTCATGCATTATATCACCAGTACAAATCACGCGCAGACCTTCTAAGTGATGCAATAGACCAGCTGCCCTCGCCACGCAACACATTTCTGGATCCAGCTTTAGGGTTTAATTACGTGCTCTTAGTATTTTGTTCAGAGAAGAATGTTTTCGTAGGCTAAAGCTAAACACAATATGGCGCAATAATCATCTGTAAATACATACGAGTTACTTACATACGTACATATGCACGAACATAATGTATACAATTAACCATAACCATAAATTTTATTGAACCCATGTATCAGTATTGACAACGAAAAACAAGTAAAAAACAGACTGGCAACAAGGGGAACAATAGGACTACGATCCTAAGCAGTCTACCTACATGTATGTGCATGATGACTATCATAAATCGAGCTTCCATTTCATAAAAAATGTCAGCAATCCCACTTCCATTTAATTGGAAAAATTACTTTTATCAGTGCAACTTCTCTTTAACGAAAGAAATATTTTTCATCAATGGAACTTTTATTTAAGCAAAGAAATATTCTTATGGATCCAGCTTCTAATTACGGAAGCAATTATTTTCATCAATCCAGCTTCTATTGAATCGAAAACTTAGTTTAATCAATCCAGCTTCTAGTTACGGGGACAATATTTCGATCAATCCAGCTTCTATTTAAACTAGGGCTGCGGATTTTAACGATTAATTAGTCGATTCATAGTTAAAATATTTAATCGATTAATTTTTGCTTGTTCGATTAATTTTCGATTAATTTTCTTACTTAGGGGAGGGTGCTCCAAGATGCCCACGCTAAGGAAAATTGTGAGTTTCTTCTGTGTGGATTGCAAGAGAAGTACATGTTTGTACCCAATGCAAAGACTGATCATTAATAAAGCAACTACAGCAACTATAGAAGTTAATTCAATAAGATCATGTCTGTAAATTTAAAAAGGTAGATGTCTTCAAACTGGGCATCTTAGGAACCCCGTACTACAAGACGCCCATAGGATGGGCATCTTGGAACAATGGAAAATGACTTAAGCAAGTGGTATGACAATCATGCATTTTATAGACTAAAGAAGTAAACTGTAATGAACTAAACAAACTGAACCATAAACTAAAATACCCTAAAGCTACTAAGCAAATTAGTTGTCTTTTTGGGTGGTGTTCCAGGACACCACTTCTTGCTTATCTTCCCCTTGGTTTGTCTTGCCTGCATGTAAGTTTGTTTCTATTGTTTAATTCCTTCATTTTGTTTTTTGCTGCAACTGTGTCTGAAAATGCAGTCCTTACAGCTTGCCACAGATTTAGTGTGTTTTGGCATTGTTTTCATCTTTATCTTTCCTGTCTGTTCTAGTAACTTCTTTTTCTATGGTAAAGTCACTGAACTGGTAAAGACCTCAGATGTCTGCTTTCCTTTTTGTATTTTCAATCTCTTGGATTCGGGCAATGGTAACATAGAGTCAATAACCACTGATAAATGTGCAAGTATAATGTATACATGTACCTATTCTTGCAGAAGAAGGACATTATGACTGGGCACCTTGTAATCTCTATGCTTCCTATACATTCAAGACGCCCATGGGCATCTTGTAATCTCTATGAGTCCTATACATTCAAGACGCCCATGTGCATCTTGTAATCTCTATGAGTCCCATACATTCAAGACGCCCATGGGCTCCTTGTAATTTTCAAGTTCTTCTCTACTGACGCCATTTTATTTAACTATGTCAATGTTTACAAGTTTGATAAAACCTTAAAAAGAACTAAAAATGTATCCAAACTAAACGTCGAAAAGCGCGCCTTGGCAGTACTTAAGGTTAAAGAGAAAATTAGTCATATTCATAAATGTGTACTTACGCAGAAGTAGTAAAAGTTAGAAAATTTATTAATCACGCCAATATCTCGAATATCGAAACTTTACCGCTAAGGAAGGTTCGCACGATGTCGCTGCATGCAAACACACAACTAAAATACGAATCTGAATAGTTCTATACGTTTTAAAGGGGGTGGGCGTCTTATTCACCCTGGGCATCTTGTAGCACTCTCCCCTATCTTATGACGTCAACCGACCTAGTTTCGGTACAAACAATTCTGCGAATAGTAGGCTAATAATGTGAAACATTTGAGCGGAAAATTAAGCGATCATTTTGCATTTAAGGTAGGGCCTACATGCTGAGGGAAAAGTCGAAGGTGGCGAAACTATTGAAGATTTCTGTAGATATAAGGTAGTTACTACAGGACTACATTTCTTAGTTTGACAATTTGAACTTTAGCATGTCGTATGATTTAAGGATTTTTGCAGTGTTTACAGTCTAAACAGTTTTTCACGCTTTATGTAATATGGACTAAATTAATCGAATTTAATCGATTAATCTCGATTAAATTTTTGAGATTAATCGATAAAAATTATTTTAATTAGTACCAGCCCTAATTTAAACATATGAATGTTTTCATCAATCCCACTTCCATTAAATTTTAGTGAAACAATTTTTCATCAATCCAGCTTCCATTTTAAAGTGACAATGTCAAATAATTTTGCAACGTAAATAGGGCTTAACCGGTTTCATTTATTGTGGCACATAGTTTGAGCATCGATCCAACTTCTACTTACACTAGAACATTTTTCATTAATCCAGCTTCCACTTAAACTATAAAATATTTTCATAAATCCAATTTCTACTGACGACACTAACCCTAACCCTGACCCTAACCTACTCTCACGCCGCCTAACCTTACCCTAACCGACGCGAGAAAACCTATACACCCTGATTCTAAATGTCTACCCTCCTACTTACACTATGACTTTTTCATCATTCCAACTTCCATTTCAGCCAGGATTATTTTCATCAATCCAACTTCTATTTAAGCAAGAATTCTTTTCATTGATCCAACTGCCACGACCATACGATCTTCGGACTATCGAACCTTCAGATTATCGAACCTTTGGACTATCGATCTGTTCCTATACTGTATTTGCATAGAACCAGTCAGTAACCTTAGCCAATTCCTGATTCATCAAATAAAACAAATCATTATATGACTTGCTAGAAATAAGGATAATTTATTAGTGTCGTGTGCGAATAATGCGAATTATAGTAGGGTAGAGGCATTCGGGAGATCGTTTATATAATAAAAAGAGTAGAGCCCAAGAATGGATCCCTGAGCGACACCATAATTAATTAACCTTAGCTGTAAGAGGGCTTGCGATCTTCAAAGTAGCTTTAAAACATTTTAGTCTAGTAGGCTACCGCGTATTCCTATATATTCAAGTTTTTTAAATAATATGCCATAATCTATTTCATCTGTTGTATATAAACATACGAACATACACAAAAACACTAACCACCAATATAGATCTAAACAATCTATCGGTCAACTTGTATTTCATCGTCCGTGCCCGTGGTTTACAACGCACAGCTGTCCCACTACTAACGGTTCGTACTAGTGATCAGATCGTCTTACTGGCACTTACTTAAAGGACTCCTACCCCGACTCAACTGAGCATCTAACTTCCAACTCTTCACCTAAATAACACCCACATTAGCAGCAACTCTGCCCCCTCTGACTCTGTGGAATCCGAACTCGGACCTCCTTCGGATTACTCTCTTGGACAACCCTTCTGACTAGACACAGCGCTCGTGAATAAGCTGGTGCCCTGCGCTTGGCTTTCGAGTGGCGCTTTAGACTTTTGTAGATTACGATTACTCAAAATGTCCGTTGGCAACACGCACCCCTTCTACATTCTACATCCCCACCTGCAATCAATTATCTGATCGATCTTCAATCACAAAAGACATATTTCTTCTCTACACGTCTTATCCTGATTCCTCCTCTTCCCCCTTATTTTCTCACCTCTCCAGTTCTATACACTACCCACTTCTCCGCCTGACTAAATACCTGCCTAACCCTTGGATGTTGATCCAGAAGAATCAGATCCTACATGACTAAAGAATACTTTGACTGAGCGCCCGACCATAAAATGTTCACCGCAGCTTAGCATTTTTGGTACTATAATGGCGCTATAGAAGAGTTACATGGAGATACTAGTTGGCCACCTACATGCCTTTCTCCCTAGGTATAAGCGACAGTGTTTGTCATATCAGATAAAGTTATCTTCACCATATCCGGCCGAAGCGATCCATCTTCCCGACAGGTTCCTGGCCCATGCGTCCGGAGTGGGGTCTGTGGGGACCATTTTCGGTTGGTTCTGCCAGATTAGTTTGCACCCGAGACTTGAACCCCATTCTAACACTTGTAGCCCCTGCAAAACCACTGGCTAACAATACCAGGTTAAGCGTCAATGAACTGCAACAGCATCATCTGATTGTTCTACAATGTTGCATAAGCTTATTTTTCTTTATTCCGCAAACGCAAAAATACAAAAAAATAGACACAAAGAAATCCATTCTTACACTAGTAGGCTAATTTATGCAAAGCCAAATGTTAACCATAACACACGTCGTGTTAATCAATGTAGTAAATGTAGTCACAGTGAATGTAGCAAGTGGTCATTGCTCCTGCTAGGTTAGATCCTTCTCTCTGCAGTTCTTATATCTCCGGGTTATGTTCTTGGTACCTTTAACTGCGTTATTGCTTGGTCGGATCTTAGCTAATAGTAGCCAGTGGAAGATGTTGATGGATGAGCGGTGAGATTGGTGGAGAGAAGAAATTGTGGAATTTAAAAAAAATCTTGGTCTCCCTGTTATAATTTTTTTATAAATGATGTGTATTATACTTACGTGAGCCAGATGTGTAACCTTTTTAATTTGAAGATTTCTGGTACATTGAAATACAAAAATTAAGCGCAGAACGCGAAGGTCAGTAAAAATAAAAAACCGATATGAACGCATTGTCATTACAAGTCAAAGTATGAACGGATGATCACAAGTTATTACACGAGTCGAATTTAACTTAGGGGCCGTCCATAAATGACGTAACGCAATTTTGACCGATTTTACCCTATCGTAACACTTCGTCACAAAAAGTAATACCCCTGAAAAATGACGTCACAAAGCTCTGACCCCAAAACCAAATTTCCATTTGATAATAAAACATGTTTCAAATTACATTTATTGTCATAAGTATTTTATGTGGCACTGCTGTTCTATTAAAGTAGAAAGTCAGATATTAAAAAGGAGTCGTTGGAAAGCTGATATTAACCAAAAAAATAACTTCAATATTCATCGTCTAACCAATCACCGAAGATGTTCAGAATATTTTGCAGTAGAATAATTAAGCAAAATGAAAAGAGTAAAATTACCACAATAACATATTAATTCCACAGAATGAAAAGCTCTGGTAGAATCATTAGAATTTACATGTTTACTATAACCAATTTATCCAGAAATTACAGAATTTATGCTTCTCCATGGCGAAGCAAAATGCGCCTTCATAGAACAAATAGGGTGAGCATGCATATTTGAAAATCTGACGGTGATAAAATATTTAAATAGTTAGAAAATTATTAATAATGGTGCCCTTATACATTAAAGTAATCAAACAAAATAATGAAAATTTAATACTCAAAATTGGTGCTGTTATTATTAAAATGAAATTGTAGCTGGTTGTTAAATTTAATTACACAGACCTGATGTGACGTCACATTTCTCAGACCCCATCCCATGTCACACATCATCACACATTTCCGACCCCAACCTCCGGGTGCGTGACGTCATTTATGGACGGCCCCTTATGGCATCCATGCAAAGCGCCCACCAGTCTTACTACATCTTTAACCAACGCCACCTGGCGAACGAAAGGCTGAGTCGGTCGACCTAACTTGACATAGAGGAGTTTAAATACAGGCGTTTATCTTTATACGAAATTTGTCATGGTTTCGAATAAAGGTTCGCTCTGTACGTCATTTCAATAAAATGACAAAAACTTAAATCACATAACAGTTCTGACGTCCAATTTAATCAAGATTTGGTCTTGTTTGTTCAGATTCTGCATAATGGCTGAGACTGGATGTCTGAGCTTTGATCCCGCCATTCTGGACAAATATGCAAATTTTAATTATTATCTGGACAAAGGAGCATCTGGTAATGTGTATGGTCCCATTCCATGGAATGGATTACAACTGGCAATTAAACAAGCTATGTTTCCAGATGGCAAAGTTACTGACGAATTAAAAACTCGCTTAGAAGGAAAGAAAGCTATATGGACTTCGATTGAACATAAACACCTAACGAGAATTCACTCTGTCGATTTAAGCCGACTTCCAAAAGTAATGCTCATTGTGATGGAATTCGCAGCTGGTGGTTCGCTAAACAAAACTCTAAGGTCATTGGGATCTGAAAATAGACTGCCAATTGACGTCGTAACAGACTGGGCGAAGCAGATTGCAGAGGGAATGCTGTACCTTCATGAGAGAAACATTGTTCACAGAGACTTGAAATCTGCAAACAGTGAGTGAATTCATCAAATTCTTCTTACCCTTTAAACCACCTTTCCAATTATTAATCTATATAGGCCTACTATGTAAATCGCCATTCAGTTATAGACAGCAAATGTAACGTCAGTTGCTTAAGTTAACCCTTTCGCCCCTGAGCTCCCATAGCGGAAGTGAGATAACCCTACAGCCCTGTGCGAAAACGCCCATAACCCTGAGCTCCTGGGCTAAAATCACTAACTTCAGAATGCATGTAAACTGAAATTTTACTGTCTCTGATGAGAAGTCTGATATATAAGTAAAAGTTTCTGGGTAAAAGTGCATTTTAGCGTATTTTATTGATAGTGGATTTAGGCGTGTATTTTAGCGTATTTAATTATTTCAATGACTTTCATGATAACTGAAATGTATCCAGCTTCTATTTAAGCAATATTATTTACATCAATCCAACTTCTATTTAAGGTAACATTATTTTCATCAATCCCACTTCTATTTAGCAAGAATTCTTTTCTGCAGTCCAACTTCTATTCGACCAACGCTGATTCGCCATGAAATCGCGTGTCATTTACGACGCCAAACTACACGTTTTTTCATCAATCCAGCTTCCACTTTAGCAGATAACTCCTTTCATCAATCCAACTTCCATTTGGGCAAAGAATTATTTTTATCAATCCAGCTTCCATTTACGCAAACACATAAGAGAAATAATAAAATACGCTAAAATACTTGGCCGAAATCATCATGGGTTTAATACGCTAAAATGCACTTTTACCAGTTTCTGATAGCTAGCTAATGTTTTAGCGCTAGAATTTCACTTTACTGCACCCATCATCGATAGAAACATCAGGTATCACTCACATGCGCAGCCATGCTTGCCGTAGGAACGTCCCAATAACTTTCGGTTTCAACTGATTCATCTCCACTGCTATCACTGGCCATAACCCTTTCTCTCGCCTGTCCAAGGGTATACCGTTTTCCACCAAATGTTTTCTTCGCAACAGTACTGTAGTTTCATTCTAACTGCTAGATGCCTTGCGTTTCGGCATTTTCAACGGCTATGGTCGTGTTTATTTATGCTACTGCACTGCAAGAAACTCACTTGACATTGACCTTCAAGTGACGTAATAACACTAAAAGTACGTCACTTCCTGTCTGAGTCAATGCTGGAATTGAAATAAAGATGCATAATTACCATAGCCGATTTACAGGCCTTACGGGGATAAAATATAGACGCGATGCCGAAATATCGGCCTTACCGGTATTTGACAAGTTCAACGTGGCCGGTTTATCGGCCTTACGGGAATACGATAAAGAACGTCAAGCCGATATTTCGGCCTTACGGGGCAAGAGGGATACAAGATCAAATAAAAGACAACTGGAACTGATGCAATGAAGTGGATTAAATCTCAGAAATGCAGCTCAGCTAGAAGAGACAAACTTTTGACTTGTCGGGTTGCAGTAATGAATCGTTAATATTTCTGCGACGTCCTTCTAACGCCTTAGGTTTAGAACCCAAAATTATGTCTTCTCCGCTCCTCTGTTTTTCATTTCGAGCAGTTTTGCTGATGGAACCTTACCATGATCGTAATTCTCATGCGATGATGACTCTGAAGATTGCAGACTTTGATGACGTCAAAGAAAACGATCATACCGTATGTCATTTGTTGGAACATGTGCCTACATGGCACCTGAAGTCCTTGCAAAGCAATGGTTTTCCAAAGCCAGTGACGTATGGAGGTGAGTCAAATCTAATCTACTCCAATCCAATCAGTGGCTCAGCTTCTGTTAAGCACATTAAGCACATAGCATGAAGTCAAAAACACAATATTTGGAAGTACGGTCTACATCCGATAGTCGGCGATCCAGAACTCAATGTACTATGTCTGAGCATTGTGAGCAATATAAAATAGCTGAGTCAAACTATTACACTGAAACGTACACATTGACTATAAGTTACGATACAAGAATGACATTTATAAACTGACAAAATATCCTTTTTTCACCTAAATAAGCATTTTAGAATTACAGGCTATATACAGAAATTCTTGCCTCGCTTAGGATTACATTTGTAGCTTTCACAGACTAAGACACGTTTGATAACGGCTATAATTATTATCACTTGACGACCAGTTTCAGATTACACGTCGACATAATTATCTTCACTGACTATCGGTCTCGGTTCGAATCGGATACAACTTACAAGGTCCTGCTCATAGTTACAAAATCCCAGCAGGGTTTAGCGCCGAAGTATATCCGTGACTTGCACGTTCTTCTCGCTCTCTTCGTTCTGCTGACCGGCTTGATCTCTTCGTACCTCGTCGCGTACATCTTTAACCCAGCATCAGGTTTTCGCTGTTGTGGGTCCCTCAATTATATGGAATGACCTTCCCCCTGCAATTCATAGCAGGATTCTGGAAGGGATTTCACCGGCATCTCTTCGCTGCTTAACACTAGAAGTACCGAGAAATCGAACTTCCTAGAAGCACCAAGGGGGTCATTTTGACCCCACATAATTTATAATGCAAAATCGATTGCAAATTCAATGAAATTGACTATAAACTTTATTAACATAAATTACATAAGCATAAACAAGTGTAATAAGTAAGTTGGAATGGAATAATAGGAGATCCTCTCCTCTCCCCAGATCTCCTCCGCTCTCACTAAATCTATTATTCACTCACCAGATCTCCTATCCTCTCACCAGATTTCCTATCCTCTCACCAGATATCACCCTATCTTCTCGCCAAATCTCCTATCCTCCCTCCAGATTTCTTATCCTCTCACCAGACCTCACCCTATCTTCTCACCAAATCTCATATCCTCTCACCAGATCTCTCATCTCACCAGATCTTCTCTCTTCTCACCAGATCTCCTCTCATTTCACGAATTCTTCTATCTTATCACCAGATCTCTTATCCTCTGACCAGATATTCTTTCCCATCGCCAAATGTCCTCTTCTCTCACCAAATATCGTCTTCTTTTACCTCTCACCAGATCTCCTCTCACCAAGTCATCCTACTTCTCGCCAGATCTCCTATCCTCTTGCCAAATCTCCTATCCTCTCACCTGATCTCCTCTTCTCTCACCAGATCTCATCTCCTCTCGCCTGATCTCCTATCCTCTCACCAGATCTCCTAACCTTTCATCTGATCTTCTCTCCTCTGACCAGATATTCTTTCCACTCACCAGATCTCCTCTCACCAAATATCGTCTTCTCTCATCAGATCTCTCTCCTCTCACCAGATTTCCTCTCCTCTCACCAGATCTCCTCTCACCAAGTCATCCTTCTTCTCGCCAGATCTCCTATCCTCTCACTTGATCTCCTCTCACCAGATCTACTACCTCTCACCTGATCTCCTATCCTCTCACCAGATCTCTCCTCTCACCAGCTCTTCTTTCTGCCACTAGATATCCTCTCCTCTCACCAGATATCCTCATATCCTCTTCTCTCACCAGATCTGTTCTTTTCTCACCAGATCTCCTCTCACAAGATCTTCTTGGCTCCAACCAGATCGCCGCTCCTCTGATCAAATCATCCTTCTCGCTAGATCTCCTATCATCTCATTTGATCTCCTCTCCTCTTTCCAGATCTACTATCCTCTGACTATATCTCTCTTCTGACCAGATCTACTTTCCTCTCACCAGATCTTCTTTCCCATTGCCAAATGTCCTCTCCTCTCGCCAGATCTCTAATTCTCTCGCCAGATCTCCTATACTCACCTGAACTCCTCTTCTCTCACCAGATCTCATCTCCTCTCGTCAGATCTCCTAGCTTCTCATCTGATCTTCTCTCCTCTGACCAGATCTTCTGTCCTTTCACCAGATCTCCTCTTTTCTCACCAGATCTCCTATCCTCTTACCAGATCTCCTCTCCTCTCACCAGATCTCACATTTGATTACGTAATTAGCTGCGATCTATAATATTATTGAATAGAAAACAAGAAATGCGTAGCCTTATATGCAAGTACTATTACAGGGGTCAAATTGACCCCTTGGTGCTTAAAGGTAGAACAGCAAAAATCTCAGAAATTGTGAATCCCCCCGAGTTCAAATTTTGGCAGAAGGTACACCCTACGAAGTTAGGAGAAGTCATGAAATTACAGGACCCGGGCTATATCTGGGGCTGAGGTGCGTTCGGCTAAAAATCAAAAGGGGTCAGATTGACCCCTTCGGTGCTTCTAGTGTTAAAGACCTTTCTCTTTTCTCGGGCTTGTCACGCTGAGAGCGCTTCTGAAAAGCTCTGCTGTGAGAAGCGCTTTACAAATGTTCAGATTAGATTAGAATTTATTAGATTAGGTTCAACTCTCTCACACACTCTCTCTCTCTCTCTCTCTCTGTGTGTGTCTCTGTCTCTGTCTCTGTCTCTGTCTCTCTCTGTCTCTGTTTCTCTGTCTCTGTCTCTGTCTCTGTCTCTGTCTGTCTGTCTCTCTCTCTTTCTCTCTGGATCACGTCAATTACCGAGGAAGACGAAGACTAGAGGAAGTCAAACGCTTCTCCCGTTTACAGCTCCCGTCGCGGCCTCGCTTCTTCAATCCGTCAGAAAAAACCTCCTTCAAATTCGTATTCGTAAACTTCAAATTTCTAAAGCGCTACTCTAAAGCTAATAGCAGGACACAAGCTCATTCACGAGCGATGTGTCGTATCGGAGAAGTTTGTCAGAAGATCGATGTCTAGTGAAGGTCAGCAGATCTGCTGCTTTCGTTGAGAGCGAGAAAGTTTGGATGGCGGAGAATCAGATGGATTAGTCATTAGTGTAGGAATTCTTTAAGAGGTGAGGCTTCAATTTGGAATGGAAAGCCTGTGGGGTATTCCTCTAGTTATGCTTCTTCCAACTCGCTGTGTCACTTATCGACAGCCCTGAAACCCTCTATACAGTCAGGAATGCACAACAGCGCATTTATCATTGGCATCAGAAATTAAAGTATTCGGCTAAGAGGCAAGGCCATGAAATGACAAGGTCGTAACATTCGACATGAAGTAAATTCGATCAAAAATTTCTGATTTAGCTAGATTGTACTGTTTTGTAGTTCACTAATAGTTTGTAGCGATTTTCTTGTTATTAGCATTGTGTTCTATTGTACATGGATTGAGACACTTTGGATTGAGATATTTTGATTTATTATGTTACAAGTTAGATACAGTATGCATGTAGTTGTGTGGTTTAATTAACATTTAATATTTTTTCTAATATTTAATTACTATCGTCTAAGAAACTAGCATCATAGGGCATAATAAGACGTAGATATGGTTTGAATGTAAAACAGGAAATAACGCTGTGCGATTTCATTCATTCATTCCGAGAATTCATATAGCGCCTCTTCAAGAGACCTACTCAGAGGCACTCCCAGCCCAGCCACGGCTATAAAAGTGTGATTTGAGATATTTAAAAAAGGCAGGCGAATCTAGCCGAGACATCAATCGCAAGTCTAGTGGGAGGCCATTCCATATGGAAGTACCCACAATCGAAAAGGCTTGACGTTGTCTAATAGAAGTGTGAGCTCGTGGGACCAAAAGCTTCCCCTTTCTGAAGAACGCAGAGAGCTACCAGCTGCGAGGTCAGAGACAGGTCGACTAAGATTATACAAGTACGATGGAGCACAGCCAAGAAGGCACCTCCATATAAGTGCAGCAACTCGATAGGAGATTCGCTGAGAAACAGGAAGCCAGTGAAGAACATGCATATAGGCAGAGACAGGAGCATATATAGGAAGGTTGCCAATGAGGCGAGCAGCTGAACGCAGAACTAGATCAAGACGCCCAATTAGCCCAATGGTAGACCTACAAGCACCGAACTGCATTGATCAAGTCTACTAGTGACAAAGGCATGCACAAGAGTCACAGTAGCATTATGAGAGAAGGATCGTGAGACAACTCGGAGTTGACGAAGCTGATAGTAGCAACTACGAGTGGTCGAATTAATATGCTGTGAGAAATTGAGCTCTTGATCCAAAGAGACTCTGAGGTCTCGAACTGTGAGAGAGAAAGATATATGAAGAAAAGTCTCCGCTAGTAGGTGCAGGTCAATATAAGCCAATTGTCTGCGGGTACCAGGCCAGATGAATTGGGTTTTAGAGGGGTTCAGAAGTAAACGATTTGAGGCCATCCATGATGATAGAGCATCAATGGCATGAGACATTAACGATACAGAAGAAATTGCATCAGCAGCGTGGCAGTGAACATAGGCCTGCACATCATCAGCATAGAGTTGGTACAGGAGACCACAAGTACATAGCAAGGAACTAATACCAGCTGTGTAGAGAATGTACAGTAAAGGGCCCAACACTGAGCCCTGTGGTACACCAAAAGGGGCTGGGACCCAACGGGACCTAGAAGCAGTGTTATTTTAGTTCCTGAGAATAGAATAGGAATAATAATTATTTTAAATTAGTTCCACGGAACGAAAACTGGAATAAAAAATAAGTCTGGAACGAGAATAGAATAGGAATAAAAATTGCAATATTTTTCTGGAACGAGAACGGAATAGAAAAAAATATTTTTTTATTTTTAATAGCTAGGCGGAATGACGGCATTCACATTGTCCATAAAATACTAATCTCATAAATAGGTCCAGACAGTCTTTTGTGTGACAGTCTGATAGACATTAATCGTTCATGTTAGACATTTCTGTGAGAACTGGAAGTGGAAGTGGAACTAGAGATACAAATTTTCTGGAAGTGGAACTGGAACTAAAATTATTTCTAAATAGGAAGTGGAACTAGAACAAGAACAAAATTTATTTATAAAGAGGAACTAAAACTAGAACTAAAATGACGACAGTGGAATAAAATAAGTACAGGAATAGAAATTAATTCTGGAATTAAAATAACACTGCCTAGAAGCCCCCACAACCACACAGTTAGTGCGCTCAGACAGAAAAGAGCGAAGCCATTCTAAGGGAGCGCCTGCCAACCCAAAGGAGATAGAGAGACGTTGGAGCAGGATAGAATGATCAACTTAATCAAAAGCTGCACTAACGTCAAATAGAGCTAAGAGTGTGACCTGACCACGGTCCATGGCACCATAGAAGTCGGACAGAAGACGAACCAAAAGAGTCTCTGTGGAATGATTCCTCCGGAAACCCGATTGCTGAGGGAAGCAACTCATGCATCTCTAAATATGCAATTAATTGGTTCGCTACAATGCGTTCTTTAAATTTTAGACAAGAACGTAACTTTGGCAATTGGTCGGTAGTTGGCTGGATCAGTTGAGTCCAAACCACCTCGCTTCATGACTGGAAGTAGAAGTGACTGCTTTTGAGAGGATGGAAGATGAGTTTCCTGAATCGACCGGTTGCATCACGTAGTGAAGAACGGCAGAAAGTCATCTATGAGTTCTTGCACGAGTAATGTAGGAACAGGGTCCAGTTCACAGGTTTTTGGTGCAGAGGCTAGAATGAGCTCACGCAATTCTAGTCCAGTTACCTCATTCAGTACAGTAAGACGGTGATCGGTGACAGAGAATTCTGGCGGAGCAGCAGCTGAGGTAGCGTCACGTATGGCTGAATCCTTGGCTGTATGCCGCTCGAGGAATGCGTCCGCAGTAAACGTCGGCAGAGATTGCGACTGATGGCTGGTTGATCGACGACCGAGGAGGTTGTTAAAAGTAGACCATAGCTTCTTTGGTTCCGTAGACTGGCGAGTGATGATAGTCTCCCAGTACTCACGCTCCCTCTCCCGGTAAGTGGATTGCATCCTCCGGACGAAATTAATCCAAGCGGTTCAATCTTGTGGAGAGCGCGTTCTTCTATAGATCCTCTCCAAGCGCCGGGCTTGTCGTCGGAGCGCTCTGCACTCCGCATTGAACCACGGAGGGAGAGGGCGATGACGAGTTTTAACGGTGCGCAATGGTAAGAAGGCGTCTACATGTATGATCTCGGCCATCACAGTTTCGTAGGAGCTGAACAGTCAGAGACAGTCAACGGTCGGCTTGAGATCGCCTGCTCAGTTGTTGAAGAGTTGACGCGCTTTGGCTAAATAATGCATTAATTGTTGGCAATTGACTGTCGAAGGAGGAGGAGCGCTTCTGGTCGCATCGTGATAGCAAGTTAACATTATCAGACGATATCCAATCAGTTTCGTTGAATAGATCGAAACGAGACGAGAGTATGTCGATCTTGCGATTCGAAGAACCATATGAATTGAAAGAACGGAACTGAGTTGCGATGTCTGAAGCGGTGTGCTTGACCCATCAGCACTACGAATGCTTCATTGTGTTGAAGAAGAGAAACAGACGATGAAATGGATTAAGTTGGTTTGTCACGCGGTTGATCACAAAAGCCAAACTCTTTAGACAAGAAGGAAGCTAAGCTGTTGAACTACTGAACTGTGAAATTCTGTTCTTTGCCAAGACAAAAGATCTAGAAGACTAAACAAGGTCCTAAACTGGGAGTTTAGTTAGGCTATAAAAAAATCTAACTAGAAAACTGCTGGTTTAAGCTTAAGTAGAGTAGTGACTGTATCTAACGGAGTTACTGCTACATCTTAATATGTACAAGTGACACTTGTCTTACTGTCCTATTTTTCCGCGCCTCAGATTCACATTTCGGTGTGACCTTGCGCGCGCTACAAATTTATTTAATAATAATAATAATAATAATAATTAATAATAATAATAATATTAATAATAATATTAATAATAATTATAATAATAATAATAATAATAATACTAATAATAATAATAATAATAATAATAATAATAATAACCACTAACCCCCTAATTTTTGCAATCCTGAGGGATCATATGTACCTCGGGGAAAAAAATAATAATAATAAATAATAGTAGTAATAATAATAATAATAATAATAATAATAATAATAATAATAATAATAATAATAATAATAATAATAATAATAATAATAATAATAATAATAATAATAATAATAATAATAACCACTAACCCCCCTAATTTTTGCAATCCTGAGGGATCATATGTACCTCGGGGAAAAAAAAATAATAATAATAAATAATAATAATAATAATAATAATAATAATAATAATAATAATAATAATAATAATAATAATAATAATAATAATAATAATAATAATAACCACTAACCCCCCTAATTTTTGCAATCCTGAGGGATCATATGTACCTCGGAAAAAAAAATAATAATAAATAATAATAATAATAATAATATAAAAATAATAATAATAATAATAATAATAATAATAATAATAATAATAATAATAATAATAATAATAATAATAATAATAACCACTAACCCCCCTAATTTTTGCAATCCTGAGGGATCATATGTACCTCGGGGAAAAAATAATAATAATAAATAATAATAATAATAATAATAATAATAATAATAATAATAATTATAATAATAATAAGTGATATTTAAATTTTTATATCATCTGACTTTTCTATACTTAATATTTTAAATTTGAAGAACAAAGTGATCTCTGTGGGACAATCTATCGAAGCCAATGACAATATTGAGAATGGGTCAAAACTAAAGGTAACGGGCGTAAGATCCAATGTCGGATAGTCACATGTCTGCAATGTCTTGATAGTCTATGATTCTTCCTTTATAGCTTTGGAGTGGTGATTTGGGAGATGCTATCTGGAGATACACCGCACAAAGGACTAGAGCTAGGAGCAATTATGCTTAAATCACAAGATGGAAAATTGGATGATCTACCTCTGGAACAACCATTTCCGGAAGATTACAAGTTAATTCTTAACAGTGAGTTCAAATTGTGCAATCTATGTATATTAGGGTGGTCTTTAAAAATTAAAGTTTGAATCTACTGTTCTCCAAGGTTCCATTTGGTTCCATTCCATCCAGAAACATCACACAAAAAGTTGTATGAAAAATATTAATACTTAGCACTGCCAAAACACCATCAAAGTATTACAATATCGATATGCGAAGTTGCGAACACTGGAACAGTAAGCATAATAGTTGTAATCAACAATGAATACTTAAACCAGGAATTAATTCAACCACTTGTAGTAGGTCCAGATTACTACATTATTCCATGCCTGATTACTAGTGATTACACTGATTAGTGACTAAAATTATTTATTACAGTTATTATTATTGCTACTGAGGTACTTAGTCAATGTCAATGGTGCCTTGATCGCTGGACGGCACGCTCCTTTAACACTAGAAGCACCGAAGGGGTCAATCTGACCCCCTTTGGTTTTTAGCGGAACGCAGCTCGGCTCCAGATAATTATAGCCCGGGTCCTGTAATTTCATGACTTCTCCTAACTTCGTAGGGTATACCCTCTGCCAAAATTTGAACTCGGAAGGATTCACAATTTCTGAGATTTGTGCTGTTCTACCTTTAAGCACCGAGGGGTCAATCTGACCCCTGTATTAGTACTTGCATGTAAGGCTAATCATTTCTTGTTTTCTATTCAATAATATTATAGATCAAAGCTAATTACGTAATCAAATGTGAGAAGGTAGAAGATCTGTTGAGAGGAGAGGAGATCTGGTGTGAGGAGAGGAGATCTATTGAGAGGAAAGGAGATCTGTTGAGAGGGTAGATCTGGTGAGAGGAGAGGCGATCTGGTGAAAGGAAAGAAGATCTGGTCAGAGGAGAGAAGATCAGATGAGGAGATAGGAGATCTGGCGAGAGGATAGGAGATCTGGCGAGAGAATTAGATCTGGCGAGAGGAGAGGACATTTTGGCGATGGGAAAAAGATCTGGCGAGAGGAGATCAAGTGAGAGGATAGGAGATCTGGCGAGAAGGATGATCTGATGAGAGGAACGGAGTTCTGGTTAGAGGAAAGGAGATCTTGTGAGAGGAGATCTGGTGAGAGGAGAGAGATCTGGTGAGAGAAGACGATGTTTGGAGAGATGAGATGAGATCTGGTGAGACGAAAGAATATCTGGTCAGAGGAGAGGAGATCTGGTCAGAGGATAGGAGATCTGGTGATAAGGTAGGAGAACTGGTGAAAGGAGAGGAGATCTGGTGAGAAGATGGAAGATCTGGCGAAAGGAGAGAAGATCTTTTAAGAGGATAAGAGATTTGGTGAGAAGATAGGGTGAGGTCTGCTGAGAGGATAAGAAATCTGGTGAGAGGAAAGGAGATTTGGCGAGAAGATAGGGTGAGATCTGGTGAGAGGAAAGAATATCTGGTCAGAGGAGAGGAGATCTGGTCAGAGGATAGGAGATCTGGTGATAAGGTAGGAGAACTGGTGAAAGGAGAGGAGATCTGGTGAGAAGATGGAAGATCTGGCGAGAGGAGAGAAGATCTTGTAAGAGGATAGGAGATTTGGTGAGAAGATAGGGTGAGGTCTGCTGAGAGGATAAGAAATCTGGTGAGAGGAAAGGAGATTTGGCGAGAAGATAGGGTGAGATCTGGTGAGAGGGGATAGGAAATCTGGTGAGATTATAGGAGATTTGGTGAGAAGATAGGATGAGGTCTGGTGAGAGGATAAGAAATCTGGTGAGAGGATCGGAGATTTGGCGAGAAGATAGGGTGAGATGAGATAGGAAATCTGGTGAGAGGATGTATAATAATGACGACAATTTAACACTAGAAGGGTGAGTGGTGGTGAGTGGTAGTAGATTTAGTGAGAGCGGAGGAGATCTGGTGAGAGGAGAGGATCTCCTATTATTCCATTCCAACTTACTTATTACACTTGTTTATGCTTATGTAATTTATGTTGATAAAGTTTATAGTCAATTGAATTTGCAATTGACTTTGCATTATAAATTATGTGGGGTGCTACTAGGAAGTTCGATTTCTCGGTACTTCTAGTGTTAATTGTTGGTGCCGAGAACGAGTTGCTTTGAATGCAAAAAATCAATCGAGCCAGAAGCATAAGAACCAGAAGCAGTGGCGCTAGGAGCGGAAGAACCAGAAGCAGAAAATCAGAAGTAGAACCAGCAACTGTACAGAAGAACTAGCAACAGCAGTGTGTCATAAAGTGGAGAGTGACACCAGCTTCCACTGTTCTTACTGCATAGAGCTTTACAGTTTACAGCGACCAACACGAAGAAACGTGGATTCAATTCTTAACATTCAAGTACTGGTGCCATGAAAGCTGCGCCCCTATTGAGCCCAGCGTCAAGCAATTTTTACTGTAATTACTGTCGTTAACAATAAATTTTTTCTTACGTAAGATTACAATTGACAGTTTTAATAATTCATTTTCTCGTTACTGTTGCTAAATGTGAAACAAATAATTCAGATAGCTCAATTAGCCTACCATTGGCATTGCCTTCATGTCAAAGTTGTCCAACCACTTGGGCATGAGCAGCAATAGGTTATATGCCACTTGTGCCCAAGGTGTAGGTGTAAGAGTGGCATTTTCACTTTGTGTTTTGGTATATTTTGAAAAATATTTTATCACATTTGGTCAATTTTTAAGGTATTTCTGTTAGTTTAATGAGTTTCCAACATGCCTATAAAAAGTTGTGGCATTATGTTATATATTTGGGAAAATATAAAATGTGTCATAAAAAGAACCTCTCTTGCACTGGTCTCCCTATTATGTAAAGTGCTATTGATTAAAATTTTGTCAATGAAGAATACAGCAGGTTCTAGTGGTGAAGATAAAGCACATGTTAAATGGCTGATGCAAGAGGAAGGAAGAGCTGCAGTAGTCACAAAACTGGACCTAAAAGGAGATTGTAGTTCAGAACACAAACTTTTTATGTGGAAACTATGTGCTTGTAGCCTTGTATAATATATAATTGTATAATGTATAATATACTATATTGTATCATATATTACATAATATACGTGACACTACTGTATGTGCTTAGTGTGTATTGTATTGTATTGTATTTGATCATTTATAAAGCGCTTCTCATATCATGAGCCTTTCAGAAGCGCTCCCAGTGCGAGGTACTCCGAGGAAAAAGGAAGGTTTTACGGTGAGAGAAAGAGGTAGAGATGCTACTAGAGAGGATTGTAGAACGTAGAGAAGGTGGAAGTCGATTCCATAGAGAGGGACCTAGTATGAAGACAAAGGACCTGGATTGAGCCATTGTGGTCCTAACACGTGGAACAAAAGTTCAAGCCGGTCAGAGGATCTGAGAGGACGCCTTGACATGGCAGAGAGGGGGCGGAGAATTTGGTGACAAAGATATTTTGGAGCAAGACTCAGTTGAGATTTGAGCATGAGAATGAGAACTTTGAATTGGATGCGCACAGAGAGAGGAAGACAATGAAGTTGTTCAGCCATAAATGTTGAGATGTGAGAGAATCGAGGGATGCGAGCTATAAGTCTGGCAGCAGCATTCAGTACAAGGACATAGACGAACCTTGGGTAAGCCAACAAGGAGAGAATTACAGTAGTCAATTCGAGAACAGACAAAAGCATGGACAATTGAGGTGAAGGTAGAGGATGAAACAGATCTGCGAATAGCTCTAAGACGCCTAAGTTGGAAGTAAGAAGAGCGGGTAAGCTTGGATATGTGTTCAGTGAAGGTAAGAGAGCTGTCTAGGGTAACACCCAAGTCCCAGTAGGCCTACTGTCGTGCATTGAAGATTTAAGTTAGACCTAACATTGTGTATGCTTGCTTGGATGCATTTGTGGTTATCGGTCTCAGGAACTAACGGATCAAATACCACTAAAATGCCAATAAAAATAAATAATAAACAATCAACGAGAACATAAACATTGTAGAAATTATATTTTAGTTGTGCTTAGGGCCTAAGTAAAATCATCCAGCCTTTCTGTTGAAAACTAAACATAGGTCTAAAAATGCGAATCAAATATTTATGTATACTCGAAATGACGAAAAAAAATTTAAATCAAAATTTCAAAGACGTTGTGCCAGTCCTAGATATTGTTCTGTCCTGATAATGTTTGGGCTACATTACTTTTAAACCAATTGGCACGGAATGCCGGGTTGGCGAAAGTAAACAACTTAAGTTGAAAATTGTCCATTAGAGATGCGACCACCCTAATGCATTTTGATTGTTTATGCAAATGAGAACGTCTACTACACCTGATGACTTAAAGTATTGTTTCGTCCTAAAGTGATTGCATTCTATCGGTTACTTTGCTTTTCATAAAATAATGTCACCAATACATGTAGTTTGGTTTTCAAATTTCTAATACAATTCTTGGTGTTTACGCGTTAATGTCTGCTGCTCTCAGGTATCTTGAAGCTGCGTCATGGTTATAGGGCTAAATAAAATCAGTCCTCATTCTTCAGTCTTATATCACTTATCAACAGAGTCGTCTGCCTGTCTTACTGTAGAGAACTTAGGCCTGTCTCTGTAGACCGCTGGGCGGATTCCTTTCACTTCTTACCAGGATAGCGCTTCGGAAACCCCCAGTCCTCGATGTCCGGCCAGGATTGGCCTCTCCTGTCAGGCAAAGGTCTAGACGATGCTTGCGGCCACCGATCGTAAATTAGACGAAGAAAAGACGGAAGTCAGTTCAACACAACCACTCGTATTATTGACATCAGATCAAGAACGAACAGCAACGGCAAACGACATCTGACAGAACTGAACTTATCAACGGTCTAATATCAACTGAACTACTGCACGTTAATACCCTTAATACCTGAATACCTCGAATACCTCGAATTCAACTAACGCATTAAGCAGCCCTATTTATAGCAATCCGACACATCAAGTCTGGGCAGGTCCCGGGGACTCTGGGCAGTCGCCTAGCAACCGGTCCCGGGGACTCTGGGCAGGTCCCGGGGACTCTGGGCAGGTCCCGGGGACTCTGGGCAGTAGCCTAGCAACCGGTCCCGGGGACTCTAGGCAGTAGCCTAGCAACCGGTCCCGGGGACTCTAGGCAGTAGCCTAGCAACCGGTCCCGGGGACTCTAGGCTGGAGCTAAGCTCCGCCCACAAAGGCTTAACCCGAGGCTTCCCCATTACATTGCTAAGGCAGTGACGTCATAATAAGCCGACGTTGCTAAGGCGTTCAACAGCGCCACGCAATAACGCCACAACCCTCCCCTGGCCAAGGAGGGGAATGCCCCCATTCCCTAAAGGGCCAACAACTAAAACAGCAACATTAATCTACAGCAATGTCCTTGCTTACAAACTTAACACTACGCAAGATTACTCAATAGCAGAATTAAAAATCAAGCAGGGATGTGTTTCCGTTAGGCGCACAACTAATGCAGTATGCAACATTAACTAGGCTAATTCAATTAGGCGCTGCAAGACAGACAATAATTATCAAAGAAATATCTTCCCGTATTTCGGGCGATTCAAACAACGAACAGTCCCTGAAAATAATCAGATTATAACATCAATCTTCATCGTTACTATGGCGAAGGCAATGTTCATGGCTACATCTTCGCAGGCCATCTCAGCGAGGACATTACCCGGGGAACTTAAACGGACCCTCCTCCCCAAGGGAACACAAAGTCAGCAAAATGTGGCCTAATCACCTAACTAGCAAAATTATGCCGTAACTACACTGAAAACATGGCTAAGCCTTCTTCAGGCATTATTTCAGCATTCTAACCTAAGCACACTAATACGCAATGCTACGATACAATGAAAGAATCATTTAACTATGGTTACGAACCATCATCAAGTTCCACGATTTGACAGGTAAGGGGTGAATGTATATGAAAAGTTTACATAAAAGAACATCCCGTACACCGGGCAGCTAACTCAAGAGAGGGAATATCCCTTCTTTTAAAGAAACAATCACATTCGTCTCACCCATGGCCGGCGTAGATCACAGAAACAATTGAACGTTAGTCCGTATCAGTGTCGGAGCTGGCAGCCCCGTCATCTTCCATCGAAGAGGAGGAAGGAGTTTCAGATGGCTCGTAATCACTGTCGTCGTCGTCATCGCCTTGGGACGAGGACTCCACGGCTGTCTCCTCTTGAGTCTCCGAGGGGGCGTAGTTTCTGACGGAAGTCGGTTCGTCAGGAGTGTCGCTCTCGGTTTCTGACTCCGATGAAATGACTATAGGCGGAGTACGCGGACGCACCCTCAATTGCGGGCGGCTCGAACCACCCAACCCGAATTTCTGATAGACCTCAGTGACGAGGACGATGGAACAGGAGGGAAACTGACGACGCGCTTCCGTCATGAACTTCTCAAGTTCATACGGGGGGACTAGTCTCATTGCCCACAAGGAAAGGGCGACGAGGTCGGAGACGAGCGGCGTAGCAGCACCCTCATCGGCGAGGCATAGAGATTCGATCGGAGAACATGCCCGATCCATCGTCATCGGCTTTCGAATCTCCGCGGCCAAGGCATTCGTCTGGTCCGGGGGGTCCTGAGTATCGGGCACCGGAACCAGCTCGCTCTCAGCAGCGGCCGCACCAGGATCAGGCGGCGAGGCCGTCTCTTCTTGGCGCGTCGGAACGTCTATCTCTTCCGGCGGCTGGAGAGGTGGAAGCGGAGGGGCGGAAGGGTCGACGCTCTGTAGCTCGAAGTCCTCTGAAAACGGCTCTGGCGTAGACAGATTTCGCAGGGCCTCCTCAATGTCCTCACTCGTAAATTCCATCAAGGCATTCTGGGGTTCGGGATCATCGGGAGGCGGAGACGGCGATAGTCGTTCCGAGAATCGAATCCCGAAGTCGGAGCCCATCAAACCTTCGAGGAATGGCTGAAGGTTTAAGTCTCCCGCTGACGCCGCTGCCGACGTCGAAGGACGAGGAAGGCCTGGAAAGGCCTCTTCCCCCGGCGCCCGGGGCAAAGCGGAGGTCGTCGCTGCCGCCCGGCCCCTGCCCACACCACCAGTGCGCCACCATTCCTGTACGCGCCGGACCTGTCCCCCGCGGCATCTCATCTGGCGTAGATGGCGACGATAGGAGCGTCGAGTGTCGACTCCATGGAACGTCGTGAGACAGCTCTCACACTGGCGAACATCGTCACACTGGCGAACATCGTCTTTAGCTCCTTTCTTGTCCATCGCTAGCGTTCGAATGAGCCGTTTTCAACAGGCAATTCAACTTCTATTGTTCGGTTGCCATGGCAACACCTACGTCATCCTTGATGGTTGCTTAGCAACCGGTCCCGGGGACTCTAGGCTAAGGCTCCGCCCACATAGGCAGGTCCCGGGGACTCTAGGCAGGTCCCCCCTCCCAGAGCAGGTCCCGGGGACTCTGGGCAGGTCCCCCTCCCAGGGCAGGTTCCGACGGAGCCTTCCCCCTCCCCGGAAGACGCCGCCCACTATTGATAGCGGGCCGGCCGACGTACTTCCCTCCTCGGACGCGGACTGGTGACAGGGGCGTCGTCGGAGAGAGGCATCGGAGCGTCAGCGTCCTCTGTCGATTCCATCCCGCGACAGGGGCGCAGCTTGTCCACATGGACCGTGAATGGACGAGAGTGGGCTGTCTTACGAATGCGGTAGTTCACAGGACCGCAGCGAACGTCTACGATGAAAGGGCCGGTGTACATCTTCTGCCATTTCGGAGAGCGACCTTGATAGCGACGAGGGGTAAAGTACCATACTTTATCCCCGGAAGCGAATTCAGCTGGGCGAACGCGTAGATCGTAGGCGCGTTTCTGGCGTTCCGCGGCCACTCCCAGGTGTTCACGTACCAGACCGTACGCAGCCTCCACCCTCTCAGCGAAGTCCCGCACGTATTCCGAATACGTGCTCGCTCTCCAGTCAGCGTCTGGTGGCCTCCCATAGACAAGGTCCAGCGGGGCGCGTGTCTCACGACCGAACATCAGGAAGTTCGGGCTGAACCCGGTCGTCTCGTGTACAACGTTTTTACTGGGACATCAAACTGGCACTTGGGCGAAACCACCACATCCTCAGCGACAATCACCCTACGGCACCATCCAGCTCCATTACCTCTTACAAGGGAGATGCGTTTACGGCCAATAAACAGAGCCCCAGTCCCAAAACCTAGGCGGCAGCGGTGCTCCCTCAGCCAATCCATACCCAGCATGGGGTGCTATCTGGTCGGACACCAGAAATGAACTAGAAATTTCAAACCCACTGCGGACCTTAATGGGGACCCTTATCTCTCCCAGCACCCGTATATCGGACCCATTAGCAGCCATCAAATATCGGTCACAGGGGCGGATATCTAACCCCAGGACGGTAGAGGCAGGTATTAGGCTCACCTCCGATCCCGTGTCAACCAGGCAGAGCTGCGAGCGTCCGTTGATCGTCCCACGGACGTAGACAGCGTTGAAGGTGGCGCGGTTGGGCACTCTTGGATGGGTCGTGTGATTGGCGGCCACCGGCTCCGTTGGCGTCGAATTCTGAGTTTCTGTCTCGGTCGCGTTCTGGCGGTTGCGTGCCCGGCGCGACTGGCGGCAGTTGCGAGCGTAGTGGCCGGGTTGGCCACAGTTGAAGCAGGTCAGCTCCCGCCTGGAACTCCCTGAGTTGCTGGCGTTGGCGTCACCGGGGCGACTCTCTTGGCCCGGCTCTCGGTTGCGGTCTCCGGGGCGAACGTCTCGGCCCGGATCTCCATCAGTTGGCGTACGACCTCGCAGCTCCCGGAACTGTCGGTCGATTTTTCCTTCAAACTCCCGTTGCCAGCGGCGTTGCTCTTCCCTCTGAGTTATTAGAAACTGGTTCAATTGCGCCTGAACCTGGTCACTGACGTCGGTCTCTCGAGTGCCTCGCACCCGGTTCGGCGGTCGTCTTCGGTCGTCTCGGTCATCAGGCTCCAGCGGTCTCACTCCGGTCGTCCAGGTCCATCGTGCTTCGGTAGGCCTCCAGACGAAGCGCCGCCCGGTAGGCCTCATCAAGCGACTTGGGTTCCCGCTCACGAACTTTGAGCGAGAGCTCTCGATCCCTCATCGCCTCCAGGAAAGCGTCTTTGGCGATGATCTCCGTGGTTTCATTGGCGGGGACCGGATAGGCAAGCACCACCAACCGGCGAATTTCATGGAGAAGGTCGGATAGGCTTTCCCCGGCGCTGGCGGCGATAGTAGAGTTGCGTCCGGAAGGTCTCGGCTTGGCCTTCCGTCCCATAACGTTGACGCAGCCGTTCTGTCAACTGTTCATAAGTCACGTCCGGCTGGGCCCCGAAGTCCCAAAGCAGCTGAGTGGCGGCTTTCTCCAGTGAGCAGCGAAGGAAGTCGATCTTGTCCGAGGCCGTCCATCGGTTGTGCCTCGCACAGACCTCGAACTGGGATAGGAATGATTCAAGCGAGCCTGTCCCATCGAAACGCCCGGGTTTCATCTGCATCGGCCGGTTCTTCAGCAGGCCGCCGACGCCCTCGAGAAGCCCTGGAAGAATCCCTGACTCGTCCTTCACTTCCCGGCTGACAGATTCTGCAGATCTCCTTCGATCGATCGTCTCCACCGGCTTCGACCGCTCGAAGCCAAAGTCGTCTGGCAGGCTGTTTCGGTCCGGCTTGATCTCCATCGGTCGTCTTCTCTCGGCGGGCGTGGAGCTCTCGGGCTGCAAGTCGTCGAAATCGACCAGCGGGTAGATGCGTGTGTCGTCCTCGTCTCCCATCGGTAATCAGCTTTCTGCAATCGTCTAGAACCCCACTTCGCGGGTACCACTGTAGAGAACTTAGGCCTGTCTCTGTAGACCGCTGGGCGGATTCCTTTCACTTCTTACCAGGATAGCGCTTCGGAAACCCCCAGTCCTCGATGTCCGGCCAGGATTGGCCTCTCCTGTCAGGCAAAGGTCTAGACGATGCTTGCGGCCACCGATCGTAAATTAGACGAAGAAAAGACGGAAGTCAGTTCAACACAACCACTCGTATTATTGACATCAGATCAAGAACGAACAGCAACGGCAAACGACATCTGACAGAACTGAACTTATCAACGGTCTAATATCAACTGAACTACTGCACGTTAATACCCTTAATACCTGAATACCTCGAATACCTCGAATTCAACTAACGCATTAAG
This sequence comes from Aporrectodea caliginosa, assembly GCA_020284085.1. Classification (NCBI taxonomy): domain Eukaryota; kingdom Metazoa; phylum Annelida; class Clitellata; order Crassiclitellata; family Lumbricidae; genus Aporrectodea; species Aporrectodea caliginosa. The sequence continues at coordinate 474,815 of JACEVL010000186.1, forward strand.
CAGCCCTATTTATAGCAATCCGACACATCAAGTCTGGGCAGGTCCCGGGGACTCTGGGCAGTCGCCTAGCAACCGGTCCCGGGGACTCTGGGCAGGTCCCGGGGACTCTGGGCAGGTCCCGGGGACTCTGGGCAGTAGCCTAGCAACCGGTCCCGGGGACTCTAGGCAGTAGCCTAGCAACCGGTCCCGGGGACTCTAGGCAGTAGCCTAGCAACCGGTCCCGGGGACTCTAGGCTGGAGCTAAGCTCCGCCCACAAAGGCTTAACCCGAGGCTTCCCCATTACATTGCTAAGGCAGTGACGTCATAATAAGCCGACGTTGCTAAGGCGTTCAACAGCGCCACGCAATAACGCCACATTACTTTGGTCATACCTAAATTTGAAACTGCTTCCCAGCTTCTTCAGTCGCGGGAAATGAATTTTGGAATTCTCTGTATGAGACTGTATCTGCTCCTTCTGTTCAGTCGCTTTGTCATTTCGTTCTCAACTTAGAACTTCGTATTGTTTGTCCGCATTAGACTCTGTCTCTGTGTCATCACTGTCATGTCGTTCTCAAAGTAAAACATACCTCTTTCATAATATTGATTTGTCACATCGGACTGTCTCTACGTCTCTCTGTCTTAACCTACTGACGATCTACATGTGTTTTACCCTGATGAGACCCGGTATAACTTTCGGAAGATCATCGCCTAGTCCTTTCATTGGCCGCCGAAGTATCATTTCTTGGATCTTAGAATGATTCAGTTTTAAATTGCAAGAATCGGCTCATGCAGTCACATGTTCGATTTCGGACGTTATCAATGCGCTATTTGTTGATGGAATTAGAATGTGGCTGTCATCCGCGTACTTTATCAGTTTGTTTGTAGAGTGTCGTGGTTTTAGTTTGGATATTGCAACTATGAAGTTTATAGGTCCAAGGCGAGATCCATGTACAATACTGGCATTGATTTCGATAGCGCTCGGGGTGACCCCCCATACATTTAGTCCTGTGCTGTCGCTTGTTGAGAAAGGCGATGATCCAGTTATACTATAATTGGATCATCCAGATAACATATATTATAATATAATATACGTTATCTGGATGATCTGGATGATCCAGTTACATCATAATATTATAGTATTGAACATATTATGTTGTCTGGAATTGGCAGTTTAGCTAGCTGCTCAGCCAAGTAAGAATGTTGCACCGTATCAAACGCCTTTGAAAATTCGAGAGCTACCAGATGTACATATGGGTGAGTGGTGAGCATTTCGGCGAGGTGGTGTGTAATGGAGACGAGGGCTGCTGAGGTCAATCCAGTGGGCTGGAAGGCATTTTGGTAAGAGAATTCCATATTGCTGTGCGCCTGTGTCAAGATGGGGTAGAAAATCTACGCACCACAAGTCGCTCGAGCACTCTGCACAGGGTTGGCGACGTGATTGAGATGGGTCGGTAGTCTGCTTCGGCGTACCTTTAGAACTGGATTTATATTACTCATTTTTCATTGAGGAGGAACAACTGAATTTCTTATTTCAAGGTTGAAAAGGCATGTGATGGATTCTGCCAATACAGATGCTGTCCTGCTCAAGAGCCAAGGTGGCATCTCATCCGGGTCTGTGGCTGTCCACCCAACAGCCTCCAGCATCACGAAGATGTTGTACTCGTCGAAGATCTTAAGCATTTCATTGGTTGCTGTTGATTTAAGCCTGGGTTGTATACATATTGCTGATCTGTCGATGTATTCCCAAAATGTTGATTGAGAGTGGTCGCAGTTACTCCTTCGTGTTCGGTTGTCGTTTGTCTATCCAGGGCCGGCCTTAGGCACAGGCAAAGCAGGCAGTTGCCTGGGCGCCAAAATCTAGGGGGCGCCATTTAAAGAAAAAGTGTGTTTTAACAGCTTAATATTTTCTACTATTTTAGCCATTTTTCAATTACAATGTTTATTTTCTTTTGAATTCGAAACTTTCGATTAAGGAACAAATTTAAAATAATTATAGATTTCATTGCTCCTTTTTCAAGTAATTCAATTTCAACAACGCAAAATATTTTATTTTAACATTCAAAAATCAATTATTTCACGCCAATCAGTATTCTGTAGTCTGCATATATATATATATATATATATATAATATTTTTGTATATATATAATATACAGGGTGTGGCAAAATAAAGTAATCCTCTGCAGTGTGTTGCAAATTCTGTAGCAACCGCTTAGAATTTTTATATAAAACTTGGTAATGATATTGTCTGTTCACATCTACATATAGGCTAACTTCCAAATGTTATTTAACAATCTTGAAATATGACAAAGTTATGTTATTTCAAACACGGTTAAAAATAGTTACTTTGTAAAGAAACAAGAAAAATAAATGGTACAACTTGAAATATTTTTACAACAAAGCTTTACGAATTGCACTTTCAATTTTACATTAAGTGTTCAAAGTGTCCACCATTGGCCTGCACGCATGCCTTCAGCCGTTTGGTAAAGTTCTGATGGCCTTGTTGATCGGCGCCTGTGGGCTGTGGCATATCGTCCCATATTGACTGCAAAGCGGCTTTCAACTCCGCGATTGTCTTTGGCTTCGGCTGGAGTTTGTGATACCTTTCCAGCATGGCTCCCCACACGTGATAGTCAAGGGGGTTGAGATCTGGGGAATTTGGTGGCCACTGGTCCTTCTCAATGATCTCAGGATAGTTTGCGTGCAGCCACTCCTGCGTGACACGTGCCGTGTGCGCTGGAGCGCCGTCCTGCTGGAAAATGAACCCGACTGGCATCAACTGGTTGCAGTCCTCAATGAGCTGCGGAAGCAGTCGACGAAGGTAATACTGAGCGTTAACTTTCGATTTCTCGTCGATGAAGTGGAGCCGACCTTTACCCCCAAAGCAGACCCCAGCAGACACCATAATGTGTTTTGCAAACTTTTCTCTCTGGACCAGCAAGCGACTTGGCCTGACATCGACCTTCTTTCCTCTTGACCACACGCGGTTGTTCTGGTTGCTGACAGGTGGGTTGAGGTTGAAGAACACGCGTTTGGTATCACGAACTTTGAACCGACGTAGCAGGGCAGTGGCGCATTCCAGTCTTTTCTGTCGCATAGCGTCTGTGATGATCTGCGCCGGTACACGACGAAAGGAAGTCAGATGCAGGTCTTTTCTTGCTATGCGCCTGACAGACCTTTCGCTGTTGTTTAGCTCTGCAGCAATCTGGCGAGTGCTGTGATGCGTCTCTATCTCGCCTTCTTGTGAGCAAATCAGTTCTTCAACAAGGTCAATGTTCGGCGCCGTGCGGACGGATTTTGGTCTACCACAGCCAGCCTTGCGTTCGGTCGCAGATCCAGTAAGTATCAATGCGGCGACAAATTTTCTGAACGGTACTTAATTTCCATTGTTTGTACGGGTACGAACGAATTATTGCTTTTGCTCCGTATCCCTGTTCACGTAGCGTCTGCATTCGCATTTTGTCCTCATGCGACACCTTTCCCATTTTTACTGAGTTCAAAACACTCGTTTTTAACAACAATATTAGCTAAATATGAGTTCTTTATTTACAAGTTCCTCAGCCAGATGAATTTACGTCACTGTTTAAATCTTGCTTTTAAGCTGGTGCCCTGTTTTTGTTTTCATAATAAATGCTACAGTACAACCAATAACGCAACCGTAAAATTTGCACGTTATAAAGCGTGGGCTTGTCTCTGTTCAAATAGCATAACTTAGTCAATTGTTGGGATAATATAATGTAATTTGGCAATTGTACGTAGATATGAATGACCAATGGCCATGTAAATTTACTTATAAAAATCCAACTTCGTTCTTGAGATATCAACCAAACATTGCAGAGGATTACTTTATTTTGCCGCACCCTGTATATATATATAGCCTAATAGACCTGGCCGTCCGTAGAACTCATCCGGACATCGTGACATTTTTCGACTAAAATTGCCAAACAATAATTGAAGAAATATTGTACTATAATATATCTATGTAGGCTGTAGGCCAGTCTTTATTTGTTGACTGCCTAGCAGACATCACAGTTGCATTAGTTAAGTTAATTATCTGTAAAAAATCTGCACATTTATTTTACAGTTTTATTAAAAAGATCTAAATCAATTTACAGTTTTGATTTTATAAAAAATAAAATTTATTTTTAAAAATTGTGTAAAACCCTATGAAGTGTCAAAAGTTATCACCTTGTCACCTTGTGCCCGATGTGCCGTCGATTCGATGAATCCTAGTGACCGTCATAGTCAACCTTCTCCACGTATTCCGATCTCTCGTCGCCTCTCACAGCTCCGGAAGCTTCATCTTCATCGTCTCATGTATCTCATCCATCCATCTTCTTCTCGGTCGTCCTCTTCCTCTTCTCCCCTCCCCGCATGCCAGCATCATCTCCTTTTCCAGTCCATCCGCGCGTCACATATCCAAAATACGTCATTTTCTGTCTTGCTGCTCTTTGTCCCAATGTCATATCTTTTCTCTGGTGTCCTATCTCCTCCAGAATGCTTCTTTTAAAAGTTAAAAAGTTAAGAGTTATCAGGTGCTCAAAATTGTAAGTAAAAACAAGAAACAGAAGTTAGTATCAAGAAACAAAGAGGATGGCTTCCCAACTATTTCAACAAAACTGACACTACTAAAATAGTAACTTGGTAACAACTACCCAGTCATTGTCTATTAATGTCTTTGTAATATACTGATATTGTTGATATTTGCTAAATTGCTGTCAGCTTTAATGTGTTTTGATAAACTGAAATCTGATGGAGAAAATATTTAATATTACTTTGATAAATAATGTTTGGTAATAAAGCCCTGTATATTTTTTTCTTTTTTCGGTAATTCGAATTTTTCGGTAATTCGAAGTGTTTTACTTTTACCATTCCCAAAATATTCAAATTATCCAGGGTTGAGTGTAGGCCTACTAATAAAAATATTAATAAATAACGCTGTTGAGCGTAATGTTTTGCATGGCTCGTTCATCATTGGGTTGTGACTTGGGGTGGGCCGTGGAACGGGGATTACAGGACGCCAAATGTATGCTTTGCCTAGGGCGTCATTTGGACATAATGCTGGTGTCACGAAATTCATTCATTCATTCATTCATTCTGTGAACAAGTGTTTTGCATATATAATGAGCACAGGTGTTCCTTATGTTGATATATATATAATGTGTATTCGATTGTTAAGCGTTTTAGTCTTAGGCCTTAGTTGCGCTGTCGGCTCGTGGGCGCTTGGCCTAAAGTAGCCTAAACATTGGCTGACGGTAGATTCTCTTTACACGTGCAGTTAGCGCGCCAAACTTAGAAACTGCTGATGACAGTGAATTTGAACTATACAGTGTAGAACAGTTGTTTTAAGGCAAGAGTTGAGTTTGTTGTTATTAAACTGTGTTTGAAGAAAGAAAGAAACATTCAAAGAACTGTGTCAATTTAATTCTTAAACAGTTAGAAGACGTTGAGCAATTTATATGTAGAGATACGGAAAGTTCTTGAGGTAGGTCACAACTAAGACAGAAAAGAGTTGGTGACACATTCATTCTGGAAATTTATATAGCGCCCCTTCAAGAAATCTACTCAGAGGCGCTCCCAGCCCAGCCACGGCAAAAGTAAAAAGACTTAAGTGATTTATAAAACCTAGTTTGACTGATCAAAGGTAGCAAGCGCAGCTCCGATGGCAGGTCATTCCAGATGGAGGGGCCTGCAACCGAGAAAGCTCGGCGCTGCCTAGCAGTCAAGCGAGCCCGCGGAACTAGGAGTTGCCCCGTCGTCGCAGAGCGAAGCGCCCGACGCGCTACAACGTCGGACACTGGGCGGCAGAGGTTGCGCAGGTAAGATGGAGCACAGCCAAGGATGCTGCGTGAAACCAAAGAAGCAATACGGTATGATATCCGTTGGGCCACAGGCAGCCAGTGTAACACATCGCGCATGTAGGCAGAGACAGAGCCGAATTTGGGAAATAGAGTATCCCCCTTAGCGAAATGGAGTATTCTGTTTAATTTGCATTTTTGGCGGTTTCTAAGTGTATTCAGCCGTACTGTTTGGATTTATTGTACGCATATCATTTTTAAATTGCGTATCTTTAGTTTGTAAGTCGACCTGAAATCAATTTACTTCGTTTTGGTGATTTTGACCTGATTTTCGCCGAGGCTATAGTGATGCGTATACCGATGGGGGATAGAATGGTTTATCCCCCCCCACCGGATACTCTAAACAGGTTTATTCCATCCGGGGGATAAATTCATACATCCCCCGGATAGTCCTAGGACGGATACTCTATTTCGTGATACCGGCCGTGTGTCTATCCGATCCTCGTATGCGATTGACCACCGCCCACATCTCTCTAGAGCCCCGTTTGGCGTTTTTAAAAGTCGAAGAATTGAAACGGGTAATCATTGAGTTTATTCTGTCGGACAGTGCATTAGTAGCTTCCACTCGATTTTGTTTGACCAGTTTATTCCTTTTGCGCAGAAGATGTTAACGACCGGCGTCATTTAGGGAGGATCTTTCTTTTTCCTTGTGATGGTTTTTAAAGGGAAGTAGGAATTATAGAAGGTCGTCAAGATAGAATAGAATTCTTCGAAATCCATCTCAGCCGTGGCATTGTTTGGTATGGATACTGGATGGTAAATAAGTTATTGAAATGAGTTATTGAATTGAGTTATTGAAATGAGTCATTGAATGTGTGATTGAAATGAGTCAATGGAGTCTTGCGGTATTTAATTTATATCTTCCAGCGTCTCATCGATTAATGAAGTGAGATGCTCCGTTTTGTATCTTGGTTTTGGCGGATGATAGTGTGCTCCTATGTAGTAGTGTCTATTGTCATTGTTGTAGCCACACATACATCTAAGTAATGAGTGCACACATACTTGGATTTAAGAAAGAATTAAATTCATTAATTCGTGTAGTTTAAAAAAATAAATAACTGCTCGAAAGAGGACAAAAGTTAGGTCTTAACTCATTATATCTTATTTAGGATGCTGGAAATCAACCTCCAACGAAAGACTATCGTTCCGCCAGATAGTTTGCGTCCTACAGCGAATGGGTATGCATAAGTTTCGCCTATTGTAGGCAGAATATAAATGCAATCTTAGAGTTAATATTAAGTCCTACAGTCCCTATACTTTCCATGTGTTAGAGTTTATTTTGTCTGTTAGGTTTCGCTTTATCTTTAAATTAATGGAATAGAAACATTCCACTTTCATAATAAGACTTGATTCCATTAATATTCAATTCACTTTATTGATCCCAGTAACAGATACAAGTGTTGAACAACATAGTCATATAATCGAACAATCGAACATTAAAACAACACATTGAACACTTACTAGTAAGCAACGAAAGTTGATCAGGAACAATAGGCTCACCAGAAGGGACGGGTCCCGCTAGATAGGGGCCTACTTAAATTAACAAGTGACTGGTTAATAAAATATGTGATTTACTAATATCAGGGTATTTTTAAACAATTGATTTATTAACACTAGAAGTACCGAGAAATCGCACTTCCTAGAAGCACCAAGGGGGTCATTTTGACCCCACATAATTTATAATGCAAAGTCAATTGCAAATTCAATAAAATTGACCGTTATTAATAGTCTATATCATGTAAACTTACTGCGTGGTTGCGAATTAGTAAACGATTATTATTATTAAGCTTACTCTAATTGTAATCATCATCATCATCATCATCATCATCATCATCATCATCATCATCATCATCATCATCATCATCATCAGCATCATCGTCATTGTCATAACCGCCGCGTTATTTATAAAATATAAGGTGACCTGAACTTTATTAACATAAATTGCATGAGCATAAACAAGTGTAATAAGTAAGTTGGATTGGAATAATAGGAGATCCTCGCCTCTCACCATATCTCCTCCGATTTAACTAAATCTACTATCCACTCACCACTCACCCTTCTAGTGTTAAATTGTCGTCATTATTATACATCCTCTCACCAGATTTCCTATCCGCTCACCAGATTTCTTATCCTCTCACGAGACCTCACCATATCTTCTCACCAACTCTCCTATCATTTCACCAGATCTCTCCTCTCGCCAGATCTTCTAACTTCTCACCAGATCTCTCCTTTCACCAGTTCTCCTATCTTATCACCAGATCTCCTATCCTCTGACCGGATCAACTCTCCTCTTACCAGATATTCTTTCCTCTCACCAGATCTCCTCTCCTCTCACCAGATCTCTCTCCACTCACCAGATCTCCTCTCCACTCACCAGATCTTCTCTCACCAAGTCATCCTTCTTCTCACCAGATTTCCTATCCGCTCACCAGATTTCTTATCCTCTCACCAGACCTCACCCTATCTTCTCACCAAATCTCCTATCATTTCACCAGATCTATCCTCTCGCCAGATCTTCTAACTTCTCACCAGATCTCTCCTTTCACCAGTTCTCCTATCTTATCACCCGATCTCCTATCCTCTGACCAGATCTACTCTCCTCTGACCAGATATTCTTTCCTCTCACCAGATCTCCTCTCCTCTCACCAGATCTCTCTCCACTCACCATATCTCCTCTCCTCTCACCAGATCTCCTCTCACCAAGTCATCCTTCTTCTCGCCAGATCTCCTATCCTCTCACTTGATCTCCTCTCACCAGATCTAATACCCTCTCACCCAGATCTTCTTTCTCCCACTAGATATCCTCTCCTCTCACCAGATATCCTCTCCTCTCACCAGATCTGTTCTCCTATCACCAGATCTCCTCTCACAAGATCTCCTATCCTCTCACTTGATCTCCTCTCCTCTCGCCCGATCTTCTTTCCCATCGCCAAAATGTCCTCTCCTCTCGCCAGATTTCTACTTCTCTCGCCAGATCTCCTATCCTCTCACCCGATCTCCTCTCACCAAATCTCCTATCTTCTCATATTTGATTACTTAATTAGCTTTTATCTATAATATCATTGAATAGAAAACAAGAAATGCGTGGCCTTACATGCAAGTACTAATACAGGGGTCAGATTGACCCCTCGGTGCTTAAAGGTAGAACAGCAAGAATATCAGAAATTGTGAATCCCCCGAGTTCAAATTTTGGCAGAGGGTATACCCTACGAAGTTAAGAGAAGTCATAAAATTACAGGACCCGGGCTATATCTGGGGCCCAGGTGCGTTCCGCTAAAAACCAAAAGGGGTCAGATTGACCATTCGGTGCTTCTAGTGTTAATACATCTGATCATTTTCACCTTTAGAACCAGAACATTCGTACGTTGCTTCCTAAGCTTTTGTAAAAGCATACGCTGATTCTCAGATCTAACCAATATAGGCCTACTTCAAACTGTTCAGTTAGTTTGTTTCTCGTTGCAGCTCTGAGACAAGACGTTACTGAAATACTGAAATCAAAGTTTAGTGAAGCTGTTTACATTGGAGATAAACCAAAAGGTACTCTAAACAGTCACACACAGAAATCATTCATCAAACGTTAGTGCAAAATTAGTGTTATTAGGGAAATGGATCAGTTTAGGAGAGAATCACTGGTCCACCTGGCCTTATATACTTTGACGATCGTGGTTAATACAAGTCTCATCGGTAGCCAGTGTATCAACATTTTAACCTTCACAATGATCACCACTTATTTAACATCTGCAGCAGCAGTATCCTCATACGCTGCAGATAATAGATATTATAGTTTCAGACGAAGCAGTTTCGGAGAAGGAAGACTCCATCGCCAAACAGGACACCTGCGAAAAGACCAAAGAGAACCGAGTGGTCTCCGGTGAATCTCAAGCAGAAATCCTACCAGGTTTGTCTGTTAGAATGGTTTATCCCCCCTGATATTCTAAACCTGTTTATTCCATCCGGGGGATAAATTCATACATCCCCCGGATAGTCCTAGGACGGATACTCTATTTCGTGATACCATGACATATTTCTCTATAGTTCATCAAATTACTAAGGAAGTCTATTCGAAAGAAACATTTGCTAAAGCTAGCAATGTGTATTTACTTTATCGATTGATTATTGACTTTATAGTTTCAAATATTGCATCGGCTGAGAATGCAGACTCCACAATTATAAAAGACCGATTGCAGTACGGCCACAAGAACTATGAAGAAGACAGTGTGGCTCTTAATGAACAGCTAAAAGAAAGTGTACGAGATACACTACGTCACCGTCTATTTGATTTCATACAAATACTATCCTCATAATTATCAAGGGATTTTGAAGCTTTACTTGAACACATATGATGACTTACAAATACTATCTACGTATGGGATATTGGAGCTTTTCTGTACTCTATACATGCGTTTAATGCGTGAACACATACTTGAATTTCAGAAAGAATTAGATTAATTCTTTCGTTTAGGTTAAAAAATATGAATCATCGCTTCAAAAGAGGACACTACTTAGTATTCAGCTCATTGTATATATATGTATGTGTGTTTTTGCACGCCCAAGAGTCGCAAAGCCATGACCACACGCAAACCCATGCCGGCATGGGTTTGTTTTATTGTCGAAATCGACTCCAGGACGGTCGATTTACTATAGAATAGTTAAATTGCTATACTGTCATTGGTTTACAAACTGCCATGAAATTCCCGTATTGGGCGCATCTCATACACACCAAAATCTGTCAAAATTTTCATTTGCGATTTTCTCGAGTTTTTGAAAAGTCGCGGGTTAGTCTGTCATGGACGGGGTCACGTGAGAGACATTTGATTGGCCAGTGATAGACACGTGATGTAGACACGTGATGTACGATGGCGTTTGCAGGACGTTACGAAATACTAGCAATTAAAGGCAAAAACAAAGTAAGTGAATATTTTATTAGCCGATTATTTAAATTTAGAATATTTTGTGCATTATATAAAGTAAATAAAGATTTGAATTTCAGCGTAATTTTCTGCCGCTTTTTGTGCGTAAAGCCTAATAGTATGCGAATGTGTTAGTTTGTCATGGACGTGGTCACGTGATAGACATTTGATTGGCTAACTGATAGACACGTGACGTTACCGCAAGAAGACAAAGATGGCGTGTGTAGTAGGCCTACGCTATGATTTCGAAATATCAATTAAAGACAGAAACAAAGTAAGTAAATAGTTTATTAGCGGATTATTTAAAGTTAGATTATTTAGTAGATTATATAAAGTAAGGTAAAGGTATAGTTTAGCGTCGTAAATTATTCGCCATTGCATGTGTTTCAGCATTGGTCCAATACAAGTTGGATTGACGACAAGAATTTTTGCTAAATAGAAGACGGATTGATGAAAAATAGCAATGTTACAATGGGCGAATCATTTACGACGCTAAATTACACGTTTGCCTAAAGTAAATATTTAAATTTCAACCTGATTTTCTGTCCGTTTCTGTGCGTCTGTGTATGCGAATGTCGGAATGTGTGTACACGTGTGACTTGTACGCATAGGAGTCATGACCCCACAGAAACGCGAGACAAAAATAAAATAAATTAAGCCGGATATCACAAATAGTGAACTATCTCTAGAGGAAAGTTCAGAAAGACGCGAGTTCAATACCGGCTAGCCCATACGGTTTATTTACTTCAACTCCATAGGGTAAAGTACAACTGTAAAATGAGCATCAGGACAGATGGGCATCTTGTAAGCTGTCATGTAGTTAAATTCGACTCGTGTTAAACTAGTTATCATCTGTGTTACTACTGTATCATGTAACCTTTCTACTGCAAACTTGTCGGTTTGAATTAATAAAACGAATATTATTATTATCATCGTTTAAAAAAGATTGAACTAACCAGAAATCAGTTGATGAGTTTTGCTATGTGTTAAGAGCAGTATTAACGCAGTAGAGAAATGTGACCAACCATTTAAGACTAGGCTTGCCAAACAGACATTTTGATAACTACAAGGTCATTTTTGAGTTCCTAATTGAATCTTGAAGCATAATACACACACACGCACACTGCTCCTGTAAAATACACGGAAAACCACGACACACACACTGCTGCTGTAAAATAGCTGTAAAATACATGGAAAACCATGACACACACACTGCTGCTGAAAAATACACGGAAAACCATGACACACTGCAGCTGTAAAATACATGGAAAACCATGACACACACACTGCTGCTGTAAAATACACGGAAAACCATGACACACTGCTGCTGTAAAATACATGGAACACACACTGCCGCTGTAAAATACACGGAAAACCATGACACACTGCTGCTGTAAAATACATGGAAAACCATGACACACACACTGCTGCTGAAAAAATACACGGAAAACCATGACACACTGCAGCTGTAAAATACATGGAAAACCATGACACACACTGCTGCTGAAAAATACATGAAAAGCGTGACACACCCACACACACTGCTGCCGTAAAATACATGAAAGTTTTTGAAAAGTCGCGGGTTAGTATATCATGGGCGTGGTCACGTGATAGACACGTGATAGACAAGTGACAGCGAGAATTCTAAGATGGCGTCTAACGGTCAACAGGAGTTTGATTCGGAACTTTTAGCAATTAAAGACAAATATAAAGTATGTACATATTTTATTAGTAGATTATTTGTATTTAGATTATTCGGTAGATTATATAAAGTGAGTAGATATTTCAATTTCAGCTTAATTTCTGCAATTTGTGTGCGTGTGTGTATACGAATGTGTGTGTACCGCACCCCCGAACCCATGACTTTTGCACGTATAGGAGTCACAAAGCCATGACCACACGCAAACCCGAGACAGAAATGAAGTAAATGAACAGAGCCGGAAAAACGATAGTGAACTAGCTCTGGAGGGAAGGTCATAAGGACGCGTGTTCGATACCTGCTAGCCCATAACGTTTATTCAACCTTCTACTGCCTAAAGGCGATTGTAAAATGAGCAGGACAGATTGGCGCCTTAAATTGTGAACATGACAAACACCAGCGTGGCCTTGATGTATACGATATACTGCCTAATCAAATATGTATTTGTTAATGATGTTCATTAGGGTCGTACTTAGAAAATCAATTTCGGGGATCCGGCCTAAATTCCTTTCGGGGATTCGTTTCGGGGATTCGGCCCGCACCAGTTAAATTTGACCCCTGTTAAAGGTGATACGAGTCAATGATAATTAGTTGGGTATAGAAAACCTCAAACTTTTTGCATAATGTATAGTTGATCAAGCCAAGGAGATATTTTCATAGCTTTGCTTTTGTTGTGTGGTTAGCTTGTTATATTCATCCAGCAGACAATTTTGTAATGTACAATACAGACAAATATGAACCTGTTACTTGTATTATTAATTGAGTAGTATTATTATATGTTGCATAGTTTATTTGTGACTCTGGATATCTCTGGTTATGGGGTTTCCTCAAACTAAGTAACTTTATATACAAACTTTGAATTAAAGGAATTGACGGAGTTTTGTCCTCTGTTTTCAGTGTGATAAAACAAAACGAAATCTGCGTATACGTCCAGAAGCCGAGGCACAACAATTTTTAGAAAGTGACAAGCCAGGCTTTGAGTGTCGTTTTATAAACGAATTCATAGGTGAGTGTGCTGTGTATGGATGATGGAAGTAACAATTTCTGTTTTTAAATTGGACTTTTTATTCCCAAAAATGGTTTGAATCCCATTGACAATGTTAAACATACCTGCAGACACAATATGAGAAAACACATTAATCATTGCAGCTTGTACTACTTTGCAGGCATTGTTTGTCAAGTTGAACAATTAACTGGAGACAAGGTGTCCCAGTTTGTCTATAGATGGGTTAAAAGTTTCGTGACAATACATCAAAGAAATTATGCGTGTACTGAAAATTGTTACAAGTCTTGAGGAATGTGCATGAACAGAGGAAGTTTTAAACTAATGATATATTATTGTTAAAGCTATTAAAGAATGGAAATTTTAATAAGAGAGGGATGCGTGGAGCCCTGGGCATTGTCCACGGAGGACATGCTGCAGATTATTCACTATTGCCCTGAATAGAACGAGTTACTACTCCCACTTCTGAAACCATATATAACCATATATATGCCACTGCTTTTTAATGTTTCTTGTTTCAGGATATGGTGTATTTGCTACTATGGCTCATGCACGTGGTTCGTTTTTGTTGCAATACCCTGGCGTGCTAATGTTGGAGACAGAAGCATGTCATCTGCCAAACCAGGACTACATCTATTATTTTCAGTGGCAAGGCAAAGAGTATGCGTAAGTATTTTGAATTAGATTGAATGTATGTATGTATGTATGAGCACTTGTTATAGCGCCCCTTCCAGATTTCTACTCAGACGTGCTCCCGACTACAGCACGGACACTGAATCAGAGTTTCACACCGAAGCACATGAGCAATTGCGAGTGAAGGACTTGCCCAGGGTCCAAACGCGGCGGCTTGTTGCAGAAGGGCACAATTCAAATTTAAAGATGTGTTTTTCCTTTTAACTGAATTATTGAGACATAGCTAGAACAGAAGTAGAACTGTATTATGTTGTTTCTGCTAAGTAACAGCTCACAATTGAAACACTTACAATTTGTTGCTTTATGAATTTATGCAGTTTATTCATCCTAAACATGTGTAATGTGTGTTATTTGATAATAACTCTTTTCAACACAAGATTGTTGCAATAATTTGGCAACTTTGTGATTATGGTGTTGCATACATACACTGTATAAATGCAAATGTTAACATTGATGCACCCTGGATATTTCAATAGTGGCAGCTTATTGATTAGAACACTCCATGTTTAACGTGGCCTCAAAAAAGATGATCACCATGTAGGGATGTTGTCAAATCAAAAGTCTTAATGGACATATGGTTTGAGACCAGCTCAGCTTTCTATCCATTCAGATCCTTAGTGCAACAACAGGATTATAGGCAAAATGACTATTTAACTTGCAGCTGATGATGTTCACCATCTCGCCATTTCAGTATTCTTCCATTTACTATTAACATTTTCTTTCCTACCTTGGTAAACGTGTAATCTGGTCTGTATATAAGATTTCAGAGCACTTTAGAAAAGATGGCAACTTTAATTCTGACCCATGGAGGTAATTATCGGTAGTCTTCATTCCTGTGTTGCAGAATTGATGCCACAAATTCTGAGAGATTGGGTCATTTTGTTAATGACCTACCTCGTCGCCTGGCGAACTGCTATACAAAAGTTATTGCCATGGCAGGGAGACCCCATGTCTTGATATTTGCTGGAAAAGATATTGCTGCGGGCGATGAACTACGCTACGATTATGGAGGTGGTGATATGCCATGGAGAAAGGTGAATTATTTACTGAAATTATTAGTTTAAGTTTAAAGTTGTTATACTTTCTGATATGATGCTAGAAATTTTTCCAGTGTGCAATCAGATGACATTTGAATCATCTTTATTCAGAGGTTTTTCAAAATTATGTTTATCAATTACAGACTAACTAGAGTGGTAAATGCTTGGTGTGCATTGCCTGAGGGGATGATGAGCAGTCCTATAATACATTCTAATAACCAATGATGCTTGTAGTTTCTCCTTGACTGTTGTTGAGGAATGTTTCACTGGTCGTACTCTATCCTTATCTATCTGCTTGATCCTCCTACAATAAGTTCAACCGACCATTTAAGACCATTTAAGACTAGTCTTGCCAAACAGACATTTTGATAACTACAAGGTCAGTTTTGAGTTACTAATTGAATCTTGAACATTCTCTGGTAAGGTTGTGAGTCACGTCCTTCCTCAGTTTCGTTGTCTTCCAGCAGTCTTTAACTGCTTGTCTGCAAAATGATCCTTCGTCTTGTACTTGATTCTTCTTCTAAAGACGCTTTTATTATGAGTAAGAAGAAAAGTTGTAATATGGTCTATTGAATTAGCTATTATTGCACGTTTTTTTTACATTGTATGCAGTTTTCTTTATTTGGCAACAGATTAGCTAACTGAATTCTAACTGAATCTTATTTTTTTGTTGGAACCGTCAACATATAAGAAGCCAGTAAAGAATACAAAGGAAGTTGAAGCAGAAGTTATCCACTCTAAAGAGGTCATTCAAGTTGAAACAGAGGCAGATCTTCAGAAAGAGCTTATCCACTCTAAAGAGGTCATTCAAGTTGAAACAGAGGCAGATCTTCAGACAGAGCTTATCCATTCTAAAGAGGTCATTCAAGTTGAAACAGAGGCAGATCTTCAGACAGAGCTTATCCACTCTAAAGAGGTCATTCAAGTTGAAACAGAGGCAGATCTTCAGACAGAGCTTATCCATTCTAAAGAGGTCATTCAAGTTGAAACAGAGGCAGATCTTCAGACAGAGCTTATCCACTCTAAAGAGGTCATTCAAGTTGAAACAGAGGCAGATCTTCAGAAAGAGCTTATCCACTCTAAAGAGGTCATTCAAGTTGAAACAGAGGCAGATCTTCAGACAGAGCTTATCCACTCTAAAGAGGTCATTCAAGTTGAAACAGAGGCAGATCTTCAGACAGAGCTTATCCACTCTAAAGAGGTCATTCAAGTTGAAACAGAGGCAGAAAGAGCTTATCCACTCTAAAGAGGTCATTCAAGTTGAAACAGAGGCAGATCTTCAGACAGAGCTTATCCATTCTAAAGAGGTCATTCAAGTTGAAACAGAGGCAGATCTTCAGACAGAGCTTATCCACTCTAAAGAGGTCATTCAAGTTGAAACAGAGGCAGATCTTCAGACAGAGCTTATCCACTCTAAAGAGGTCATTCAAGTTGAAACAGAGGCAGATCTTCAGACAGAGCTTATCCATTCTAAAGAGGTCATTCAAGTTGAAACAGAGGCAGATCTTCAGACAGAGCTTATCCACTCTAAAGAGGTCATTCAAGTTGAAACAGAGGCAGATCTTCAGACAGAGCTTATCCATTCTAAAGAGGTCATTCAAGTTGAAACAGAGGCAGATCTTCAGACAGAGCTTATCCACTCTAAAGAGGTCATTCAAGTTGAAACAGAGGCAGATCTTCAAAAAGAGCTTATCCACTCTAAAGAGGTCATTCAAGTTGAAACAGAGGCAGATCTTCAGACAGAGCTTATCCACTCTAAAGAGGTCATTCAAGTTGAAACAGAGGCAGATCTTCAGACAGAGCTTATCCACTCTAAAGAGGTCATTCAAGTTGAAACAGAGGCAGATCTTCAAAAAGAGCTTATCCACTCTAAAGAGGTCATTCACGTCACTTGTTTACTTTCGCCAACCCGGCATTCCGTGCCAATTGGTTTAAAAGTAATGTAGCCGAAAAATTATCAAGATCGAACAATATCTAGGACTCGCACAACGTCTTTGAAATTTTTATTTTTACAAATAATTTTCGTAATTTCGAGTATAAGTATTTGATTCGCAATTTTGGACCTATGTTTAGTTTTCAACAGAAAGGCTGGATGATTTTACTTAAGCATAACTAAAAAATCATTTATACAATGTTTATGTTCTCGTTGATTGTTTATTATTTATTTTTATTGGCATTTTAGAGGCATTTGATCCGTGAGTTCCTGAGACCGAAAACCACAAATCCAACCATTGCAAGCAAGCACACAATGTTAGGTCTAACTTAAATCTCCAACGCACGACAGTAGGCCTACAGACTAAGCACATTGTGTCACATATATTATGTAATATATAATACTATTATAATAGTATATTATACATTATACAATTATATATTATACAAGCACAAAGTTTCCATATTAAAAGTTTGTGTTCTGAACTAAATCTCCTTTTAGTTCCAATTGTAACTATGGACCTACTGCTCTTCCTTCCTCTTGCATCAGCTATTTAACATGTGCTTTATTTTCCCTATTAGAACCAGCTGTATTCTTCATTGGAAAAATTGTAATCAACAGCACTTTACATAATAGGGAGACCAGGGCAAGAGAGGCCCTTTTTAGAACACATTTTATATTTTCAAAAATAGTAACATACTGCCACAATTTTTCATATATGCATTAGGGTGGAGTGAAAGTCCAGGAAAAAAAGTTATTTTCAGCAAACGTTTTCTAATAGTGATGGAAAGTTGTCAGTATGTTAGAGTAAGTAGTGCCCAAAATATTTTTGATTTTGCCTTTTGTCTTCTGCCCTCTACCGGCGAGGAAAGTTTACACTATAAAGTCTGTGGGAAACGTCCATGTAATGCATTATTTTTCTTGAATTAAATATTGTTAGTGATGTGGCTTAGTGAAAACATCGTTACCCGGCGGATAAAAGCATCAAATTTGGCATGAAGATCCGCCAGGGTCTATTAATTAATGTAAAGTAGAAGCCCTCTGAAATTAATAAGCATTCTTATGTAAATCACAAAAAATCAAGGTCAAAAGGTCAAACTCAAGAGAAAAGGCCACAACTCAGCTAAATATTATTCTATTTTGGTGATTCTTTTACCTATTTGATCGGACCAATAAGGGCTGCATCAGAGGGACATATAACTAGAAGGCTAACATAATCCAAGGTCATTTCAAGGTCAAAATGTCAAAATTAAGAGAAAATTGGCAATAGCTAGGCCAAATTTAGCTTGATCTGGGTGATTCTGAGTTATGTCGAGCGGTGGCACGGTCATGAAATAAACGTTCAAATCAGAATCCAATGAAGTGCTGCAATTTTAAATATTCCAGGGTGCTTTAATTCACTTACTCTTTCAGATCAAGCGTGCATCTAGTTCTTGTCGCCCCATCTCCATTCTCAGCCTCTCCATGCCATTCGCATGTCCTATAGTCGGGGATCCCTTGACTGTCGGATGCCCGGCGACGCACTTCGTAGATGTGAGCTCTCTCCCACCATCGACGCTTGATGCCTTACACGCTGACCAGCTCTATACGTCCTCCATTCCTCCACCATGAACCAGCCCATCGACACCATGCTACCGCTTCGGGGAGTGAGGACTCGCTGCCGACCTTGGCTCGATCCATTGGACTAGGGATCCTGCTAACCGACTTGCTTGGATCGCTCAATTTCGTGCTCTACACCGTCGGAAGAAGGCGGTCTAGAGTAGAAAAACTTGGTCCTACGAATTGAGAAAACCCAAACTTAAAGTCTTGTGAACTGGACTTATTGTCAAATTTGATGACAACAAGGTTTCAGGGCTCATCATTTGCCTTTACTTCCTATACACGGCCGACCTTCCTGCCATATTTCTAAACACACTCTTCAACGGGTGACCTCTATGTAGATGACATACAGGAATCGGTTCACGGCCCCCTTTGTTCAGCTTCCTCTTACTAGTTGCACTGCCTCTGTCTCTCTGTTTCTGTCTGGCTCTCTGTCTCTCTCGACCTTCACCTCTGGATGCAGCTCATCTGGTTGGCACTCGCCAGCAACTTCTTGAGGTTGACTACCTTCTTCTTGCTGAGAGATTCCGGTCCGCTGCTTTCCACTCCAGCGATCGAGATCTTAGTGTACAATAGTCCTCGACACCTTTATTAAATGCATCGCTAATCTTAAGCCATCTTCCTATACTTGCAACTCTGACGGCTCAGAGCAAGCTGACGCACCTCCCCTCCGTTTTAACCTATGTTATTGATGCCTTCATTTGATTCCGAGTTGATTACTTTCATTGTCTCTTGTTGGCCTCCCAAAAGTCTGCCTCCTCTTCAGTCGGTTCTAAATGCTGCGACCAGATTAATAGCCCTACTTCCAAGCTTTTGCCTTCATTGAACCTGCCCTATGGAATCAGCTCCCTTCATTAACAAATTCCCCTCATGAACTGGTGGTCCAAGTGCCTCCTTTCCTTGTCTTAAGACCACTTTCTTTTGTCTGGGTCATTTACACTGGGTGCGCCTCTGATTGGAGAGCACTGTGAGAAGCACTTCATAAATATATAGATACAATACAATTAAAAAAGTTATCTACATTCACTAATGTAAAAATCCAGTCATTCAGAATGATGTGCGAACCGAGATATTTTTGTTTACAAATCCTTGGACTCTATCCTACAGCATAAATTACATTTTACAATCTGTTCTACTCTGCATGGTGCATAATTGAGCTAAGGTTTCGTAATATTATACAGAATATTGTATAATAGCAGTACTCTGTTGTTACGAAAATAATGGCTGTTATGCGATTTTTACCGAAAAAAATAAAATTAGAAATATTGCATTGGTGGTAGAGGGCAGAAGATATCATTTGAAATTTAAAAATTTTTGTGTATTTCTTCCTCTACCCAAGTTGCAACTTTTGCCCACTATTAGAATTCATTTATTAAAAAAAATGTTTTTCACTCCACCCTAATATGCATGTTGGAAACTCATTAAGCTAACAGAAATACCTTGAAAATTGACTATATGTGATAAAATATTTTGCAAAGTATACGCCAAAACACAAAGCGAAAATGCCACTCTTACCCCTACACCTTGGGTAAAAGTGGCATATAGCCTACTGCTGCTCATGCCCAAGTGGTTAGACAAGTTTGACATGAAGGCAGTGCTAATGGTAATTGAGCTATCTGAATTATTTGTTTCACATTTAACAACAGTAAAGCGAAAATGAATTAAAACTGTCATTTGTAATCTTTCATATGAAAAATTGATAATCAACGACAGTAATTACAGTAAAAATTGCTAGTCGCCGGGTTCAATAGAGCGCAGCTTTCATGGCACCAGTACTTGCATGTTAAGCATTGAATCCACGTTTCTTCGTGTTGGTCGCTGTAAGCTGTAAAGCTCTCTGCAGTAGGAACAATGGAAGCTGGTATCACTCTCCACTTTATGACACTCTGCTGTTGCTGGTTCTGTTTCTTCTGCTTGTGGTTCCTCTGCTTTCTGTTTCTTCTGTTGCTGGTTCTACTTCTGATTTTTCTGCTTCTGGTTCTTCTGCTTCTAGTTCTTCTGCTGCTGGTTCTGCTTTGGTTCTTCCGCTCCTAGCGCCTCTGCTTCTGGTTCTTATGCTTCTGGCTCGTTTGCTTTTTGCATCCAAAGCAACTCGTTCTCGGCACCAACAATTAAAGGAGCGTGCCGTCAAGCGATCAAGGCCCAATTGACATTGACTGAGTACATTAGTGGCAATAATATTAACTGTAATAAATTACTTTAATCACTAATCAGTGTAATCACTAGTAATCAGGCAAGTAATAATGTCATTGAGTTGTAATCTGGACCTACTACAAGTGTTTGAATTTATTCCTGGTTTATGTATTCATCTTTGATTACAACTATTATGCTTGCTGTTCGAGTGTTCGCATATTGATATATGGTAAAACTTTGATGGTGTTGTGCGAGTCGTAAATATTAATATTTTTTCATACAACTTTTTGTGTGATGTTTCTGGATGGAATGGAACCAAATGGCACCTTGGCGAACAGTAGATTCACACTTTTATTTTTAAGGACCACCCTAATCACCGTTCTTAGCAGTGAATTTCCTCTCAGCTTCTGTCCGTTCCATTTCCTTTGTCTCTCTCTTATTGTTGCTTATCAAGGGTCTTTCTTCTTCAACTCTTCCCATAAGTTTTTCATTTGTTTTATGTCACGTCCAGCTGATATACTCCATACTTCTCCCGGCATCTCCACCTTTCGAAAGCATTTAGTCTTCTAATGTCCAATTATCTCATGGTCCATATATAATTTTATATATATATATATATAAATTAGGACTGTTAATGATTACATTTTTTTAAATAGTTAACTATTCAAGAATTTACGATTAATTAATACCGGTAGTTAACTTACGATCATAGGCGTAACTTTCTATTGTGACGGTGGTGTCCGGTCACCACCACTTTTAAAAGTGGTGGTGATAGTCACCACCACTTTTTGGTCCTGCATGAAATATTTTTTTAACATGAAAGCATTTGGCTGTCTACCGTCAAGGGCTATTCATGCATACTTAACATCGCAATGGCGGCAATGCTGATACATGCCTCCACATTGTCATCAAGTTTGCTTCTCTAAAAGGTCAAATTATCAAATTCATATGGAAAAATGGATCGATTCATTGTAAAGAGACGGCAAAAGGTTATAATTGTGCGTGCTATGTATGATGTTTCGGTGGTAGGCTAGTAAGCTCTAACTGCAGTCTGGTAATTTAGCGGGTAAGATCGTAATTTTGGTTATTTTATATTGTCAATTTAAAATGGAAGCTGGATCGATGAAAATAATTTTTTGCCATAAATGGAAGTTGGATTGATGAAACTAATTCCTTGTTTAAACAAAAGTTGCATTGATGGAAATAATTGTTTCTGTAAATAAACACTGGATTGATTAAACACTAAGTCTTTGCTTCAATAAAAGCTGGATAGATGAAGGTTTTTTGCTTAGCCTAAGTAGAAAAGTGGGATTGACGAAAATAACTCTTGCCTAAAGAGACGTTCGATTGATGATGTTTTTGGTTAAATAGAAGTTGGATTGATGACAATAGGCCTAATTCTTGCTTAAACAGAACTTCGACTGATGAAAAAAATTCTCGTAAATGGAAGCTGGATTTATGACAATTATCATGGCATTGGTAGACTGCTTACTTACCAGTATCAATTAGGGCATTGAAGACATTAAAATAATTAATCAACCTAAACTAGGGGCTAAATATTTAGCGTGACAATGACTATTGGTACCACGACGTCGATTATAGGTAGTACAGTTGTAGCCTAACGATATTCGTATAAAAGCCGCAGTAGCAGCCGGACATTGCGTTGCGTGTCTCTGAGGCTTCGACGCTGCAAGAGTCTCTTGTCTCATTTGCAACTGGACTTGGAGCACCATCGAACACTCTCTGGACAACCCCTTGACTTAACGCAGCGCTTGTGAATAAGCTGGTGTCCTGCGCTTAGCTAGCTTTCCAGTAGAATGGTCTATGTTAAAAATTAGGAGGGGATTGGTCACCACCACTTTCTGGGGCAAAGTTACGCCCTTGCTTACGATTACATGTATTCCCCAATAATTAATGACAAACACAGAACTAACATTATTCATTGTTTATCTCGTAATGGTATTATTAATATTTATTGCTAGTTAGTAGTTACTACTTACTTAGTAACCTAGTCATTTGATCATATTAGTAGTCTTGTTCGCATTTCAGTTCAAATGTCTGCTTTCAACCAATAATTACGTAAACAAACCAGCATGTTAAAACTGCTAGGTTCTCGAGAGCAACGTGTTTTGTTGATAATATATTTAGCAGTCAAGCGGTCTTTGATTAATCGTTAAAAATAATTAACGATTAATCGATTAATTAATCGTTAACTGCCGAGACCCTAATATTATGTGATACAGAGGCTCAAAACCCGTCACGTGTTGGTTGCTGACCTTGTTTTCAATCATATTCTACAATAATTTAATCAACTTTAAAATACTTTTAACAGAATGAAATAATTTTTTTCTAACTGAAGTTATGCTCGTTTGATTCTTTCAATAGTATAGAGTTATGACACAGCTAGAGATTAGATTAAGAAATGAATTATAATCATGATACTAGTTGAAGGATTTATTATAATATCACACCCACTATTAACGGTTACAAGCGAACTGTAACGTTGAGCAACTCGATTAATATGAGGTTAGTAATGATGATGATGAATACGATGTTAATTAATAATAATAATATCAGACAGGATAATAATAATAATAATAATAATAATAATAATAATAATAATAATAATAATAATAATAATAATAATAATAATAATAATAATAATAATAATAATAATAGCAATAATAATAGCAATAATAATAGCAATAATAATAATAATAATAATAATAATAATAATAATAATAATAATAATAATAATAATAATAATAATAATAATAATAATAATAATAATAATAATAATAATAATAATAATAATAATAATAATAATAATAATAATAATAATAATAATAATAATAATAATAATAATTAAACCTGTTACTTAACTCAAGTCAGATAAACTTTCACTTTCTTTCCTATTTCCGTTCGAGCAACTGCCTCAGAAGTTCACTCGACGGTGTAGTTGTCCGATGCGTACGCCTTGTCGTGGCGAGGGGGATTCAGCCGATCCTGACATCTGGCCAGCCAGGGAAGATGATCTTCCCCATCTTCCACGTTCACCTTCTCCCAGCGTCTGCGTCGGTCATTCTTCTCTGTCTGACCCTTTCTAACAGAACCCAATCCCTTAAATTCGTTCTCTCTCTTCTCGTGGCTCAGCGGCTCTCCGGCTGAACCTCTTCCTCCTTTTGTTGCTTTGTGGTCAGTCGGTTACCAGCATAGCCTATTCCTAATACTGCCTGTCTGCAACTATTTTTTTTATCTATCCTGCCTCTGTTGTGCACTATATGTATTGTGTACATCTCCTATCACCAATATCCAGATGCCTGATGACTGGTCAAACTGTGCTTGCAGTGGCAGAAGTGCCTATCTCCTTTGAGCTGTACTTCGATACCTGATCCCTCCCTGCTACTGAGACTACCGGTACTTAGAAATATTTTAGTCTATTAATAGCTCAGCCTGTCCAACACACTGGGCTCTCCTTGATTCAATTCTGATCATCATGACTGCTTGACTGTCTGTAACCTCTTTTGTTTCTCTATCACCTTACATTACTATAGGCCTTTTTCTACTCCGTCATATATACAGTATATATATATATATATATATATATATATAATTATATATATATATATATCTACTATAATTATTGTTGATTTTGCGATGCAGTCTGAAGAATATGTTGACATATTTTCGACTTTATCATAATTAATGAATATATCAAATAATGTTTAACTATTTTAAAGAGTATCTATTCGAGTGCTCACAGTCAGCATTTCTTAATACTTTGTATGTTATTCTTAATTTAACCAGTAAAGTTAACGAAGAAATTAGACATATTATGTAGGTCTACACGATTTAGATTGTTTTAATGTTTAATACTATTGTTTAATGGCCGATGTTCACTCTATGAATAATTAATACGCTGATGACATTCCCCGCTATCTGAGCACTGAGCACTGAGTACGTTGTTAATGACTCCGACACCCGTTAAACTAACAAAGAGAGTGCTTTTGATCAGATTTATCTCAGGCCCTTGTTGATAACTCAATAGACAAAGAAGGCCGCTATCATGGCACCTTTGCAACAATTTAAGGGATTGTTATCAGTCTGTGATGCACAAGCTAACCGATGAACGCGTATTGGCTCACGTCATCATGACTGATTAGTCTACGCGTAATTAATTACTTCTGCATAGCAATACCGAATAACACACTTATGACATAAATTAAGGCCTAAAGGAATACTTTACCTCTTGACTTTACGTTGACACCTGATTTTCTTAACCACACAATGTATGTGGAACTTGCAACCTCACAAATCAATGCTTTCTAGCAAAGTTATTAATTGTGGGACAACTTCACATGGCAATTATAACTCGTATTTTATAAGCCTTATCTAAGCGGAAGATGTTGAACCTTGCAATATCTTAGCTACACACGACGTATAAGACTTTGGACGTTGGTTATAAATTGATTAGATTTGTTCTAGTGTTCTCAGTAGGCCTCTATTTGGTGATCATTGTTGCTAAGCGCAGAAGGTGCTTCAGAAAAGAAAAGATCAGAGACCTCGATTCAATGCAAGAAACGATTTAATCGCAAACCGTAAAACTAAGTTCGTATGAATGCGTCTAAGGTATCAGTTATTATAAGTTCAGTTGCATGGAGAAAACAGGTCAACTGTAGGTAGAAGAGAAATTGGAAGGAAAGATCTCGGTAAGATTTTTTAACAAGAGGGAGAATCAATTCTGAAGGTAATATTCCGGTATACGATTTCAAAATCTGATTAGAGATATATTCTATTCTATTCTATTTACGGACTTATGAAGCGCCTCTCGCAGTACAACCTAATCAGAAGCGCTTCCAGTGCGAAGGGCCCCTCGAAAAAGAAAAGTCTTAAGAGAACGAGCAGAAACAGTGGTGCCCCAGATAGCATCACAGCACGAGTTAAAGCAGGGAGGTCATTCCACAGCAAAGGTCCAACAGAGGCATAGGCACGATGCTGTGCTGTGGCAGGCCGAGACCTCGGAACTAGAAGGTCATGATGGTCAAAAGAGCGGAGAGGACGTCCAGAGGTAGCTTAGATAGGCCGTCTCATATGATCACAGAGGTAGCGTGGATCTTGACCTAAAAATGTTTTACACATAAGAAAGAGAATTTTAAACTGAATCCGAGCAGTTAGAGGAAGCCAATGATACATAGATGGATATGAGACAACCTAGCCGATAAACGCTTACTGATCCATAATTTGCAGTTAGATAAATACTTCAAAATCACAATCTAAACAACAGCTGATAACACAACCATGATGTAAATGTAGGCCTCAATGTACACGTTTATTTATTGCGACCATAATTATTGCCTGGTCGCGGCACATTATATAAATGAATGCAGTTGGTGATCATCCTTTATATTATATTGCAACTTCTTGTTTCACTTAGTAACACAATGTCATAAAGGATCTGTCCACTGATCACTTGTACGGGTATCTGGATTCGGATCACACAGGTCATAAGGACAGGAAATCTTCCCGCGGAAAACTTCACACTTGAAATTAATCTTGTGAGCCTTTCAAAGTGGATAACAACAACAAACAGGCTTTGTCGCATATGTGTCTCAAAACATGGCCTAACAGACAAAATCCTCAACAACTTAAGACTGATAGTGGGATACATCGTTTGCATGGTTCAACATCAAAGTAAGACGCTCTTGGGTGGAAGGCCCACGCCACATCTTTTTCAGCTGCGGGGAGTTAACACTAGAAGCACCGAAGGGGTCAATCTGACCCCTTTTGGTTTTTAGCGGAACGCACCTCGGCCTCAGATATAGCCCGGGTCCTGTAATTTCATGACTTCTCCTAACTTCGTAGGGTATACCCTCTGCCAAAATTTGAACTCGGGGAGATTCACAATTTCTGAGATTTTTGCTGTTCTACCTTTAAGCACCGAGGGGTCAATCTGACCTCTGTATTAGTACTTGCATGTAAGGCTACACAATTCTTCTTTTCTATTCAATAATACTTTAGAATATAGATCAAAGCTAATTACTTAATCAAATGTGAGATAATAGGAGATCTGGTGAGCGGAGAGGAGATCTGGTGAGAGGATAGGAGATCAGATGAGAGACGAGGAGATCTGGTGAGAGGAGAGGAGATCTGGTGAAAGGAAAGAAGATCTGGTCAGAGGAGAGAAGATCAGATGAGAGGATAGAAGATATAGTGAGAGGATAGGAGATCTGGCGAGAGGAGATTAGATCTGGTGAGAGAATTAAAGATCTGGCGAGAGGAGAGGACATTTGGCGATGGGAAAGAAGATCTGGGGAGAGAAGGGGAGATCTAGGGAGAGAAGAGGAGATCTGGGAGAGAAGAGGAGATCTGGTGAGAGGATAGGAGATCTGGTGGGAGGAAAGTAGATCTGATCATAGAAGAATTCGGGTAAGAGGATAGTAGATCTGGCGAGAGGAGAGGAGATCAAGTGAGAGGATAGGAGATCTGGCGAGAAGGATGATTTGATGAGAGGAGCGGCGATCTGGTTAGAAGAAAGGAGATTTTGTGAGAGGAGATCTGGTGAGAAAAAGAACAGATCTGGTGAGAGAAGAGGATATCTGGTGAGAGGAGAGGATATCTAGTGGGAGAAAAAGATCTGGTCAGAGGAGAGATCTGGTGAGAGGATAGGAGATCAGGTGAGAGGGTAGTATATCTGAGATCTGGCGAGAGAGGAGAGGAGATCAAGTGAGAGAATAAGAGATCTGGCGAGATGAAGGATGACTTGGTCAGCGAAGCTCTGGTGAGAGGAGAGAAGATATGGTGAGTGGAGAGAGATCTGGTGAGAGGTGAGGAGATCTCGTGAGAGGTGAGGAGATCTGGTGAGAGCAGAGAGATCTGGTGAGAGAAGACAATATTTGGAGAGAGGAGAGGAGATCTGGTGAGAGGAAAGAATATCTGGTCAGAGGAGAGGAGATCTGGTCAGAGGATAGGAGATCTGGTGATAAGATAGGAGATCTGGCGAGAGGAGAGGACATTTGGCGATGGGAAAGAAGATCTGGGGAGAGAAGAGGAGATCTGGGGAGAGAAGAGGAGATCTGGGAGAGAAGAGGAGATCTGGTGAGAGGATAGGAGATCTGGTGGGAGGAAAGTAGATCTGGTCAGAGAAGAATTCGGGTAAGAGGATAGTAGATCTGGCGAGAGGAGAGGAGATCAAGTGAGAGGATAGGAGATCTGGTGATAAGATAGAAGATCTGGCGAGAGGAGAAAAGATCTGGTGAGAGGAGAGAGATCTGGTGAGAGGATAGGAGATTTGGTAAGAATATAGGGTGAGGTCTGGTGAGAGGATAAGAAATTTGGTGAGAGGATAGTAGATTTGGCGAAGATATAGGGTGAGATCTGGTGAGAGGATAAAAAATCTGGTGAGAGGATAGGAGATTTGGTGAGTGGATAGTAGATTTCGTGAGAGCGGAGGAGATCTGGCGAGAGGATAGGAGATCTGGTGAGAGGAGAGGATCTCCTGTTATTCCATTTCAACTTACTTATTACACTTGTTTATGCTTATGTAATTTATGTTAATAAAGTTGATAGTCAATTTAATTGAATTTGCAATTGATTTTGCATTATAAATTATGTGGGGTCAAAATGACCCCCTTGGTGCTTCTAGGAAGTTTGATTTCTCGGTACTTCTAGTGTTAACCTGCAAAATAAGGCTGCAGTTGATGCTGTTTCTGACAACGACAACCATCCAGCGCTCAGTATATATGCATTCAGCGAAAATACAATCCAGCCACCCTTGTGCTAAGCTCATAGGCGGAGACTTGGTCTTGGGTTTGGGGGGACGGTGAAGGAGCGGCCGAAGGACGATCGGCGAGGCGCGCAGCGCCGAGTAGTGGGAGGGGTATGGGGATGTGCCCCCTCCCCATCTAAAAATTTTTGAATTTCCACACTGTAATGATAGCATTTTTGGCTGTCATCTGACAAAAATTGCTCTATAATTTGAGTGCTGAGTGACCAGCTGTCAGCTGTCACTCGTAGCTAACATGTAGTTTGAGTCGTGTTTGAGTTTGGAGAGGGTTTGGGGAGGGGATTTGCCCCTCACCATCTAAAATTGTTTGAATTTTCACACTGTAGGCCTAATGGTAGCATTTTAAGCTGTTGTCTGGAAAAAATTGCTCTATAATTTGAGTGCTGATAGGAACCAGCTGTCACTCGTAGCTTACATGTAGTTTGAGTTTGGGAAGGGGTTTGGGGAGGAAATGTGACCCCTCCCCTATCTAACACTTTTTTAATTTCCACACTGTAATGGTAGCATTTTAAGCTGTCATCTGACAAAAATTGCTTTATTATTTGAGTGCTGATAAGAACCAGCTGTCACTCTTAGCTAACATGTAGTTTGAGTCGTGTTTGAGTTTGGGGAGGGTTTTTTAAAAATATTTGAATTTCCACACTGTAATGGTAGCATTTTAAGATGTCATCTGAACAAAATTGCTCGCTGTCACTCGTAGCTATTATTATTATATTCATGAAATATTCAGAAATATTGGGGGATATAAGCAGCTCCGTCCCCCTGGTGGATCAGTTTCGCAAGAAGCAGGATCACGTCGAGCAAATGGTCGAAAGGTTTCGTTCTGGATATCGACAACCAGAGGCTTCGAAGTCGAAATACATTAAACTTAACCGACGCCTGATGGCGCTGACTCCTACCTATCGCACAGTTCCGTTGATTGATTATCTACGCGGAATCGCAAACAATCTTTCCATTTGAACAGTAGAACAGTTTTCTATAGTCAAACAATCTTTCCATTTGAACAGTAGAACAGTTTTCTATAGTCAAACAATCTTTCCATTTGAACAGTAGAACAGTTTCTATAGTAGCCTCACTAACAGTAGCTGAATAGCTGAAACTCTTTCGACATTAATTTTTAAGGTTTTAAATAGTTTAAAAGCTTTAGAAAAGCAAATGAAAATCATTCGAAATAAATTTGAATTGTTCCCCTTTTTGCGCGCAATTGTCGGCGCGCAATTGTCCTGCGCGCAATTGTCGGGTCGCGCAATTGTCGGCGCGCAATTGTCCTGCGCGGAATTGTCGGGTCACCACATTGAACCTCCCTTGACACGTAAACTGACTACAGTGGAAGTACAGGGGTTCATTGACGAGCCCATGCAAGTTCCACAGTGGCCCTTTTATGCTCAGTCTATAGAGAAAGGTGTACCGGTACGAAACAAGTCACGGGGTCAGCAGGCAGGGTATGTACACATGAGAAACGTGAGAGATGCATCAGAGGCCAAGAGGTTGATGACCAAGAACGAATCAAAGCAAGACTTGATGAAACTTGTTGCTTAAATTTCTTATTAATTGTAACTGTAATCGAACATTTATATAGCGCAAAAATCAGCAGCGCTTTAACTGATGTTACTTTCTAATGTTGCTTTTATGATTACAAGGTTACATTGTATGCTTAGTAGGATAATTATGCTTCATGCAGAGACACTCAAATTCTAATGGCATTACCTAACATTTTCCGAAAGTAAAATTAAAATTCGTTGGTTTCCGACAGCAGATAATGTGTATTTTAATCAAATAGAGATTTACCAAGCTAAATGCTGTCTAATCACAACAATAATAACAGATTTATATTCATCACACCCGAAAGCATATTTTTAGCACCCACGACTTCAGAAATTTGAAATAATTAAATTTCACCCCTAAAATTACACGTCCTACTACCCAGAATCGCTTCAAGCCTAACCCTGGTCAAAGAGAACAGTCTTAAGGGCAATAAAAAACGAAGCATATTGACCAATAGGTATTTGACGAAGCGTGATAGGGAGCCTATTCCAGGTCGCAGGGCCAGCAACGCAGAAGGCGATGTGCTGTCTGATAGCAGTCCCCGAGCGGAAGACAAAACGTTCAGCTTGTGCAGCTGAGCGGAGAGAGCAGCGGCGCTGGATGCGCGCGGTGGAACAGCAGAGTACCTAAAAGTATAGAGGGGTTAAACCAACAATTCAGCGCAGGACCAAAACATAAATTCTAATGACAATATGCTGTAAGTAAGAGAGCCAGTGGAGTACATCCCGCATGTACCCAGAGACTGCCGCCTAAAAGGATGGAAAGGTGCGCAGAACTCTATTAGGGACCCAATCAGAGGTCTGCGGGTAGAGCGTTTTTGCTACCCGACCCGTACCCGTAACCCATAAACGTTACCCGTACCCGTACCCGTACCCAACCCGTACTCAAAATTACTACCCGATCCGACCCGTACCCGCGGGTATACCCGTACCCGTATCGTACCCGCCATTTATTAGTTGGCCTTCCCATTGAGTCCCAGTCTCTACCAGGTCAATAGGCTCAATAGTTATCATGTAGTAGAAATAATAATAGGCTGATATGGTGGTGATGCTGCTGCTGCTGCTGATGATGATAATGATGATAATGATGATGATGATGATGATGATGATGATAATAATAATAATAATAGTACTTGTAGTAGTAGTAGTAGTAGTAGTAGTAGTAGTAGTAGTAGTAGTAGTAGTAGTAGTAGTAGTAGTAGTAGTATGATGATGATGATGATGATAATAGTAGTACTTGTAGTAGTAGTAGTAGCAGTAGCGGTGGCAGTATCAGCAACAGATGTAGCAGCAGCAGTAGTTGTAGTAGTAGTGGCACTTTGTAACTGTAATTTGGACATCTATCAATGAATGTCAAGTTCACTAACACGCACGGACATAGCTCAGCACGAGGATATGGTATTTGACAGAATACCACCGGTTGTGGTAAGTATTTGTACTCAGTAGTGCACGTAACCCCAAAATTTCATATCGGTACGGGTAAAACCGGGTATACCCGTACCCGTGATGCTCCTACCCGTACCCGACCCGACCCGTGAAATGCCTACCCGACCCGTACCCGACCCGCTGGTACGGGTCGGGTACGGGTAAATCCGCGGGTACGGGTATACCCGCAGTTCGCTAGACCCAATTCCATCGTATATGTCGCTACAGTAATCAAGCCGTAAAACTACAAAGATCATGGACAAGACATAAGGCTGAGCTACTAGTCTGATAACGGGAAATCACATTCCACTGCCGAAGCTGATTGAAGCAGCTATGCAGAGAAGATTTACATGTAGGCCTAAGTGTCGCGTAAATTGGCTCCCTCTTAATGCGCGCATCCAGCTTAAGGCACTCATCCTCATCTACAAATCTTATCTTGGTCTTGCCTCTAAGTACCTCTGCGACTGCTTTCCTTCGCCCGCTCGGCTCTTCTGAAGTTCTGATGGTCTTGACCTTTCTATTCCTCGTGTGAGAACGGCCATGGCTCAATCCCGTACCTTTGCCTGCATTAGCCCTTCGCTATGGAATCAACGTCCCCCTTGATTCGCGCCACCATGCTGCCCGGTGGTTCGTCTACATAGTTTCGCTGCTTGAAAATCAAGCACAGTCTTACACGCTGTTACAGAAGCTGACAAGTCAACATGGCTGGGTATTCATCAAGAAGCGATCAACTGTGGCATTTGGCTCTGCAACTTGTTGAAGAAGAATCAAAGTTCGTTCCTTTTGCACCACAGCAAGGTGATTTATTTGCAAATATACATGTAATTAAGAAATAAGCCAAGATTTCCTGCTATTTTTAATAGTTTTGGTATCATGTTTACTTGTGACTGTCAACATAAATATTGTTATGCACAAGGTGAACACATGTCTGCATAAATTCATGAACATTTTCTTAGTCGACGCGACTCCAATCAGTTGGAGTCTGTTTGAAAGGACTGGACTCAGACGAAGACTTCATTCGACTAGGCTAGATTATTATAAAGTAACTTCAGATGACATGCCAAAGTTAAACTAAACCTAAATAAAGTAGAATGGAATAAATTTCGCTGTTCTGGATTAAACCGGAAACATAGGATGTGATTCAATACAAATGTCTACGCAGTGTAATCCGGATAATTCCCCATGGACATTAATTTTTTGAGGACGTTCCCCGTCATCCCTCCCCCGGGTTTTCCCCGGGCGTTTCAATGGGATGTTTCCCGCAAATGTCCACAAAGGTCAACAATTTCTATGCTAATAAAGCAACAAATTGGGTAAACAACCAAGCTTAAAATGCTTTGCGTCTTAATTAATCAATATTCACTCACTTTGATGCTTAAAGTAAATGTTTAATAAAGTTTTATATTTATTCAAACTGTAAACAGTTTTCTATTAAGACTTTTAAAGCATTGATGTTAATATAACAACAGACTGGGTGAGCA
This sequence comes from Aporrectodea caliginosa, assembly GCA_020284085.1. Classification (NCBI taxonomy): domain Eukaryota; kingdom Metazoa; phylum Annelida; class Clitellata; order Crassiclitellata; family Lumbricidae; genus Aporrectodea; species Aporrectodea caliginosa. Next base: position 507,891 of record JACEVL010000186.1, read on the forward strand.
AACCAGCTTTCAAATTAGCCTAGTGTTTACTCACTTTGATGTGTTGATATTTACTCAATCTGTTGCTATATAGCTATTGCAATCTGCAATGAATTTGTTTAAAAGCAGTTTGGAAAAACGATAGAGATAGAGTGGAAACTGTAGCTAGTATACGCAGAAAACCAAAGTTATTTTAAACGGTTTTGTTTACGTTAAACGCAAATAATTAGCAAATAATTAGCTAGTAATGAGTGCGAACGTCATAGAGGTGCAGCGACAAATTTAAGTTCCATGTCAAAGAATGGAATGTTTAGTTGTACATTATGTGAATGCACCTCGAAATTACATCACTTTTAACAACGGAACCCATTAATCAGCAATATTTTATATTTATTGCGTACATTTTGTACTTTTTGGATAAACAAATATAAGATTATGTGTGTTTTGAAACTAATCTATGTATAAATGATACACACATTATGTTACACTGGCTGCCTGTGGCCCAACGGATATCATACCGTGTTGCTTCTTTGGTTTCACGCAGCATCCTTGGCTGTGCTCCATCTTACCTGCGCAACCTCTGCCGCCCAGTGTCCGACGTTGTAGCGCGTCGGGCGCTTCGCTCTGCGACGACGGGGCAACTCCTAGTTCCGCGGGCTCGCTTGACTGCTAGGCAGCGCCGAGCTTTCTCGGTTGCAGGCCCTCCATCTGGAATGACCTGCCATCGGAGCTGCGCTTGCTACCTTTGATCAGTCAAACTAGGTTTTATAAATCACTTAAGTCTTTTTACTTTTGCCGTGGCTGGGCTGGGAGCGCCTCTGAGTAGATTTCTTGAAGGGGCGCTATATAAATTTCCAGAATGAATGAATGAATGAATGAACACAATCATCCCTACACATGTTTATATAGTATAAATGTACATCCATACATATATATCCATACATATATATCCATACATATATATATATCGGCTTACGTTGTAATGCTGTATTCAGCCATTTTTCACACAGATTACGCGTATTATTATTTATTTTGATCACTTCCTGTATTCATAAGACAAAGATGTAGGAACGCAAATGAAGCCCTGCATTCCCTCTAAATAATGGTATAATTGATTCTCTTCTAGGAAGAATAGTCAATCATCTATAGTCGAAAAACTAGTTGGGGTGGTATCCACCTCCCCCCCCAGGCCCCCGGTGCCTCGGGTATATCAGGTATAACTTTTGAATGGCGTGGGCTACCACCATGATGTTTACCTCAAAATGTGCGCCAATGAATCTGCTACAGCTACCTAAAATGCAAAAATTATATTCCATATGGAAAACAATTATGCATAAAAACGTAGGGGGTGGCAACCACCCCTTTGGTAGCCCGAGGGTTAAACGTATAAGACGACATGTGGTTCTACAGATATGCAGTATATAATTATAATTTTTAGATTATAATGATTTTATAATAATATATATTTTATTGTTTGCACCACAGTAATAACAGCAAGATAATAAATAATTATTACTATGTTTACTGCAATCATTACACTCAGTATAATTATTATACTGGATTATTGTTATAATTTAAATATTGCATATTTGCTTAATATTATTACACACCTTCGAAACGTGTTTCACAATGCTATATGTTCGACGCTGTTTCATCCTCAAACGCTAGTCGCTTATCTGGCGGACATTTTCGACGTAAGACATTAGAAAAATTATATTAAAAAACTCTGTCACTACACCACATGTGTTACTGCCAGTCCTGAGCCTAGAGAAGGAGGAGGGAGACGCTAATCAACTTTGTTACGACATAGTGTCGTTAAATTGCAACTAGCCACAAGAAAAATTGGGGCTGTAAAGCCAAATTTCTTCAGAATTAGACTATAAAATTTAAAAACTAAGAAACAGATTCAAATCAGAAGATGGCCAATCTATTCTCACACTTGTCAGCCATCATTGAAGTTCAACTGCGCGTCGTTAGACCTGTCTTAATAAAGTTATCGATTTTCTCGATGTACACTTATGTACCAGTTCTACTCTGATCTGACCTAATCTAACCTGACTTTCCAATATAAATCGATCTCATGAAATTTAATTGCAAGACAAGTCAAAATCTTCCCTGCAGCCAAATTTGAGCTGATTAATCAATCACACGCTCGAATCGAATGTCTTTTTGTTGTTATTATAGTACTTTCGTCAAAACTTTTGTAACTTCTCATGAAGTCGATTTCAAAGCTCTGACCACGTTTTACACGAAAACACTGATTTCTAGGGTCAAGACAAAGATCCGCTTTATACACCTTTAAATCGCTGTTTGCAAACATTTATATTTAATACTCGTAGTAATTTATTTCGTTCAACAACTCCTATCTGTCAATATTGTCTACGCAACGTAAGGTTGATGTCAACTGTCCAGATGTCGTTAAAACTGGCTTTTCCCAATGGATTGTAACTTTCTATTGCGATTTTACTCGAAGCATCCATTGACGGATGTCTTAAACATCATGATAACGGCGCTATAGAAGTCATTCGCTTGGATGCTGGATTTTTGGATGACGGACAGAACATTGATGAATTGGACTCCAGTGGTTTCATTGGTGTCTAAACAGACTGCTCTAACCAATTGGCTAGTACCGTGTCCCGTGAATTTCATGACTGATCCTTGAAGAATGGGACTCCAGTCGAGGACTGAGCTGCTCATGAAGACCATTCCGTTGCGAGAGACGGTGGCTGGTGATGCGTTGTCGATGTTATGGACCTCAAAGATGATCTTGCAGTTGGGCGACATCGGGATACGGTCGCCGCTAGCCAAGGTCAAGGTCTTGTTGTCGTCGAGGACGGAATTGAGGTTCTCGATCCAGATGGCGTCGACTGGACCGTCCAAGACGAGCCAGATATGGTCACCTGAAGAAAAGATGGACACACTGACCGATGAATACTGCTCTGGCTCTCAGTCGTCGATTTAGCATCATCATCATCATGATCCATGGGCCGAAGGCCTGTAGGTGTCCAACGCTTGCATCGGATCCATGGGCCGAAGCCCGTTGGAGTCCAATGCTTGCATTGGATTTCATTCGTATTTTTTCTTTACGAACGGAGTATCTGCACCCATCCGTTCGACCTTCGCACTTCTCCCTTAAAGAGAGTTCCAGGCTTAGGACTGGCTCTGATATCCACTATCTTGTGGTATCAGAGGCGGCGATGCCGCCCACGTTTGCCAGCTTTTTCAGGGTTCCTGCTGAGCCTGTCGACCTCGCGTAGCGCCCTAGGCGGTACTTCAGCCAAGACCTTCACCACTGATGGCTTAGCCTCAGCAGGCATTCCCCTACTGACTGTTGCCACCCCCTCACCACGTTGAGGTGTGAGTCGGACTTTAACAGGTCATAGAAATTCGCAGAATAACATTTGGTAAAATGTTCATGTGGCTGAAGCGTTGCGTTCGCGAGCCCTTAGTGGGACGAACGAACAAACACAGACGGACAGACGAACTTTCAGAACTGTAGTGTAGTTATGTGCGTATGAGAGACGTTGTTTCCCGGTAAACACCTTAAATTAAAGACAATGGCATACTATAATAATCCTGATTTCAGTCCATAGTTAGTCCATTGTAATTCCATAGTTAGAATAATTATGGTTGATTCACTCTACATGTCGACATCAACGGTCTTGGTTGCCATAAGGTGTTGTTAAACTCTGCATCCATCCAGTCGATAGTCAATAATGCATTCAAGCTCTCAATATGCCATTAAGGCTTTTTCCGATGGATTTTAAGGCTATTTTCGGTGGCCAGATAGGCTGTTTTCCTCTATGGCCATTGAAAAAGAACCTACAAGGAGACTAAATTGTCACTGAAAGAAACGTTAACGGTCAAGTTGTATACTGATAATTATGCTTATAGTTTACTTCTAAATGGCAAGAAATTGCGACGCTAATCATTATTATTTGTTATGAAACGACGTCTTTAAACAGCAACCAATCTCTAATGAAGCGTAATATAATGCTGATAACAAACTAACAGCTCCCATATGTTTTTATACTTTTTTGACTCGATAATAATTTATTTGCACTCGAAAATAATTTTACCCAAAATATCTAGAAACATTTCGCGTAAAAATTCTAGAAAAAAAAACCGGTAGGGTGAGGCAGGATAGATGTTAATGGCCTTCACCCCGTACGTTGCAGTGAAACGTTAAATGAACGCTAATAATGGTATGTTTAGACACCTTTAAATCGCTTGTTTCCAACACCATATAGTTCGAAGTTTCGCTTAATCGGATGTCATAAGACGACGTTAAACTGTGGTGAAATAAAAATAATCGGTGTTCTGATACACATACAAATAATTATTATATAAATCTTTTCAAGGCTAGTAAATCAATCAATCGAAATTTATATGACGCCCCATCGAGATCTCTACTCAGAGGGGTATCCGACCCAGGCTAGGCGGAAGAGAACTGTCTTCAGGGACTGATAAAGTGAAGAGGAGGGGACCTTGGGGTGGAGACGGATCTCCATGGGAAGCTCTTTCCAAGCTGACAATGTTCGGCGCTGTACAGTGAGCAAATTGGACGACCACGGTGCCGTTGGTGACTTCTATAGTTCCGATAATATATTTCACGAGGCCACTTCATGTGAAACCTTAGTCTAAGTGTCTTAATTCATTAGAGAGTCAGGTCTAAATAATTTCCTCTTACATAATAGGTTGGAGCGAGTGCGCTAATGCGGCCAACAGACTCGACAACACTTGCAAAACTAATCGTTATCGTTATAGTCCGTCGGCAAATGTAAAGAATTTAGAGTTTGTAAAACTGTTGGGTATAATCTTGGCAAATGCATTTAAAATGTTCAGAAGAGTGTTGTGCATCCAAAAAACCATGTTGCAAGTTTTTTTAATTTGGTCTCGAGTGCATATTTTTGGACAAATTTACGGAAATGAAATGGCTTGCATTGTACTCAATATAAAACCATGCTTGGAATCTCAAAATGACATTGTTAACTGTATGGCAGAAATGCAAAGCGCCCTTCTGTTTTGCCGATCATGTTTTTTTACATCAAAGGCAATTTGATAATGAATACAATGCAATGAAAACGAGAAACTGCGACCGCTGAGGAATCAGAAGAAAGAATTCTCGATTCAGAGTCTGTAATCTCCAGTTTAAAGGTGTTTACCTTCGTGTCAAATAATTAGTTTTGATTGTTTAGAGATAATATCTTGTGGTTGTTAGAGCTGTTGCCGTTAATCTTCCCTTTCATTTAATCTACATAACAAAACTAACAAAGTATATTATGCCATACATCATATATCGCATGTATATGGCAGACCAAGGCAGACATCTTTTTCAACGACCACACCTTTCTATTATGCGAGCACCGATCAAACAAAATTCAACTGAATGAAAGGTGTGTAGAAGCAAATTTTATAATATGCCGATTACTAGTCATTATGTTTGCCCATATCTTGTAGCTGCTAGGTCTCTTGATTTCGAACTTGACTTGACTTTTGAACACATTTTTCTGAGGCTCATATGGGTATAAGATGGCTCGTAACTTATGACCTTTTATTTTTATGAATATTATTTTATATTTCGATTACCTCATGGCACGCATATAAATCTAACTTATCTCCCGGTTCAAAATGACTCAACATAAATGTGTCCAAAGCAGACCTTTATTATTCACCCCATTGTCTTAACAGCTGATGTGCGATACAAAGGCTATTCAGGGTTTCAAAGCCATCCATTTTGATTTCTTTTGGGAAGGCCATTGAGTTGGTTCAAAAAAATTCCTGTTAGTGAATTTGTAAACTAAATAAAAATCGAATTGGTAAAGTGAAATAACTGAATAAAAGGGTGACATAATATAAGAGAACAAAACAGCGAATCAAAATAATGCTCACAAAAATTAGTGAAATACTTCTTTAAACGTGGCCCTGTTCATCTGTCTCTGGTAGTAAACTCCCAACTCGGTCACTGTTGTCGATTTCATGTCTAGCAACGCCCTCTTATCTCTGCTTGAGTGCTGGATGGATGTGCATCGGCAGTAACAATAAGTACTTGGTTACATCTTATGGTTGCCAGGGCCGTTTACGTCGCCCTACCATACTTTACAATATTCTATAACCTATCGGCAGGCTAAGCTGTTGACTGCTATATGAAACTATGTCATAACGAAGACGATTAGCTTTCCTCTCTTTTATCCAAGCTTCGTCATTGCTTATATACTATACTCGCAAGATACCTTTTTTAAATTGCTTCTTTTAATTTTTGACGTTTAAACAACTTGAAGTGGTCTACATGTAAATAAATGGATTTTAACACAGTTCTCTACCACCAAAAGTCGGTTGTCTTTAGACACCTTAAAATGACGTTTTCCCGACGAGTAATAAGTCGGGAATTCCGTTCGTTATTATTCCGTGATGATAGATGACGATTACTGAGCTGTAAAATTATACCAAAGGAGAACTGTTCGAGATAATTACACACGTACTTTAAAACCTTTAAATCGCCCTTTATGACAAACAATGAGTAGTCAGTATTTGATAGTGGTGGTGGTGGTAGTAGTTGTAGGTTTAAAATAATTATGCTGCTGATGCTGCTGCTGATGATGATGATTATGACGACGACGACGATGATGATGATGGTGGTGGTGGTGATGGTGATGGTGATGATGATGGTGATGATTGTGATGCTGGTGGTGATGGTGGTGGTGGTGATGGTGATGGTGATGATGATGGTGATGATTGTGATGCTGGTGGTGATGGTGATGGTGATGGTGATGGTGGTGGTGGTGGTGGTGGTGGTGATGATGATGATGATGATGATGATGATGATGATGATGATGATGATGATGATGATGATGATGATGATGATGATGATGATGATGATGATGATGATGATGATGATGACATTGTGTAGCGCTGAAAAACGTCGACACACATTATTATCGGACTGCAATCTTCTATTCTTGTTCTTCTAAAACCGTAGTGTTTTGATCCACACTCGCACCTGATCTCATACGATCGAATGACGTTGACTGGTCCGTCCGTCCGCGCTTCCCTTCTTGTCCAGCATCCGTCCGTCCGTCCGTCCCCCTCCCTTCCTCCCTCCGTCCGTCTGTCCCTTCGTCCTTTCGTCCGTCCGTCCGTCCCTCAGTCTCTCCCTCAGTCTCTCCTTCAGTCTCTTCCTCAGTCTCTCCCTCACTCATTCTCTTCCTCTCTCCCTCCCTCCCTGTCTCGCTTTTGGATCTTAGCTTCGATGCCAAACATGCCCCATTAGCCAATTGTGTAGTTTAAATCTAGGTAGCAAACGGTTTTACCGTATTAGTTTGATTTACATGCTGTTCTTGCAATTACTGATGTCGGACACCAACGGCCGATTTTTTGCCAAAAGATTCCGTTATACTGTAGAATGAAAAATATTTTAATCTTAGACTTAAGAATTAGACTCCTCTGAAGAAGTTGGTTGATTTATTTTAAATAAGGGTGGGCAACGATAAAAGATTTTAATCGAAATTAATCGCACGATTACAATTTTTCCTGACGCGATATAAAAGTACAACTACTCTACCGACTCTGAGTAGTTACGTTGAATATGCGCTATATAAATGCTTGCAGTCAATAAACAAAAAGCTAACATGCTTTTATTAATTATTGTTTTTACTTTTTAGTTTTTGCTTTATAGTTTAAACTAAGCGCTTTCATCAAGAATTGTTTTAGCGCATTTCTATAAATAATTTGGCGCAGTGACATTCGCGTTAACTGTGTTAAAAAATTTAATCACGTTAATAATTATTTTTAATGCGTTAATCGCGTTAATAACGCTTTAAATGTCCATCCCTAATTTTAAACAATCTCGTAGCCCCGCATGCTAGAGACACCTCTATAACGTTATTAAGCAACCGTATTTCATGCACTTGCTACTATAAGATTATTAACTTTGTGGGTATTGATTAGTAATAATTATCATGCTTGAAACATGGTAGTGGTTTTTTCGTCCAATATTTCAGACGCTAATTGGAAATTAAACTAAGAAGAGTTTTTTAAGATCCGGATCAGAAGAATATGAACGCATTAATTCCCTTCCATGCTTCATTTTTCCTCCCCTCTCCTCCCTCTCTCCTTTTCTCCACTCTTCCTCCCTTGATTCCTTTCCTTCCATCGCTTTTTCCAGTCCACCTTTGGATATGCACTTAGAACCGAACCTGCCCCGCTGATTCTGTTTTGACTGAGAGTCTACAATGAATTAGCTGGTTCTAGCAATTCACAATATAGGCGCTATAGAAATCGATGGCGTTGGTAGCCGCAAGATTTCTCTAATCGATGGCCGTTACTGATAATCGTACTTGCTCTCAACAAGGCATTCATACAGCCGATTATATTTTGAATATAACTGCTATTGGTTAATTAAGAGGTTGTTTGAAGTCATGCGGTCAGACACGAAGGTTCTATTTAGGTTGTATCTTCGAAGAGGCTTCGAAGAACCCATGGCTTGGGTCCGACCATATGGCGGACAAAAGGCGGTCATCGGCAGCCCTTGCCATTACCTCGGCGCTCGGGGTCTAAGGAGGAAGAAACCCACTGCGTATCATCCTGCCAAGCAACTTCTCAATCCTTTCCCTTTACCTGACACTCATAAAAACTGCCCACAAACACAGCAGCTATGCATATTAAGACACAATTTGCTCATCTGACGTGCTCCAACCGAGACATATTCAACGCTGCACCACTCCTGATCTGGACCCCGGAAACTGGACACATCTTCACACAGATTACCGTCGTATATGCTTCTTTCACTCCATATAAAACTCTCATACCCATCAGTTACACCATGCAATCGTCAAATTAATCATATACCGTAATCAACAAACTTCCTTATTGAATTTGATCAGTTTTGCTAGGCCGATTGCTTGCTTTAAAATACCGTGTTGACAATCGCTGCAATTGTTGAAACTATTCTTCTATCTTAGCTGACAGGAGGCTTTAGAATCGTTGAACCATATAATAGCCTCACTGTATAATAACAATGCCTCTACTGCGATCGTCAAGGTGCTTTAGCTCTTGAACTCATCAGATTTGTCCTCTAAGGCACGCAAATATATTCAGAATCTAATAGACAGATCACGGTTTAGATAATTATTTACAACAAACGCTTACATTGTGATTCCTTTTACGACACACCCAGCAACTTAAGAGAGGCAGTTGAAACTTGTTACACTCGACTTGTCATCTGTGCATGACTTTTGAGATATTCTTAAAGGCACTGTGTTGATAGCAGGATGCCTGCATATACACCATATTTTATCTGAACTAGATAAGGCACAGTAAATGTTGGGGTTCACTGTTTTAAATAGTGCAGCTAATGCCTGGATCGGAATAATGTTATCAATTGTACCATATACCTTAAAGGCTTAAAGTAATCTGAGATAATCACGCTGAGCGATTTACCCAGCAGGAGGTCGTTCTCCTAACATAGTTACTACCACGAAGCTGTCGCCCTGTACTTGGATGCAAATGTTGAATTGTCAGTAGGCCTACTCTTTCTGAGCGATATCAGTGACCTATTTTAAGTTTTTTAAATAATCAATATCTAGACAGTTCTGCTGTTGACGTAGCATGACGCCAAGCAATTGAATTTTCCATAATGTATGTAGGTAACTGCATGGTCTTTGATAACGCGTATGAAGATTTTCCGAGTTTTATTCCAGCAAAACAAACCTCAATTTCGGACATCAACGTAAATCTAACAAAGTCCGCTATATATAATATATAGTATGATACTATACGCGATTGTTAATCTCAGTCCGTCGAGACGGATATATTATTGGCCTATCTTCTCTGTCCGTTTGAGCTGAGTCTGACCCCTTTAACTCTGATTAGAGCTAAACATTAACTCCTCAATCAACCTTATTTCGTTCCCGACTGCCCCACACTTCCGTTGGACCACCTTCCCTGATTAGTAATTAGTCACAATTACCCATACATATTGCACAACTAGGCGCGTATAGGCTAATGCAAAGGGTGCTATTCGCAGGTGCAAAGGGGCTAAACGTTTATTCAGGGCACAACCACGAATTAGAGCGGCTATTCGTCACAAAGCGCACATGGATGTTGACAGGAAGACTCTTACAAATGGAGGACATTTGCAGGACAGTGGCGGTGTTCTCTTAATGTGATGCGATGCATAAGCTAAACCGAAACACGAGTATTGACTCACATGATACCTGATAACACAATTATGAGGTAAATGTATGCTTAAAATTATATGTACGCTGTTTTTATGACATTATTGACCAAATGACCTATTCTTTGGTCCTTTTTTTAACGAATTGACCAGCGAAGATCCTTCACATTTTATTGTCGACTGCTCAAATCAACGCAGATGGGCTCTCTCTCTCCCTCCTCCCTCTGTGTCTGTCTGTCTGTGTGTCTGTGTGTCTGTCTGTCTGTCTCTCTCTAAATTAATCTTTCAATCAATCTATCTCTCTGTACTCTTCATTATAGTAAACCGCTTTGCATTCATACATACATACATGCATATATACATCAATATGCATGCATGCACGCATATGGACATGGATACACAATCATGTACATGCAGACAGATAGACAAATCTGTTTATCGCAAGGCATCGAATGTAATTTAGATTGATATCTATATTATGCCCTCTTCCCAGCACCTATCTACATGTAAGGCGCTCTCCTCAGCCTAATTGATTCGCAATGGTATCTATGATCTTAAACAACGCGGGGTTAAGAAATTCGTCACGGGATGATTGTTCAAACTTTGCCTCTTGGCTTACACTGCCACCTGTTTTTTCTGAAACACATAATTGATGTAAATGTCAAATGATTGCTTGCAAAACATTAATTAACAGCTGCTACTAAAAGTGCTTAACTGTCGAAGAACTTTCATGTGACATTAACTCATATTTTAAAAGCTTTGTCTAAGCAAAAGATGCTGTACCTTGCAATATCTTATCTATAATACACGACGTATGAGACTTTGGACTTCGGTTATTCATTGATTAGATCTGCTCCAGACTGCTCGTATGACTGTTCTGGTGTTCTCAGTGTTTGGTACTCAGTGTCGGTTGTTAAGCGCAGGAGTTAGTCGGGGTTGTTGCTTTAGAAAAGAAAAGATCCAACACCTCGATTCAAAGTAAGAAACGATTTTAATCACAAAACCGTGAAATTAAGTTCGTATTTGTAAAGGTGAAAGTGTCTAATGCGTTACTTATTAGAGGAGCGTGAAGCACCAGATATTTTTATCACTCAACAGAAAATTTGAAATAATTAAATTTCACCCCTAAAATGACACGCACTACGACCCAGGAGCGCTACAAGCCTAATCCTGGTCGAATATAACAGTCTTAAGGGCATTAATAAACGAAACATATTGACCAATAGGTATTTGACGAAGCGTGATAGGGAACCCATTCCAGGTCGCAGGGCCAGCAACGGAGAAGGCGCCGTGCTGTCTGATAGCAGTCTGCGAGCGGGTGACAAAACGTTCAGCTTGTGTGGCTGAGCGGAGAGAGAGAGCAGTGGCGCTGGATGCGCGCGGTGGAACAGCAGAGTACCCGAAAGTATAGAGGGGCTAAACCCTCAATACAGCGCCGGACCAAAAACGAAATTCTAACGACAATACGCTGTAAGTAAGGGAACCAGTGGAGTACATCCCGCATGTACCCAGAGACTCAGCGAGACCTGAGAATGCTGTCTAAAAGGATGGAAAAGTAGCGCAGAATTCTATTTAGGGACCATATCTGGCAGACCGCAAGTCCATCGTAAATGGCACTACATTAATCAAGCCGTAAAACTACAAAGAGCATGGACAAGCCTTGAGGCTGAACTATTAGTCTGAGAGCGGGAAATCACATTCAACTGCCGAAGCTGATTGTAGCAGCTACGCAGAGAAGATTATAGGCCCTACATGTATGTGTCGCGTAAATTGACTCCCTCTTAATGCCCGCATCCAGCTTAAGGCACTCATCATCATCTACAAAAATCTTATCTGGGTCTTGCCTCTAAGTACCTCTGTGGCTCCACACGTCGAGAATGCTTCCCTTCGCACGCTCGGCTCTTCTGATGGTCTTGACCTTTCTGTTCCTCGTGTGAGAACGGCCATGGCCCAATCCCGTGTCTTTGTTTGCATTGGTTTTTCACTCTTGAATCAACTTCCCCATTGATTCAGGCCACCATGCTGCCCGGTGGTCCGGCTACATCTTTTCGCTGCTGAAAATCAAGCACAGTCTTACACGGTGTTACAGAAGCTGAGAAGTCAACATGGCTGGGTATTCATCACGAAGCGATCAACTGTGGCATTTGGCTCAGCAACTTGTTGACGAAGAATCAAAGTTCGCTCCTTTTGCACCACAGCAAGGTGATTTATTTGAACACAAATTTAGATTGAAAATATAATTAAGAAATAAACCAAGATTAATAGTTTTGGTAGCATGTTTACTTGTGACTGTCGACATAAAAATTTGTATGCACAATTAGATAAACACAATCATGTCTGCATAAAGACATAAACATTTGCTTAGTCGACTGGACTCCAATCAGTCGGAGTCTGTTTGATAGGATCAAACTGGACTAAGACGAAGACTTCATCTCGATAAGGCTAGATTATAATAAAGTAACTTCAGATGTATGCCAAAGTTAATTAAACTAAACATGTATAAAGTAGAATGGAATAAATTTCACTATTCTGGATTAAACTGGAAACATAGGATATTATTCAATACAAGAATCCGGATAATTCCCCTGGACATTTTCCCCGATGTCCCCTCGTCATCTCCACCTGGATTTCTCCCGGGCGTTTCAATAGGATAACCCCCGGATGTTTCCCCCAAATGTCCACAAAGGTCAACAATTTCTATGCCAATAAAGCAACATATTGGGTAAACAACCAAGCTTAAACTGCTTTGCGTCTTAATTAATTAATGCTCACTCACTTTGATGCTTAAAGTAATGTTTAATAAAGTTTTGATATTTACTCAATCTGTAAACAGTATTCTATAAAGACCTTTAATGCATTGATGTTGATCTTCACTACTGGATGTCGACTAACCGACTCTGCCTAAATGCTACAAAGACTCAGTTGATCTGGTTTGGGACTAGACAACAGCTGTCCAAACTTGACTTTCAATTGCTGACCGAGAAATTCCCTGCCAACACATACTCTTCTAGTGTCCGTGACCCGGGTGTCACGCTTGACTCCTCCATCACATTCACGGAGCACATATCTAACCTGACTCGCTCCTGCTTCTTTCAACTGAGGCGGCTCAGAGCCATCAGACGATAGGTCTCTTCCTCTGTCTTTACCACCATAGCACATGCGTTTATCTGTTCCCGACTAGACTATGGCAACTCACTTCTTATGGGCCTCCCGAAACAGCGTCTTTCTCCCCTTCAGTCGGTCTTAAAAGCTTCAGCTATAGGCTCATAGCCCGACTATCTCGCTTTTCGCACATCTCTACATATATGCACTGGCTTCCTATCACTGCGCGCATCCATTATAAGATCCTCGTTCTAGTCTCAAAGGCGCAGCTGAGCAGTGCCCCAAAGTAACTTTCTGACTATAATATTATGCGAAAGCCGTTGTCTGCGACCTCATCTCGTTCCTTGCGCTCTGCTGATTGGCTAGATCTTTTTGTTCCTAGGACTAGGACTGCCTTGGCTCAACGCCGGGCATTTGCTGTGGTTGGTCCCTCTACTTGGAATGACCTTCCCCTCATTAAGGGCTAAACTAATGACTATTTTTCCTCTTTGGTCGTTCGCTCTTTAAAGACGTTTCTTTTCCCCCGGGGTTTTCGTGCTGAGAGCGCTTCTGAATAGTTATTCTGAGAGAGGCGCTATATAAATCTTTATATACGATACACTACAATGCAATACAATAATAACAGGAGATTGGGTAAACAACCCAGCTTTCAAAATAGTGTTTACTCACTTTGATGTGTTGCTATATAGCTATTATAATGTGCTATAGTACTGGTTATTTCCATAAGTCATAATATATAGATATATAAGCAACAGTGTAATGTATACTCCACTTCACCGACATGCTTAACAGACCCATCCCAGCCTGGAAGGGAAAGCCGCTCACTCAGGATTGGCTGGATACAATATCTCCACCTACAGCCCACAGTATAAAAAGACTTCCCTCGCTTAGTTAAGGAACCTAGACCGAGACCAAAGGAAGAGGAGTAGAAGAACAGACGAGTATGACTTCTCTGGTCATCTGTCTGGGTCCCGTGCTAAAAGGATATGAGGTCTGTACATCTCTCATCTCATTGAATGTGATCGTTGATTTCTCAAGATACACTTAGAATATAATCTTGCCTCATGTATGATCTTTATTAAGCGTATTTGACTTATATTCTGGTTCTGTAAGAATTGATTACGTACGTGGGACTAATACGTCGATCTTAATGTTTAATAAAACATATATTATCTGACTTCTTTATTCTTGTCAGTTAGTCTTTCTCTTAGTTCCCCATTAGGAATCTTTAACATACAACGTACGTCATAGTTCAAATAGTGGACTACGATAGTGCCATGAATTTGTTTAGAAGCAGTTGAGAAAAACGATAGAGACAGAGTCGGAAACTATAGCTAGAATACGTGGAAATAACCAAGTTATTTTAAACTGTTTTGTTTGCGGGTAAACTCAAAAAGTTGCAAATAAAATTAATTTACTACTAATGAGTGCGATCGTCGTAGAGGTGCAGTGACAAATTTAGTTGATCAAGAACATACTCATGCTGCTGTTTCGGTTCATGTAAATTCGTTTTAAAATATTATTCTTTTATTTGTGACCTATATAAAACTGATTGCAATTTTTTTTATGTTTGTCGGAGGTAGTGTCCGGGAGGCCTTTACCCGGGGGAAACATCCATGGGGGAATTTGGGGAGGGGGAAATGTCCGGTGGAAATGTCCAGGGGAAGTCTCCTAGACCCCACGCAGTAGGCTACGTACGTGCTCGGACCAAGAAGGCCGCTTGTTTCTAAAGCGTGCTTTCCCAATCCAATAGTCACATGCGGATTCTACTGGAAAATTTTCTTTCTTTCGGACATTCGAGGTAGCCTATTACAAAATAAATGAACCAATCAAATCTGCATATTTAATTTTAATATCTATTTTAGCAATATTTAATTTACGAAAACAATAAGTGCAACTTAAATCTAGAATGCATGTTTTGATCGGATGTTTTTTGTGTATAATGACCTTCGAAAAAACTGGCTGTTATTTTGTGCATTTATCGTGGAAGAACATGGTCAGAGAATTCAAACAAAGTACAACCAACTGGTTAGCAATCTGTCTTGTGTGGGAGACATGATAGCTGCGATGTATGAGAAAGAGAAACTGACGTTGAAGGAGTTAGAGCAGATTCAGCATTTGCAATCAACTCCCATCCGAGCCAATGAGGAGCTGCTAAGCATCATAGCCAGGAAACCAAGAGATGTCTACGAGTGTTTCCTGTCAATCATCAA
The DNA here is from genome assembly GCA_020284085.1 of Aporrectodea caliginosa. Lineage (NCBI taxonomy): Eukaryota > Metazoa > Annelida > Clitellata > Crassiclitellata > Lumbricidae > Aporrectodea > Aporrectodea caliginosa. The sequence continues at coordinate 523,359 of JACEVL010000186.1, forward strand.
AGATACTAACCAACTGCATCTATATCAGATGCTGGTGTCTGGTGACGACAGTAAGTATGACCTATTAGCTATTAATTTATCTCTACACAAGCAGGTACACGTATTTAATTGAACCCTAATTAGTAACTCGTCTTTTCTACTCGTTAGACATGGCATAAACGTATTGTTTGTGTGCATGAGTATAAAAATACGTTTATTGATACCGCATAATTATGTTCGCCATACATTTTGGTATCTGGTGGTCGATTACTACGGTATGCGTAAAGGTTATAACTTTGTTACAAAGCACCTTGAATGGTAACACTTTTTAGTGTTTATTTAAAGTATGCAAATTAAACATATTCCAAAGTTAGAATTAAGGTAATAGTCATATTCTTTGTAGACTACTTGGTGTTCAATTTGGCGTAGTTCAGATCATATATAATTCATTCTAGCATATGATGAAGCAAATACAGCAGATGTCTCGGAACACAAAGACTTGATTCGCCGGAATTACATGTGGCTATCAGAGAACCTGGACACAGAACATGGACTGATTTCCCTGTTGTATGAACAAGAAGTGTTGACGGCTCGCGAGAGAGAAGATTTTTTTTGCACGAAAAATACCTTTCGGAAGAGCGAGTTACTTCTTGAACTGCTCAGCAAGAAATCTCCGGAAAACTTTGAGAAATTTTTAGAAGCTCTAGAAGCCTCTGGTCAAGGACATTTGACAAACAAAATCAGAAAACCAAAAGGTAGCCTATAACTTTCAATTACTTTCTCTGCAGTTAAGATGCATGGCAGCGTAGCCTATTATACTTCAAATTTAAGTAAATGTTTTCCTCCAATTTGCAGACAAACCACGAAGCGTACAATGATCATGGTCTTTACTGCATTTATAACCTGCACACAAATTTCTAGGTTAGAGATCTGCATTAACACCATTTATTCTGCCATTAAATCGTGTTTCATAGTACTAGTTGATCAGAGAGATGATAAGCAATGATTCCAGAACTTTGAGAAATTTTTTATTATTGAACACATAAGTTGTAGAACAAGAAATGCATGGAAGAAACATTGATCAGCCGAGTAAGCCAATAATTTATAATTACAAGGCCATGATCTACATAGCGCTTCTTTAAACAAACTCATTGCTGATGCTCCCGACCTAAAATAGAATCGTCCTCAACTATTGCCGAAATGCACAGAAAGACAAGGAAGATCGTGTCGCAAATTGCTTGGAAGCCATTTCCAGAATGAGAGTCCGATCACGGCGATTATTCCATTTTGTAGGCCTACTCTGTAATGCCCTTTTAACGAGATATTTTCGCGCTATATTAAGGTTGGGAGATGCAGGGAATATTTGTTCGCAGTTTATGCTACAATAATATCCATTCATTTCAATAAGCATTCACTGTTTCACTTCAAAACGCTTTTATGAATACAAGAGATGGTGAATGAAATTTAGGGGTCTGCGGGTATACCCGTACCCGCACAGTTTACCCGTACCCGACTCGTACCCGCGGGTTTTGCAATTGACGGGTCGGGTCGGGTACGGGTAGGGTCGTCACGGGTACGGGTATACCCGGTTTTACCCGTCTGACTTGAAGTTTCGGGGTTACAATGTCACCGTTACATACAATAGTGAATCTTGCACGTCAAAGACTTGCTTACTATTATAGGCTAACTGGCGCGTAAGTATCATTACACTAGAGGTCTGCGGGTAGAGCATCTTTGCTACCAGGACCGTTGCCCGTACCAGACCAGTACTTACTCTTATAAATTACTATCCGTCCCTTCCAATACCCGCAGCAGGACAATGGAGAACATTAATTGTACCCATCGCCGACAAATGACTGGCGTCAGGAATTTGGCGATGATGACGAAGTGGTTGTTGATGATGATGATGATGATGATGATGATGATGATGATGATGATGATGAATAAATTTGTTTTCCATCCTCACTGTTACTATCACTTCTAAAATGAAATCACCCTGGTAGAGACTAGGACTGTGGGAAGACGTGCTAATGACTTGGCGGGTGCAGTACGGGTATAAATTTATGTAATTTTGATACGGGTCACGGGTGTATCGGTCCTGTGTTACGGGTAGCAAAAATTACAAGCAGTGAATGAATGTATTCCCTATCGATGTGTTTTTATTCCAGCACAGACCTACATGATTTATTTTACAATTTTATTGAATTTACAGGTTCATCTGTTGACCACGTAACAGTCTCATCTTCTGTTTCAAGGTCAAAAAGAATGGACCATAAACTGCAGCCAGAAGAAGTTCATAAATCTAGACGGAAATCTGTTCCAGTTCTTTCTTTCTCAGTACCAGTTCTTCCGTCGAAAATGCTTCCTAAAGCTGCGCAGAAACTTATTCCATCAAGTTCTTTGTCGAAACCGGTTCCGCCACCAAAGCCAGGCACTCAGTCAACCTCAGCCCAGCATTATGCAAAGTCAATGGACACGGTTGCAAAATCTACCGAAGAAACATTTAATTTTCGGAAGGCATGTATATATGTATTATGTATATACCCCTTTGATATCACTGTCTATTGTAGATCAAGATCACTCTCTTTACAATAAATCAGTAAACTTCGATACCTTAGGATTTGTAAATGTAGGCTATCATTCCATATTTTACTAAATATCCAAATGCATTTGATAATAATTGCCTTCAGATCGCACGTGAATAGTTCAAGAAATTTGGTGCAATAATAAAGGCCTTTAGTTGATGCTTGACGTTGATATACACTTGAAATCTATCTCATGTTTTAGACTGAATGGGTCAAATTTCAAGCAAGGTTAAATGGACTTGAGTCTCGTCTACAGAAAGATTTCGCAATCAAAGTCACAAATGTTTTCCTGTCTTGCTTGGAGAAACCAGAGGATAGTTTGAAAATGTGTTTCCATATTTTATTTAAAGGTACAGTAATAGCGATTTACTTAAACATTGAAACACACCCCAAACCACACTCCAATTCATACTACATGCAATTTATTTTTGCTGAATAAAACTTTTTGGTACATGGTGGACCATGAAGCGCTGATAAACAAATTGCTTGCTATATTTTTGGGGCAGCATGTGCTTAAGGCTTCTGGGTATGCTAACTGTAATCGAATAAGTGTATGAGCATTCCAGTTATGAGTAACAATTGTCAATGTTAATCTTTTAAGAATGCTATCAGATGAGGAAAGAAATCGTTGCAAGAAATTTCGAAACAAACATGGAGTTGGAACAGTTGCAGAAAAGTGGCAGTCAATATTCTGCTACTGTTAAGCTAATTGAGGCAGTCCGAACCCAACAAAAAATGACCAGCGAAATATTGCGATTAGAAGAGAAGATAGATAAACTGAAGACCGATATTCACAACGAAAAAGCGAAGTGCACGAGATTCGAGGAAGAGAAACTCCAGGACAACACAGTCATCATGGAAATGAAGGACAATTTAAATAAAGCTGAATATGATAAGCAATTATTAAAACAACAGATGCATGAACTAAATAACCGTTTAACATCAACCGAACATGAACTTAAGAAAACTAAAGAAAATTTCGAAGAGTCTAAATCGCCTCAAGGTCCAGAGGTGATTTTATTAAGAATGGAAATGGAAAAATTAAAGAAAACATGTCAGATATCGAAGAAGGAGAACGAGATCAGGAGTGCCTTAGAAGTACAGTCATTTCACGTATATGAAAACATTCGGGATCTACTTCCGCAACTAACGGAGAAGGAAAGATGCTTGGAAAGTGGAAGAAGTTTGGACTTGACTGAAGAGGAAAAGGTAGAATTAAATAAACCTCAAAAAGACGCATGGGAAGAAAAATCACTTGAAAATGAAAAAATATTTAAGTCACAAGAAGAACTGGAATGTGAGGTACATCGAAGACAAGTGTTAGAAGACAAACTCCGTACAGCAACAGCACAGATTGAGCAGCTCAATCGCAGGCTAGAAAACCGAAACATTTCCCTAATTACTCAAGGTACATGTAGCATTCTCTCTTTCCTTTATATATAGACTCAGGCATCACATTCGATCTTGACAAAAACATCCGATTTTAGGAGGGCGTGACGTTAAGCTAGAGTAAAAATCACTTCATGAATGCTACACTCAACATGTCACAAGAGATTTATCATCCCTTCTCCATTTCTTCACAATAACATAGGCCTAAATGTTTCTTAAATAACTGAATCATGTCTTTTCTTTCTCGTTTATTACACAGAAAGTCTTGTAATTAGAACCAATCATCTGTTCCTAGTAGAGAACATAAAGTCATCTCGGTTAATTGATCTTCTGCGTGAGAAAAATTGTATTACGGATGAAGAACGAGATCACTTGAACAAACAGCCTTTCAGTTTCTACAGAAACGATGCCCTTCTACACTGGATGAGGACAATTCCGTTCGAGGAAGACAAAGGCCAGAAGGTTCTCGAATGCTTTCGCCAAGCCGAACAGACTTTCGTTGTCGACCTTTTGGAAAAGGGAGGAGGTAATAATTTATAGGTACAATTTTAGGCTTATAAATAATAAGAAGAACCTCTCTGACTTTTTTGCATTTGTCACCGTTTTATTATACAGTATATTACCTGTGATAATTTATGTTGCACGCAGCCCCACAATTTTTGGTATACGACGCAACACTGGTGTTCTCCATTTAACTGTCTATTGCTAATTGAAACTAGTAATTGATTCGTGTTTTGTAGCTAACACGATTTCAAATTTGTCATTGTAGCCAGCGAAATAGACATACATTACAATTGCTTTACTTAAGTATATATAGGACCGATTTACTTTCAGTTCTTATTAAGTCTAAGATATCTACAAAGCTGACGAAGGAGGGGCTATTCGCTAAATTGTCTACCAAGAACGTGACGGAGTTGACAGAAAAGAAAGCCATGGTAATAAACAAACTGAACCAGGCACAAGGATTATCACTTTCTAGCGGTCAAAAAACTACATCAGAAGTTCTATGTGATGACATTGTCATCGCCCCTTATTGTCATCCAGAGGCAAATGGAATTGTTATCTGGTTTTGGTGTCAGTCAATAAATGGAGAAAGAAATTTGAAACGAATATATAAATCGGACATCCTGTTTGAAATACTAACCGCGCTCTTCAAAGAATTTTCCATTGACAGTGCGTCATCTGCGTCGAAATTACTTGTTCCCACCAGCATTACTATATTCGTGTGTGATTTCACGGAGGACGGTAGTGAGTTTCAAGCATTTTTTATTTTTAATTTTACTTGCAATAATATTAATAATTTAAAAGAAGAGAAATGTCATGAAGTCCACCTTGTTTATTACGCTATGAAATATTCATTTCGTTTCGGCAGGTAGCGCTGTTATTTTATGCTGCGAGCTAGACTCATATCATTTCAGTAGTTGGTGCTGCTGTCTTATACTTTATGAAGGTCGTAATATACCAGACTCAGTTCATTTCAGTAGATGGCGCATCTTTCGCACTAACCGCTAAGAAGATGGCCGCCGGTGCATGTTGTTTAGGAGAATCATTCTTTTTTAGCCGACTTTGGATAGGCAATAATTTCGCGCACATTGGAAAACACAATTTACAATCGTTTTTAAAAGGCACCTAAATAAGTTCTTATTATAAGTATAATATTATTGGATACAAGACACATTTTGTGGATCTTTAAATAGCAGCACACTGTAAAATGGATTAGTATAATTATTATTATTATTGTATCATTTGTATGATATGTTATTCGTAATGACGAACACTCGTGAACTGTTGAGACGTATAAGACATGATTGACAGGAAATTTCGCCGCTTTCGCTTCCTGTCAATCCTTGCTCGCTCCTGTCTTGTGCCCAATCGCATGAAATATGTCTTTCCCAGGCTAAGCCTATATTACTTCATGCGAACGATGAAAACATTTAGAAATAATTTAAGACGACGTCAGTGGTATGTGTAGCCATCAGAGGGCGTTAAACAGTGGGTACCGTCCTAGCCTTCAACCTGAGCCGATCTGAGGACATCAAGGCCTGAACTATTGTAACGACTGCCTGTTTCTTGGACAGAGAAGCTAGTGTTCAGAACAGTAGCACGTCAAATACAGCTGGACGTCTTCAGCTTACTGATGAACCCGGTCTCGGATAATGGAAATAATCTTGACCAGATCGGCCGTTAGCAGGATGCACACATTTAACAGGAGTCGATTCTGAGTTGTCCAACCGAAGGCAATCCTAATTGTCCGTTAATTGTCAGGAAACTTTATACTTTTTAACTTTGTTTATAAAGATGTCTGTCAAAGTGCGATTAGCAATTGGTTAATAAAGAATATACTTACTTACTTACTTACTTATCCATGAAAGCATGAAGCCTCTCTTGCGCCTAGCCAACAACTCCATTATGAGATCTTAAGTCTCGTCTATATATAGGACTGATGTGCGACGTTGCATTTAATTGATACCCAAGATGATTTTGAAATAGGATATCAATAACGAAATTCTTAAATAATGTCTTCATCATGTTTCTTATGTAGGTTTTCCTGAATTTCTCATGTTTTGCCTGTTAACCCAATAAGTGATTTCGAAAAATATTATATGCTTACTTTTTGACCAATAGTGAATCTATACGCGAAAAAACGTTTATTTTATGATGTTTCGAAGATGGAGTTTGAAGATTTAAGTGCTCCATACTTACTTGATGGCCTTCAAAGTGCACATTTTGGCACTCTATTTGCCTTATCTAGATATTGGTGCACAACACTCTCGACGTAGCTTTGCACCTCTTCGTTTGGTCGATTCTTGATTTTTACGTGAGCTGCTGTCTCGCTGTTTGTCCGTTTATATCATTTCCATCCACTGAGTTAACTTCGGCCTGTCTTAGCAATAATCATCGTCACCACCACCACTGTCGTTCACTCATTCGATTTCAAATGATTGTTTTTTTTAATTCGACAGTAAACAGAAAACTTCTTACCATTCGATTGTCATTTTCGTATAGATTGAGAATTTGAATAATTAAAAATTATTGTTAGGAAATGTTTCTGTCTTCAGATGAACTGCCAGAGAAATACATATCGGATCCAAATTTAATTGCAAAAATCAAAACAAAAGCCGTAAAAGAGGGAGGCAACCCGATCAGTGGATTGACGATCCTAGACAATGCATTATTTGTTGTAAGTGAAAGGAGTTCAGAAGTTGAAGTTTACGATTCGATTAAATTAAGTTTCAGTCGTCGATTGAATTTGAAGGAATTAAATGACCCAAAGGATATGGCATCCTGCAACAGAAATAAATGTCTCTACATCTTTGATTACAAAGGCATTGGTCTGTCCAAGGAAATCTTGAGAGTTGACCCAAGTGGAAAATTAATAAAGAATTGGACAACAGGAGACGATAGTGGATACGGTTTGTCTATTTCAGATGAATCGAATGTTATTTTGACTGTTTATAGTGAAAATAAATTGAACGAATATTCGCCAGATGGACAACTGATCCGTGAAATAAATCTATTATCAGATGCAGGCATTCATTTTCCATGGCATGCTATAAAACTGACCAATGGTCATTTCGTGGTCAGTCATGGCTCCAGTGACGATGACCTGCATAGAGTGTGCATAGTGGATGCAGATGGAAAACTGATGAAGTCATTTGGTGGAAAACGTGGATCGACCTTAAGACAAATGAATCGTCCAGTCCACTTGTCCGTCGATGCAAATGGTTGCGTGATGGTCGCTGATCAAGGAAACAGACGAGTCTTTTTAATTGATTCAGATTTGAAATTGAAGAGAGAAATTCTCCGGAAAGACAAACACGATGAATTACGATCTCCATCGAGGATTCTTCTGGATGAGTCAAATGATCGAATGATTGTGGCTGACAATTATGATGGACGAAGTCTAATTTTTCAGTTCTAGTTATAGAACGAGCAAAGACATTTTTATCAGAGAATTTCAATTTTTTAAGCAATTAAACTTTTCTTTCAATAAAGGTGTTCTCTGATTGTCTCTTGCAGAATTTCTTACGAAAATTCAACGGGTGTAGTGTAATCTGAATTATGAGCCTATTTCCTTTCTTGGACCATTTAATAAATTCGTTGTTGCCTCACATAACTTGGAATATATCGTATAGCTTAGTATGCTTGACATTGATTAACTGTTATCAGGATGCACAAGCGGAACACATGACCTATTGCTTTACACTTAGCACTGAACGGCAGAGGCTGTCAGATTGTGGTTAGCGAACACTTGTGACTGGACTAGTGCGAATAAAGTCGAGACACAACATAACCTTTCGTTGACTTTAAAACTACAACCAACAAACTTTCAACTTTGCTAATTAGATATTTGGCCAAATTTTCTTCGTTTGAAATATTTCTCTAAATGAAGAAATTATAATCCATCTAACCAATTTTATACATTTATAATTGTATTTTCTAAAACTTTATGCATTCTTTCGATTAAATGATTTGCGATGCTGCCTATGGAGATGCTCTAATCCTGTCGCCTATGGAGAGGCGCTGGATCCTGTCGCCAATGTAGAGATGTTGCCTATGGAGAGGTTCTAATCCTGTCGCCTATGGAGAGGCGCTGGATGATGTCGCCTATGATGTTACTTTTGAGGCTCTAATCCTGTCGCCTATGGAGAAGCGCTGGATGATGTCGCCTATGGGGAGATAGATGTTACTTTTGGAGATGCTCTAATCCTGTCGCCTATGGAGAGGCACTGGATGATGTCTCCTATTAAGGAGAGGCGCAACTCCTGTCGTCTGCGGAGAGGCGCTGGTTTAACGTCTTCACATGACATCAAGGCGCGTTGGCAACAATTCACATTGCATGCCATACAATAAAACGAGAAACGCTAATAAATCATTAATCGCCTATCGTGTCCCACACTTATATGGGATTGGTTGACAACGTTTTAAGGGTGTCTAAAAAATTTGACTAAATTGCGCTTGTATTATTTTTCATTGTTTAGCGACATCTTATGGAGGTCAGGACCGTTGACATCGACTTTAAATTCTCGTAAACACGTCTGATTATTCCAATCCATTTCAATGCGTGTCCGTTTATTAATGTCGTAGTTGAGTACGGTTACCGATTGATCGAGAGTTTAATGACATCTTGCGGCAACAAGGTCTTTGACGTCGACAGTAATTATTTTAAACAGCTCTCTCTCTGTTCGTTGCGCTTGATGAAAGATTATTTTAATAAGAAACTTATTTTGACAGCCGCGCTCCATGCTTATATATCGTGATTTTAGAATGTTTTAAGGGTGTCTAAAGACAGCATGCTAACCAATCGGCTACTGTGCCCAGCTACGACATCAATAAACGGACACGCATTGAAATGGCTTGGAATATTTTGATGCTTACGAGGCGTAGACCTAGAAGACCTCGAGTATTAGAATGTTTTAAAGAGTCTGTTATTCGGGGAACGATTACGGATAGGCTTAGTTTTGACCCCATATTGACGCATCCTTATTGCCCATAGTCTCTCGGGGACGCGCCTTTTTGATGTAGTTCGGGAACCGTGTTGGCACGCATCCTGTATGCTTCCCCTGCATGGTACTGCTTTGCCAATGCTGGTCAGCGCGCGTATTAATGCAATAATACGTAAAATGGTAAGGCTCAAGTTTCTGCCTGCCGACCAGAAGATGTTCGATGACCTCTGTGGCTGTGCTGACTCTTCTCTTTTCTCATGCGTGCTTCACAACCCCAGTCATGTTCTAAATTGTCTACTGCCTCGGTGCCTCCTATGAAGAACGTTACCTATACTGTATATACTCACTCCGTCGTCGTTCACATAACCGCGAGATCCCTTATGATGACGCATTAACCCGATGTGGCTTTATTACGCGTATGTTATTGAATTGATTTTATTGCTGATTTTTCTTCTAACTTTAACCTTACTCTCACAGATCAACAGATGTCTGTATTATTAAATATGGTGATTTCTTGTAATATTGTAATTTATGTGATTTTGTTATTTAATACTATTAGATTGTTATTATCCGATGTACCCGCAGTGCGTTTGCAGGAGGTTCACTAAAGCACGTACTTACTTAGGCCTACCAACTTACTTAATATGATCCTCTGTTAGACACCTTTACATCGCGTTTTCCCGATGCTATTTATAAATTGACTTCGTTTAATCAATTATATATGAGCTGTAATATGCCAAAACTAATCTTTGTCGGCGGCAACGGCCTATATTGTCATAAGCTGCCGTTAAACTGTGGACACACAATCAATTATATTGAAGGGCGATTTACCCGAATTCGAAGACTCAGAAAGTGTTTTTAGAGGACATTTATCCGAATTCGAAGACTCAGAAAGTGTGATTAGAGGACATTTATCCGAATTCGAAGACTCAGAAAGTGGCTTTAGAGGACATTTATCCGAATTCGAAGATTCAGAAAGTCTGTTTAGAGGACATTTATCCGAATTCGAAGACTCAGAAAGTCTGTGTGACGGAAACGGCTCTCTCTGTGCCCCGTTGTCTTCTTTCGGTCGTCCGAATTGACCACACTGATGGGACCAATGTGAAGAAACACGTGGCTCTCTACTGCGGCGTCTTCCGCTTCTCTCAGGATGGCGAGGAGAGGCGCGTGTCGCTCAGGATGGGAGCGTAAGTAGGACCTCCGTCGTTTATCGAAGGGTTTCGCGTCTGCCAGTCGATGAGCCGTAGCAAGCAATGTCAAACACCGAAGGATCAACACCAGGCAGTTAAACTAACGATCTTTATTCACGTCACAGACGTATCACGTCATCAAAGTCACTCTCACACTCGAACACAACAGACACAATCAAATACTACTCCAAAACCTCTCAGAAGAACGACCAACCCTTAACTAACGAACTCATCACCGCTTAACTACAAAGAAGCGCATCTATATATAGCTTAACCAGCCAATCAGCGGAGCCTAAAAGAGACCAAGCTAGAGAGGCCAAGCCTAAGGAGGCGGAGCCTAAAAGAGGCCAAGCCTATGGAGGCGGAGCCTAAAAGAGACCAAGCTAGAGAGGCCAAGCCTAAGGAGGCGGAGCCTAAAAGAGACCAAGCTAGAGAGGCCAAGCCTAAGGGGGCGGAGCCTAAAAGAGGCCAAGCTAGAGAGGCCAAGCCTAGAAGAGGCCAAGCCTAGAGAGGCCAAGCCTAGAGAGGCCGAGCTAGGGAGGCCAAGCCTAGGCAACCCAGGGACCACCCTGGAGCGCCACATCTGTTTAGAGGAAATTTTATCCGAATTCGAAGACTCAGAAAGTGTTTTTAGAGGACATTTATCCGAATTCGAAGACTCAGAAAGTGTGATTAGAGGACATTTATCCGAATTCGAAGATTCAGAAAGTCTGTTTAGAGGGCATTTATCCGAATTCGAAAACTCAGAAAGTCTGTTTAGAGGAAATTTTATCCGAATTCGAAGACTCAGAAAGTGGTTTTAGAGGACATTTATCCGAATTCGAAGGGCGATTTACCCGAATTCGAAGACTCAGAAAGTGTTTTTAGAGGACATTTATCCGAATTCGAAGACTCAGAAAGTGGCTTTAGATGACATTTATCCAAATTCGAAGATTCAGAAAGTCTGTTTAGAGGACATTTATCCGAATTCGAAGACTCAGAAAGTCTGTTTAGAGGAAATTTTATCCGAATTCGAAGACTCAGAAAGTGGTTTTAGAGGACATTTATCCGAATTCGAAGACTCAGAAAGTGTTTTTAGAGGCGCTAAGGTCTCAAACATTTTTAATCCTGTTCCAGGTCAAAAGAATCAACCACGGCGAAGTAGCATAATATCAGTATTGCATCGCGCAATTAAATGACGGAGGAGCAGCTATCGTAATAATAAACTCAAACTTTCCAAGTGCTACTCTTAGTTAAGCGCTGGGCACAAGCTTATTCACGAGCGTTCCATCGTATCAGAGGGGTTATCCAGAGATCGATGTCCAATGGAGACCAGAGAGGGTAGGCAGTGCATGTTGAAGAGAAAGCTAGAACACCACGATCTAAAATATACCCAGAAATGTCAACTGTGAATTCTTATTCAAACTGTCAAACTGAATTTGAACTGGTAAGTAGAATTTAAGAAATAAGGATAATATCGTGTGCAGTTGTCTTGAGCCAATATCTCAAGAATTCAACTACATACAGGTATGCGAACTTTCACCACCTGAAAAAGGCAATGGCAGTCACACAAACAATAATAATTATATGCATACAACACCGAAAGTGAGTGGTTTTAAAAAGGCTTTTTATTGTATTGTATTGTATTTAGAAATTTATAAAGTCATTCTCACAGTAATACCCAATCAGAAGCGCTCCCAGTGCGAAGAACTCTGCGAAAAAAGAAACGTCTTAACCTCTTTTTTGTGCACGGAAATGCGTCAAAGAAGGAAGGGGCAGGCATATAATATATACTTTATTTCGCATAAAGCAGAACAGAGAAACTAAGCAAACTTAGCAAAGAATAGAACAGAAATACAGAAATACAAAAACTCCTTCCCAAACAGACTGGGAGACAACTCAAACTATTGCTCCTCTCGAAGCATAAACGTAGGGGACCCGCTATTGTAACGACAATTAGAGATACATTTTCATTTAATTGTATAATCATAAGCAAACTAACTCAATTCTTAATAAGTGAATTGATCTTTATTAGTTAGCTTCATCCAAACTAGCTAAAACATCTGAATATGTTTCAAGTACAGACTTGACAGCAGAACAGCGCGAATGCCATCTCGTCGGCTTCAGCTGATTAATGGCATTCAAATTACTAGTTTGTTCATCAATGAGCACTAATGCAAAATTTAATATTTTGCTGTATTACCTGTTGCACCGTGAAATGTTCCAAGGTCTTGTACCCATTGAAGTGCATTGTGAATCATTGCGACAGATGAACTGGCATAAAAAGCCACGAGGTTAGTGGAACTGGGCAGGGTGAGAATTACCGGGGGGTTGGGGGGGGGGTTCAATCCCATAGTCTTGTTTAGGATCCCTTAGTAAAGTCTACATTTCACACCCAAACTGCACATAAATCAACGTCTAACCCCCCCAGTTATTTTTTACAATTCCCATACTGGAAAGGGCACCACAGTGCACGTATGATGCCAATGGCTGCTTAATCTTAATCTGCGACTGACAACCATGATAAGCACCTGACATATTTGCGGCCTGGACTCAATGGTCAAGTTTCCACTGGGCAATTATTTAAAAAAATAGCTATCACATGTTTCTCTAAAAATTGAGGGGCGGGGACAACTGTATACGGTGTAACCTCACTATTAAAGGTAGAGGGAACTTGCACTCTTTCCCCGGATCGCGGCCCGTGAAAACTGATAGCGTCGTATAACACAAGTTTTGTTCCTGGGTAGTACGTGTTTAGACCTTAGACCTTAGACCTTAGTCCTTCCTCGCGCTGGCAGCGCATCGGGCGACACAGCCTCTCCACGTTATCCTGTCTTCCGCGGCCAGCATAGCATCGTCCCACGTCATTCCGCCGCCTTCCAGTACGTGTTTGGCCCACTATAAGTGAAATAATAATAAAAAAATAAAATAAATAAAGTTTTGCAAGATTGTTAACCTTTCAATCAAAATACAATAGGTAACCAAGTGAGTTCGGAGGATGGGGCCCATCTTTCGATTGAACCGGAAAATGACTTGTATAATAGCTGAATAAGCAAAACAAAGGTGTACAATTTGATCGTCGTCACTCTGGAATTGTATAACTGATTTATACCAGCGCCTCTCCATAGGCGACATCATCCAGCGCCTCTCCATAGGCAACATCATCCAGCGCCTCTCCATAGGCGACATCATCCAGCGCCTCTCCATAGGCGACAGGATCCCGCGCCTATCAATAGGCGACAAATCCAGCGCCTCTCCATAGGCTACATAATCCAGCGCCTCTTCATAGGCGACAAATCCAACGCCTCTCCATAGGCTACATCATCCAGCGCCTCTAAATAGGCGACAGGATCCCGCGCCTCTCCACAGGCAAAATCATCCACTACCTCTCCATAGGCAAAATCATCCAGCGCCTCTCCGTAGGCGACAGGATGCAGAACCTCTCCATTCGGCGACAGAATCCAACGCCTCTCCATAGGCGACATCATCCTGCGCCTCTCCATAGGCGACAGGATCCAGCGCCTCTCCATAGGCGACAGAATCCAGCGCCTCTCCATAGGCGACAGGATCCAGCGCCTCTCCATGGGCGACAGGACCCAGCGCCTCTCCACAGGCGACAGAATCCAGCGCCTCTCCATAGGCAAAATCATCCATCGCCTCTCCATAGGCAAAATCATCCAGCGCCTCTCCATAGGCGACTGGATGCAGAACCTCTCCATTAGGCGACAGAATCCAGCGCCTCTCCATAGGCGTCAACATCCATCGCCTCTCCATAGGCGACAGGATCCAGAGCCTCTCTATTGGCGACAGAATCCAACGCCTCTCCATAGGCGACATCATCCTGCGCCTCTCCAATAAGCGACAGGATCCAGCGCCTCTCCATAGGCGACAGAATCCAGCGCCTCTCCATAGGCGACAGGATCCAGCGCCTCTCCATGGGCGACAGGACCCAGCGCCTCTCCATAGGCGACAGAATCCAGCGCCTCTCCATAGGCGACAGAATCAGGCGCCTCTCCATAGGCGACATCATACAGCGCCTCTCCATAGGCGACAGGATCCAGCGCCTCTCCATAGGCGACAGAATACAGCGCCTCTCCATAGGCAAAATCATCCATCGCCTCTCCATAGGCAAAATCATCCAGCGCCTCTCCATAGGCGACTGGATGCAGAACCTCTCCATTAGGCGACAGAATCCAGCGCCTCTCCATAGGCGTCAACATCCATCGCCTCTCCATAGGCGACAGGATCCAGAGCCTCTCTATTGGCGACAGAATCCAACGCCTCTCCATAGGCGACATCATCCTGCGCCTCTCCATAAGCGACAGGATCCAGCGCCTCTCCATAGGCGACAGGATCCAGCGCCTCTCCATGGGCGACAGGACCAAGCGCCTCTCCATAGGCGACAGAATCCAGCGCCTCTCCATAGGCGACAGAATCAGCGCCTCTCCATAGGCGACATCATACAGCGCCTCTCCATAGGCGACAGGATCCAGCGCCTCTCCATGGGCGACAGAATACAGCGCCTCTCCATAGGCGACAGTATCCAGCGCCTCTCCATGGGCGACAGGACCAAGCGCCTCTCCATAGGCTACATCAACCAGCGCCTCTCCATAGGCGACAGTATCAAGCGCCTCTCCATAGGCGACAGAATCCAGCGCCTCTCCATGGACGACAGGACCCAGCGCCTCTCCATAGGCGACATCATCCAGCGCCTCTCCATAGGCGACACAGAATCCAGCGCCTCTCCATAGGCGACATCATCCAGCGCCTCTCTATAGGCGACAGAATCCAGCGCCTCTCCATAGGCGACATCATCCAGCGCCTCTCCATAGGCGACAGGATCCAGCGCCTCTTCATAGGCGACAGAATCCAGCGCCTCTCCATAGGCGACAGGATCCAGCGCCTCTCCTTAGGCGACATCATCCAGCGTCGCTCCATAGGCGACATCATCCAGCGCCTCTCCATAGGTCACAGAATCCAGCACCTCTACATAGGCGTCAACATCCATCGCCTCTCCATAGGTGACAAATCCAGCGTTTCTCCATGGGCGACAGGATCCAGCGCCTCCCCATAGGCGACAGGATCCAGCGCCTCTCCATGGGCGACATCATCCAGTGCCTCTACATGGGCGACATAATCCAGCGCCTCTCCATAGTCGACATCCAGCGCCTCTCCATAGGCGACAGGATCCAGCGCCTCTCGATTGGCGACATCATCCAGCGCCTCTTCATTGGCGACATCATCCAGCGCCTCTCCATAGGCGAAAGAATCCAGCGCCTCTCCATAGGCCTCAGAATCCAGCGCTTCTCCATAGGCGACAGAATCCAGCGCTTCTCCATAGGCGACATCATCCTTCGCTTTACCATCGGCGGCACCAATCAGATAGCTGTGACTCTCTGTACCTGTCTGTGGAATCGACACAAGGGATGGGCCTATTACCCGTTCGTATTCAGTTCGTGGCGGAATGTGCACTATTCGGGGTTATTCGGAATCGGTGATCCTTGGCCTTTATATCCGAACAACCAAAAAGTAATATTTTTGACCAAAAACAATTTCTTCTTTCATTAATAAAGAAATAGTAACCTACTTTACGACCGCCTGCGGTAATCTTTAATCTATAATTAATTGTAAGTCTGTGGAAATGATAAAATTTATACCCGATAGCCTATGTCAGCAAAATGGTGGACCGTCTGGCTTTTTTCTTATGCCATGCGGTTTCATACTTTCAGATGTTAATTTCTATTAAATAGTTCGGTGCATAAACTCTCGTTGGAATTATATCTCGAGAAAATATGTCGCCTATGGAAAGGCGCTGGATGATGTCGCCTATGGAGAGGCGCTGGATCCTGTCGCCTATGGAGAGGCGCTGGATGATGTCGCCTATGGAGAGGCGCTGGATGATGTCGCCTATGGAGAGGCGCTGGATGATGTCGCCTATGGAGAGGCGCTGGATCATGTCGCCTATGGAAAGGCGCTGGATGATGTCGCCTATTGAGAGGCGCTGGATGATGTCGCCTATGGATAGGCGCTGGATGATGTCGCCTATGAAGAGGCAAAGTCAAAGTCACTCTCACACTCGAACACAACAGACACAATCAAATACTACTCCAAAACCTCTCAGAAGAACGACCAACCCTTAACTAACGAACTCATCACCGCTTAACTACAAAGAAGCGCATCTATATATAGCTTAACCAGCCAATCAGCGGAGCCTAAAAGAGACCAAGCTAGAGAGGCCAAGCCTAAGGAGGCGGAGCCTAAAAGAGGCCAAGCCTATGGAGGCGGAGCCTAAAAGAGACCAAGCTAGAGAGGCCAAGCCTAAGGAGGCGGAGCCTAAAAGAGACCAAGCTAGAGAGGCCAAGCCTAAGGGGGCGGAGCCTAAAAGAGGCCAAGCTAGAGAGGCCAAGCCTAGAAGAGGCCAAGCCTAGAGAGGCCAAGCCTAGAGAGGCCGAGCTAGGGAGGCCAAGCCTAGGCAACCCAGGGACCACCCTGGAGCGCCACATCTGTTTAGAGGAAATTTTATCCGAATTCGAAGACTCAGAAAGTGTTTTTAGAGGACATTTATCCGAATTCGAAGACTCAGAAAGTGTGATTAGAGGACATTTATCCGAATTCGAAGATTCAGAAAGTCTGTTTAGAGGGCATTTATCCGAATTCGAAAACTCAGAAAGTCTGTTTAGAGGAAATTTTATCCGAATTCGAAGACTCAGAAAGTGGTTTTAGAGGACATTTATCCGAATTCGAAGGGCGATTTACCCGAATTCGAAGACTCAGAAAGTGTTTTTAGAGGACATTTATCCGAATTCGAAGACTCAGAAAGTGGCTTTAGATGACATTTATCCAAATTCGAAGATTCAGAAAGTCTGTTTAGAGGACATTTATCCGAATTCGAAGACTCAGAAAGTCTGTTTAGAGGAAATTTTATCCGAATTCGAAGACTCAGAAAGTGGTTTTAGAGGACATTTATCCGAATTCGAAGACTCAGAAAGTGTTTTTAGAGGCGCTAAGGTCTCAAACATTTTTAATCCTGTTCCAGGTCAAAAGAATCAACCACGGCGAAGTAGCATAATATCAGTATTGCATCGCGCAATTAAATGACGGAGGAGCAGCTATCGTAATAATAAACTCAAACTTTCCAAGTGCTACTCTTAGTTAAGCGCTGGGCACAAGCTTATTCACGAGCGTTCCATCGTATCAGAGGGGTTATCCAGAGATCGATGTCCAATGGAGACCAGAGAGGGTAGGCAGTGCATGTTGAAGAGAAAGCTAGAACACCACGATCTAAAAAATACCCAGAAATGTCAACTGGGAATTCTGGCGCCCTGTCGTTTGCGCGCAGGATGTTTGCGCGCCGTCGTTTGCGCGCCGTTATTTGCGCGCAGTCGGTTGAGCGCAGCAAGAAATGCCCGTCATTTGCGCGCGGGACGTTTGCGCGCGCGCAGTGTGGATTGACTTGTACTATTATGTCTGCCATCTTCGTATGATCAAACAGCGAACTCCTGTATGATGGGTCGGCCTATTTTATTCGCACTTTGATGTGTACTCCTGTTCCTCTTCGCGTATAAACCTATAGTATATATCAATCTATTATTTTTCAACCTATTGTTCTGGTTTTGATTTCGCATATTGTACCTGTCGTCTTCGTATGATCAAACAGCGAACTCCTGTATGTTGGGTCGGCCTATTTTATTCGCACTTTGATGTGTACTCCTGTTCCTCTTCGCGTATAAACCTATAGTATATATCAATCTATTATTTTTCAACCTATTGTTCTGGTTTTGATTTCGCATATTGTACCTGTCGTCTTCGTATGATCAAACAGCGAACTCCTGTATGTTGGGTCGGCCTATTTTATTCGCACTTTGATGTGTACTCCTGTTCCTCTTCGCGTATAAACCTATAGTATATATCAATCTATTATTTTTCAACCTATTGTTCTGGTTTTGATTTCGCATATTGTACCTGTCGTCTTCGTATGATCAAACAGCGAACTCCTGTATGTTGGGTCGGCCTATTTTATTCGCACTTTGATGTGTACTCCTGTTCCTCTTCGCGTAGAAAGGTTTAAATACCAGAGGTTCTATGTGAAAATTCCAAAGCTGTTTATATCTTGTCAGACGATGGAGACAACTGAATCCAAGAGGTAAAAAGAACATATCATAACAGATGGATATCGATATAGGAGAGATCGAGTTAATGCGGACGGCAGTGCATCCTGGAGATGCTTTAACCCGCGGCCTACCAAGGGGGGTGGTTGCCACCCCCTAGGTTTTCATGGAAAATTGTTTTTTTCATATGGAATATAATTTTTGAATTTTAGGTAGCTGTAGCAGATTCATTGGCGCACATTTTGAGGTAAATATCATGGTGGTAACCCACGCCATTCAAAAGTTATACCTGATATACCCGAGGCACCAAGGGGGGGTGGATACCACCCCCTTAGTTTTTCGACTATAGCTTATTGACTATTCTTCCAACAAGAGAAACAATTACACCATTCTTTAGAGGGAATGCAGGGCTTCATTTGCATACCTACATCTTTGTCTTATAAAAACCGGAAGTGATCAAAATAAATAATAATACGCGTAATATGTGTGAAAAATGGCTGAATGGAAGCACTCCCCTCCTTAGTTTTTTGTCTGTAGCATATTCATTTGTCTTCCTGGAAGAGAAACAAAGATACCATTCTTTAGAGGAAATGTAGGGCTTCATTTGCATACCTACATCTTTGTCTTTTGAATACCCGAAGTGATCAAAATAAATAATAATACGCGTAATCTGTGTGAAAATGGCTGAATACAGCATTACAACGTAAACCAATACATATGCATGGATATATATGTATGGATGTACATTTATACTATATAAACATGTGTAGGGATGATTGTGTGTATCTTTTATACATAGATTGTAGTTTTTAAAAACACATAATCTTATATTTGTTTATCCAAAAACTACCAAATCTACGCAATAATATAAAATATTGCTTATTAATGGGTTCCGTTGTTAAAAGTGATGTAATTTCGAGGTGCATTCACATAATGTACAACTAAATATACCATTCTGTGCAGAAATGAATCCATTGCTATATTACAAGTTATGATATGTGAAACCAAACACGAAATCCGGGGGGGTGGTAACCACCACCCCTTGGTAGTCGATGTCACAAAAAAGCTTGGTAGCCCTAGGGTTAAACAAAAACTATCTATCTGTGGCAGCCGCAAAATGTCGTTAGACAAACTACGACTAATATAACTATGCTCTGGTTCGACACCTTTAAATTGCGTCGATGCAACGCTATATAGTTGTTCGTTTCACTCCAAATTTTATTCAAGCCTGATCCAGGTTACGTCGGCGGCCTTTGAGATCTCACAAAACTGATGAACGAAGAACAAAATTGCTCTTTAGATTGCTATGGAACCAACAGTGAAACGACATCTCATGGTGACAAAGGCCGTTGAAGTCTATAGAAAAAAATGGTTTTTAGCAGTTTTCTCTGATCCGTATGACCAAATAAGGTTCTAGTGTAAGACAAGGTAAGAAAAAGATGTCGTTACACATCGGCTTTGAAATGCATATAAAACGCATATGTGTCCACTGTCCAAGCTAGACAGGCGATGTATGATCATGACGACACAAGGTCATGGTCTTGCAGGACCAATGCTATGTGTTGTTGTGCGAATGACCACTGTGTCCCGCTTGTTATACGCGTCACCGGCATGGTGGGGTTTTGTGGGACAGCAGGAGCGCAATAGACTGCAGTCCGTGAATGACCGTCTGGTCAGACCACGCTACCTTCCAGAGGGTAATCCAACATCTGAACAGTTGTATATAACGGGAGATGGGAACCTCTTTACTGCTGCCTTGGTAAGTAAGTAAGTAAGTAAGTATATCCTTTATTGAGAAGCACTAGCAAACGCACAGCATTGTACATGGCAAGATTAATACATTCGAACAAATAAACACAAATTTATATAAGCAACAATGAATTGAATGAGAAGCTTGATTGTACATCAGGGGAACATAGGGGAAGAAGTGCTAGGGCTAGTCATAGGGGAAAATGAAGGGTTTAAATAGCCAAATCTAGGAAAAACATAGTTTATTTGTATAGCATCCGGGCAAGGAAGCATTTCTGAGACAGGTTGTCAAACATGGGAAGCTCACGGTTATGGGACCGTGGCCGCAGGGAGTAGCGAGATTGCTTGATCGGCGGTAACAATTTATGCAATACATGACAAGGATTGTGCAGAATACAGGCAAAGAGTCTAGTATCCGCATTGCTGCAGAGAGTCTCAAATGAGAGAGAAGATAAAGGTAAGTATCCCTGGCGTACCAACCTTCGGATAATTCCCTCAAGGGCCTCACGTTCCTGCACTCTCGCAAAGCCCCACCACACAGGCGAGCAATACAGCATCATACCAACCGTAGTGGCACGAACTACATCAAATAAACTGTCCCCCGAGAGCCCGTGCGACCTCAGGATCCGAAGTGCATAAAAGGACTGCCTTGCTTTTATGGTCAAACGTTTAATGTGACTGGAGAACCCAAATTTCGCTGTTAGCTCAACACCGTGGACTCGGGCCATGCTCTAAACCCGCTCCTCCCTCCTGTAAAGACACTCCCCCTATTCCCTGCATCCCAGACCGTATGACCAAATTGTCCCACAGGCTGACAACTTAATGAGAAAACGTCTTTAACAAGAATGCTTTATAATGTGTAATTTCATATACACCAAAGTGCGTCTATGCAGTTGGATAAATAAAGAATATACTTACTTACTTGAACACTTCATTCCAGACAATGAGACAATGCAAATAGTTGTAAATGTTCACAATTTCTGCCGATCAGATGTCATTAGACTGATTATTGAAAAAATTGCTATTTTGGGTTCAACAGTGTAGCCTAACGACTTCTTACTTAAGTGTGAATGTAGAGAAGATTGCCGTGTCCAACATAAGCTGCTTCAAAGGCATTTCTTATTATCTAAAGTAATATTTTTACAAGCCTTGCTGCCTTCGTTCCTAATCCGAAAAGCCTCGTTCCAACGATTTCCATTGCTACTGTGCCCCCACATAATTATTACTATGCATTTACTAGGCATTCTTATCTAATAATTACCAAGTATCAATCAATGACGCTGAGCAACTGCAGATGAATGACTGGCTCAAGGTCTTCATAACAGTAGCCGCCTCAGGGAAGGAGGATCGAACTCTGCGTTAAAAGGCGAGCATTGTAACTAATCGGAGATTGGATGGATCGAGAGTTTAACGACATCTAATGGTAACAAAGGCCGTTGACGTCTTTAAAGGTTTTGATGTATTTCAGTTCATTTTCATAATATGAAATTATAACTTTCGTCATTAGTACTGTTCTATTTCGCTTTTGTCGTCGTTGAGTCCATGTCTGATAAGTAATTGATACCACAATGAATTTTATTCTCGAGGAAGCCAATCGTCGACTGGATCCACAGTTTAACGGCAGCTTATGACAACATAGGCCGTTTCCGCCGACAAAGATTTTTTTGGCATATTGCAGCTCTTTAGTCGACCAACCGGGTCCTATTTATATATAGAATCAGTAGACAACTTTTTAAAGGTGTCTAAATACAGCGCTCTAAACAATCGCCAACTGTGTCAGTACATATGGTAAAAGAATTAAGAGAACCGTCAACTGGTCCCTTGAGGTTGGAGCTTCACTAAAACATTTATTTAAATTATAGCATAAGGCTTATTTCCTTCACTGTGGCCCTTTAGCATGGCAATGATCTAATCGAATGGTCCTGGACGTGGGGACAAGGCGCATCGCAGGAATTGCCGTTAACTTCCAAAAAGACTAATCCACGGTCGTTAAACGGAGTGCGCTCAGCATGTTCCAACCGACAATCGTCAGATTACACCACAAGCAGGCTTAATGCTTATGGTCACACCTGTAACTCAGTATTGGTGATGGTCTGAAACACTTCTGTAATAATGGTTTCGATCGTCGTAATAATACAGCGCTTTGTTTCTGCACCTTTGAACTATTTTTATAATGTAAGGTAAGGTTGACGTAAGCCGCTAAGTTCGTCATTGACTCCAATCGGGTGGTGCCAGTCCAAAGTAGGAGGGCAACTCTAGTCATCTTTGTTAAGCCACAGCGTCGTTAAACATAAACTATCTACCTTTGGCAGCCGAAAGATGTCGTTAGACAATCGAAATTAAGGGTATATTATGCTCTAGTTAGACACCTTTAAATTGTGTTCTTCCAATGCTATAATAAAAGCCAATTTCGTTCAAAATTTAATTTATGCTGGCGATATGAGATGTCACTGAACCGATGATTGAATAATAATAATAATTCTTTCTTTATTGAAAAAATCCGGTTGACACATCGCAACCGGTACACTTATGCAGTTGAAACAATTCACAAGAACGCAAATGACAGAAGACAAAAATCTTAACTACTAACAGAACAGACAGCCTGCAATACACGGCGCTAATAGCAGCCTACAAAGCATGTCTCTCCTACGGGGCTCGAACTCGGTACCTCTCGCTCTCTACGCGAGATGTTATCCAATGCGCTATCGGGCCCCCCTAAGAGATAATAAAATTGCTATTTAATTTGTTATGGGTCCAACAGTTTAACGACATCTTATGGCGTCAAAGGCAGTTAACGTCAATAAGAGAAAAAATGTTTTCAGCAGTTCTCGCTGTTCTTATCTAATGTAAGGTAAAGTCGACGTCACGACCATGGTAGCCACAAAACTCGACAGCAAGAGTCGATTAGTAAATTTGCATGTGGCAAATAAATAAGGTCAGTGTCGTCGAATTTAATCGCAAATTTTGATAATATTTTTGGATGTCACAGATTCTAATTTCCTTTTGGTACGCTTGAGTTTTTTTACTTTTTAATTGCTATTGGTTGAAGACCATTAGTTTTAGAATTCAAACCCCGTCGTTTTTACTTTAGAAGTTAAGTAGCCATATCCTCACTCAACATCAATTTGTGAAGGCAACGTCGCGCCCGATACAACTTGTAAATGTGAATTAAAATAATTATCGTTATAATTACATTAGTTACTCTGCTTTAGAGAGTGACAAGCAAGTCTTCCCCATCTCCGCCCCATCCCCGCAGAGTTTGTCCCCATCCCCGCCCCATCCCCGCAGGTTTTCTCCCCATCCCACCCCATCCCCGCAGGACGACATCACATTCCCCGCAAAAAGTTTACACCAATTAAAATTTAAAAAATAGCAGATTTTAGCTTACAAAGCTATTTGTATTGCTGACTGCATTAGTCTGTTATTATCTTATCGACAGTTTGCATTAACCAAGTCTTGACCATTTCTGACTAGAAGGCTTCAGGAAATAAGAAAATCTCCTTATCAGTTCTCAAGTTCTTAACTTCACCCGGGTTTCTTGCCGGTTCATTCCCCATTACTTGGTATTACCGCGAGAGTAAACCCCATTACCGCGGTATTACCGCAATTGTTGTCCCCATTACCGCGGTATTACCGCAATTGTTGTCCCCAGTACCGCGGGATTTACCGCGGTTACCGCGGTTTCCCCGCGGGGAAATTCTCCATGTCACTCTCTACTCTGCTTAAAGCCATTAAATCGCTTCCTATCAGTGCTATAACCTTACAGTCTGTCGCGTCCCCCCTCTTTCTGTCAGTCCTAACTCTACAAGCGCCTGAGCTCGAGGGAAGTTCGTACTGGTAAGTCAGACAGGTTGACCAACCCTCCTGCCCTTCCCAGCATCTGCTGAGGATTTGTTCCTACTGAGGAAGGGGGCCTCGAATTCTATCTCAGTTTCACAGGATGGGGTGGGCGAGCGGATAGGCCTAATAAAATCCTTGGTTATCGATCTGGTATCTGTCGACTGGTCAGGTCGGCCTGGGTTCGTTAGGATCAGCTCGCGACTAATCTCATCAGCTAATCTTGCTTGCAAGGCAGCGGTATATAGACTCTACTTGCAGATGGCGTGCACTGCGAGATGCGCCGTTTAAATATCGTAGATACAATACAATAAGGATCTTATCTCGGTTGCAAAGTAAGTAACACATATATTCTTCATTGTACCTTTTGCAGAAGCTTCGCACTACGTGTTCAAACATCAGCAATACAAATACAATTACAATAGCAGTAATGACTCTGAGTAGATATCTTGAAGGGGCGCTATATCAAATTCCATTGATTGAATGACAATAGATTTATCGATAATAACTAATTATTAACTATTGGATAGATATAGAGTTTAGCGAGATCTTAGAATAGTACCCGATAAGACTACGTCCACAATACTCTTGACAACAGATATTGTGTTGCTGAAATCTTTATAGTCCAGTTCTGAAGGCTAACAGAGGAATCACGTGGAAATTCCGGAATGTTAGTTTTTAGCTGTTACCTACCACGTGGTCACTGCCATGCGCTGTAGGTGTAACTAAACTCATCCAAAACGAGAATACCCACAAATATACAAGACATTTTTTAGCAACAGCCTTAACGTCCAAAAAAAGTACACTCTTTCCGAAAGAAATTCGTCGGCGACTGAATGTTCCTCCAGCGAGATCAATGGTATTATTATGCTCTGCTTGGACACCTTAAAAACGTGATGTTCGGTGGCAATAAATAACAAATTTTCGGTCAATCGTTACTGCTCCACTCTGCTCTCTTCTGTTCACTGCCCTCTCTTCTGCTCACTGTGCTCTTTTCTGCACACTGTACACTTCTATGCTCACTGTGCTTTCTTCTGAGCTGTTCTGCTGACTCTGCTCACTGAGACGAGATCTAAGACGAGATCACGCTCTTTTTATGCTCACTGTGCTATCTTCTGCTCTGCTGTGCTCTCTTCTGCTCTGCTGTGCTCTCTTCTGCTCTGCTGTGCTCTCTTCTGCTCTGCTGTGCTCTCTTCTGCTCTGCTGTGCTCTCTTCTGCTCTGGAGGCGCTGGCATCATTGGGCAACAGCATTGTCGACAAGGGCAACGTTTTCTTCAGTGCGCGCTGACCTTCGTCTGCCACTACCAATGACGCGGTCGACTGACCCTGTAACGCTAATTTTTCGAAGCAATTTATCTAATCCGCTTCTGGTCCAATGTTTTTTCTGTAAACTCTTGTAGAAACTGACGGCTGCTGTAATTCTTGGATTCCCTCAAACCTTTTATCATGTGTAAATATTCTTTACTAAAGGCATTTTTTCGGAAATTGCTAGTTTCTTGTTTATGTTTTCGATCACGTTATCGTCTGCTTTTTGAGTAGGTAATATAAACCGGAAGTCAATAAAATAAAAAAGTAAGTCTGTGCATATTTTAATTTTGAAAATATTATTAATAAAATATAGTTCAAGTTTTAATATTTGTTTATAAAGTTTGGCTTACTTTTTTATTGAATCACCGTGTATATAATTATTATAGTGCCCCGTATTGTACATACAATAAAGCTTGTCTTTTCCATATATTAATATTTATTTCCGTCATTTAGTAATAATAATAATAATAATAATGATAATCTTTTCGTTATTGAAGCGCCTGACAAACGCACTGCGCTGTACATTTACATGTTATGCAATTGAAACAATCTTAACTACTAACAGAACAGACAGCCTGCAATACACGGCGCTAATAGCAGCCTACAAAGCATGCCCGCCCTACGGGAAGCGAACTTGGTGCCTCTTGGTCTCTATGCCATTGTGTTATACAATGCGCTATCGGGACCCTCAGTTTACGGTACCCAACTTAGACACCGTTATATCCCTTCTTTCAATGCTTATAATATTTGTAAATTTCGCATAAATTTATCTCAAACTAAAACTTTGTACTCAGCTTCACCCAGGGTTTTTCTGCTAGGCGTAACTTTAGACGGCTTCGCGACGAATAACGTTTAGTTCCTCGTTTCGTACCCTCCCGCGTATTTTACATTAGCGACATCTTCCTCATCGGGTGTGTCTCTTCGCTTTTGAATTTAAAGCCCTACTAAGCGACTGCGCCGCTTCGTACCCGCCCGTGAGTTTGAATTTAGAATATAACGACATCTTCCTCAACGGAAAAGAGTCCATTGCCACGTCAGGGCTCATTTATCTAATTAAACGGTTAACTGAGCTATTGCGCCATAATAAAAGATATGTGTCGCCCTCCTCCTTTAAACAGGCTTCGGACTGGCACCACCCGTACCCGACAATGGTGGAGTTGTCCAATTACACTTTATATAAATGTCAGGTATTCTTTAGAAATGATTTCGCTATATAACGTTAACTGAACAGAAATCTGGTAGGCTCAATCTTTTGTCTTGGCGGTTACGCGAATCCGTTCTCTAAGTTGTTCACGCCACCTTTATCTGTGTGTATTGTTATAATCATGTTTTAAAGCTCCTGTGAGAAACGACTGCCTCGGCCTTCTGACTCTGCTACTCCCCGTTACTGTGTTCTGGTGGTACCAGTCCGAAGGCTACTTTCAGGAAGAGGGCGACACTAATCTTAATTATGACGCAACGTCGTTAAACAGTAGCTTAATTATTATCCGTTTAATTGGATGCATTGGCTTTGAAGTGATAAGGGGCTTTTCCATTTTCATATTTATAGACAAGGATGACGGTGTATTGTAACTAATGCGTGGTATACAAGGGTTATTCTCCGAAACGACTTCAACTCCAGGGTTGAAGTGAGGATTGATGTCTGTGAAAAGAACAAATAGGAGACTACGCTGAACGATGGTGCGGAGCTAAGTTAACACAAAGAACATAAGTGGCGAGCGAACTTTACCCTACAAGAGTTCTCGACAGTAACAGATATAGGTTTTCTATTCGGATTACCAGTCCACAGCATTTCACGACTTAGACTGCCAGATAGTTTAGTTTTCAAAATATGACATAGTTTATAAATTATTCATTTATGATGGGTAAACGGCAGGAGTTCTAGTAGCTTGTCGCTGAGCACTGAAACAAATCAAATAATAAACTCCGTTTAAACACCTTTAAATCGTGGTATTCTAATGCAATATAATAATTATTTTCGTCCGGTTTCAATAACTTGTGCTTTATTTGGAGACGAATGAAGAATCTGAATTGAAAATTCTACTGGATGTGGGATGCAACAGAATACAGCTTATAACCTTGTGAACCTTTGTGATAGAAATAATAATACAGTAAATAATATACTATTTGACTAATAATTATAGATTGTCTGTCTGTCTGTCTGTCTGTCTGCCTGTCTGTCTGTCTGTCTGTCTGTCGGTCTGTCTATCTATCTATCTATCTATCTATCTGATTGCACTGTGCCAGTCCCAAGCCTGGATAAAGGAGGAGGGCGACGCTAATTATCTTTGTTATCACACAGTGTCGTTAAACTGAAATACTAGTACTACAAAAATTCGCTCAAAATTAGTGTCGATGTGAAAAATGTAGCAATCATAGCCTACAGGGCGCATAATAGTAAATGACGTCCAGCAAATAGTACACCTACACGTAGGTCTATATTAGTACTTGTCCTTTACAAGACATCATTATCATTATATTCGTTTATTGTGACGCCGTAGGTGTACATAGAAAGCTACCTTTCCAATTATCTTCGTTAAGACGCAGCGTCGTTAAACAGCAATTCGTCGTGTAGTTACCAAAAGATGTCACTAAACACTGGATAGAAACAGTGGACAATGTAACGGTTGATGGTACTTGTTCTTTCTTTGGCTCTTTAGACATGACGAAAATAAACAGAAATAAAGTCAGCTCGCTGGACAAATTACATAACGTTCGACATCAATGGCATAAACAGCCGCTGGATGGGTGCGAGCAATGAATCTTCCTTACAAGTGTTTCCACAAAGACACCTTTAAATCGTGTTTGCACAGTTCTATAAAATTAAAATTTCGTTTAATCATTAAGTCGTCCTTTTGTAGAGTTCAGAATAACTATCGTAGACCATAATAAGTCATCAAACTAATCGAACATAAGAAATCGTTTGAAACAAAATAATAATGTCTCGAAAAACGGAACTTAAGAAAACCAATTTTTTCATGTTTCAAATCACAGAACATTGCAGGCGACTGCTTTGAATGCAACTTTTGCTACATTATCAAAAACACCGCCTACATTTGAAAGAACAAAGTGAGTTAAAGGTTTCTGAGCAGAAGTATTTTGATAAACTCCCCCACTTCTCTACCTGTTGTAGTATTGTATTGTATTTATAAATTTATAAAGCGCCTCTCACAGTGAACACCAATCAGAGGCGCTCCCAGTGCGAAAGACTTCGAGCGAAAAGAGCGGTGCCCGTACCAAACCTGGAGAAAGAAGGAGGGCGATGATAATCGTCTTTTTTACGACGAAGTGTCGTTAAACAGCAACTCACTGTTTGGATAATGACGATTAAAATTTAATATTTGCTCCCCGAATTCTTCTTTCAACGTACCTAAGAGTCCAATAAAGGACCGTTATTACTAACACCGACCCATTGATGGATGTTTCATAAGTAATGTCCAACGACTCCTTGTTGCTGATAACTGCCAATAACATTCGAATTTATCTATAAGTCGCACAGCGTGTGGCCTTTGACAATTTCATTTAATTACTATTCCAATGTTATTCTTCGTCTTATGAAATCAAAGGCCGTTGATGACAATTCGAAAATGTTTGATGCAACTGACGATTGGATAGACTCACACTATGACGACATCTTATGGCAACACAGACCTTTAAACATCGACAGAATATATTCTGAACAGTTATCGCCGTTCGTTTGGCATAATACATGACGATGGATGGATCCAGAGTTTAACGACATCTTATTGCCGACAAAGCCATTGACCTTTACAAGAAATCATTCTCCTTAATGCTATTTCTTCATTGTTAACCCTTCGTCGGGCGGGAAAAAAACTATACAACTAAGGGCGTGGGGTCAATTTTGACCCCATAGTAATAATTATGTAATTTGAATAAAACAAGCACATAAATTGCATATGAATGTCATTATTATTACTTATATTCACTGAAATGTCAATGTGTTTTACTTCCTCATGACATGACGTCATAACGTGACGTCATGTAATGACGTCACTTCATGGTGTTATGTTGCCACATACAAACATAGGCTTGTAATGGTGTTTGTACACTAATGATTGCATGAGAAGGTCATTAGTATTATTAATATTCACTGAAATGTCATTATTTGTTGTTCATGACATCATGACATGACATCATGACGTGACGTCACGTAATGACGTCACTTCATGATGTCATGATGCCACATACAAACATATGCTTGTAATACTGGTCGTACACTACTGATTGCACGAGAAGGTCATTAGTATTATTAATATTCACTGAAATGTCATTATTTGTTGTTCCTCCTCATGACATGACGTCATAACGTGACTCACTTCATGATGTCATGATGCCACATACAAACATAGGTTTGTAATGTTGTTCTTATAATAATGTATTTCTCATGAAATGACTCTAGAATGAACTTAGGGGACTACTAGGAGTCTAGGAAAGTATATCATCAATCAGCAGAGACATGTCTGACAGAAGAGCTGACAGTGGACAGGACACATTATTATGGCATGCCTTGCAGACAGCCGTAGCTTTTCTATCTGTCTGTCAGGGACAAACTTGGCAACAACCTCGTTTGTTGGGGGTTCCTGAGTGTCGTAGGCCTATACATGTTTCAGTGGTGCTCTAATCAGCCCAAGATGAGATGCATAAGGTCGTCGCTGTTCCTTTAGCTCTTGGCCAAGATCTTTCCCCAGTTTCTTGATGAACAGCCGACGCTTTCCCACTGGAGCCTTGTCAAACTTCAATTTCTCATGGAGGACGTGAGCGAAAGTGCGGCAATATCCAGTTGGTTGCAGAACAGCACTAGGCCTACCGGCAAATGTCTGGTTGAGAACTTCGTGCTGAATGTTTTTATCATCTGGTCAGCACAATTGACTCCTACTTTTGTCGAGTTGTAGAAGTTTATAACCTCCGGAAGTTTCCCTGGCCAAAAGTCCCACTGGAGGTGTGCTTAGTCGACAAGACGACGACCACTTTGTCTTTCTTACACTTGTCGCCGGTCTCATTGAACCCGATAAGGGATGATTACAAATCGCATCCTCTGGGAGTCACAAATTCTTCGGGCAACTCTACTAGAATAGTACGAATATTACCAACCAAAGTCGCTTTCTTTGTATACAGAACATCTCTAGCCAGGAGCAGCAAGGTTAAAAAATTATAACTGGTCATGTTGCGACCTTCACATTCAAGAGGTTGTATCAGCTGGCGGACAACGTTTCCTCCCAGATCTTTGGTTGGAGCTGCATCGGTGCTCTCATTGCCGCAATATATGCTGGCATTGTACTTGACTTCAGCATCGCAACACATCCCTAACTTGATGTCGTACTTTGACGGCTTGTATTGTACAAATCTGCACCGACTACGATATGGAGCGAGTCTGTCGTCAATTGTGAGAAATGGGCCTGGAAGCATTGCAAAAGCGGGAGGGCAGCACTGATAAGTAAATATAAAACGAAATAAAGTAATAATATTGCGGGTTTTTGTGCAACTTTAGACTGTTTAATGAGAAAGAAACATCAATTACTGTCTTGGGGTCAAAAATGACCCCATGACCTTATGTGTATAAATGTCCTGTAATTTTTTTCCCATCTAAAATTTGTATGCAAACTCAACTGGAATACGTAGTGACAACCTGTACAATAATTCTCGTGAAAAATCACAGCGGCCATTTCACTTTTTAATATCGATCCATGGCTTGAAAATGCCCTCTGGGGTCATTATTGACCCCACGCCCGACGAAGGGTTAATGTTGTTTAGCGACGTCTTACGACTGGCACAGCAGAATGAAACTGTCTGACGAGTCATCAATCATGCGAAATATGTAAATAATGTTTATAGCGCTGCGAGAAAGGATCTAAAGGTGTCTAAGCAGAGTACCACAACGAAACTGCCTAATATAAATTTAAATACGTAAATGTAAGGGATACAATGGCGTCAGTGTCGGACGTCTAAGCAAAGTACAGTTTTCTTACACAATTGAGTATCTAACGATAGGGATATCGTGAGAGTTTCCTGCGCATGTCAGCAACCATGATTCCCGCTTAGTATTTATAACCATTGCTTAGTTTCACCTTTTGGCTGCTACAGACATAAACATTGATCTCAATGGAAAATGACGAATGAACCGATTAATTAACAGTTTCCAGTGTTTAACGATATCTTATGGCAACAAAGGCCGTTGACGTCTACAAGAAATCATTTTTCTTAATGTCATTTCTTCATTGTTAATATCCATAGTTTTGCACAGCATCGTGCCTATGCCTCTGTTGGCCCTTTGCTGTGGAATGACCTTCCTGCTATGACTCGTGCTGTGATGTTATTTGGGGGCACTACTGTTTCTGCTCGTTCTCATAACTAAGACTTTTCTTTTTTCTTTTAAATTTGTTTACTTTCCATAAAATATTCCACACCTCTTTTAAATTTGTATAATTTCCATAAATAGACCCAACTTCTTCAGTTTTAATTCTGCCTGGTTCACAGTAATATTATTTCGCTTGATATCGGAAAAAGGAAAAATATAAATGTCCATGTTTTTCTATCGGGACCGTATTGCATCGATCCTGCTTCTTTTCCAATGAATTGATCGGGTGAGATACTTAGAAACTGTTGCCCGTTTGAATGGGTGCCATGCCCGTAAAGGCCGCCGTATGACTTCTTCATGCTTTGCTGATCGATACTATATTGAGATTAAATTCTCTTAAATAAGATATATATATACACGGTGATTCATTAAAAAACGTTCCCCTGCATATTTCACTGTAACACCGTCAAATGTCATGCTATGTGAAAGAAATTTTAAAGGAAGACAGAGGAGTTATTTCTAAACATTAGGAAAGTTAAAGTTTATGTTCAAATTGACCCCCTTTGGAAGCTACGCATGCGCGAAGACGAGTACGCCACTGTTTGACTGATTCATCAATGATGCGCTGATCCATTTCGTCCCATGCCTCCACAATTCGACTTCGCAACTCACTGACATCACATATTCGAGATCTTTAGACCTTCTCTTGCATGACACTCCATATCTTAAAGTCCAGGGAATTTAATTCAGGGCTGTTGGGTGGCCACAAGGTAGGCGGGATGAAATCAGGTGTTTCAGTTTCCAGTAACGCAACAGTGTCCCGTGCTCTGTGCGCAGGAGCGCTATCCTGCTGGAAGATGAAATACTCATCGGTAATGTCACGAATGTCTGGTAAAAGGCCCTGTTTTAGTAGAACATCTCTGTAATATTGTCCATTGACCATAACGCCCGGTTCAATGCAATGAATGTTCGTACGACCGTGTGCAGACCCGACAGATACCATTTTGTCAAGATAGTCGTGACGTCATTAGTTTCGTCATTCGCGTTACGTCATTTTGGCTTTGAATGTGAAACAATTTGTGTAGCACTTGGCTAAAGCATAAAGCGTCATTGTTCTGAAATTTCAATAAAATTGATGGTCATCTACATGAGTTATGCTAACTTATATAGGGGAACGTTTTTTAATGAATCACCGTGTATATATACATACACACGTTTTGCATAGGCTTTTTAAAACATATAATTCCAATGACACAAAGATTAAAGTGGGGTTACCAATCTAGGTAACCGATTAAAATAACAAAATATGATGATTCCTCGCCTTTCCATAGCCGATAAAATCCGGCGACTCTACATAAGCGACAGGATCCAGCGCCTCTACATAGGCAACATCATCCAGCGCCTCTACATAGGCAACATCATCCAGCGCCTCTACATAGGCAACATCATCCAGAGCCTTTCCATAGGCGATATCATGCATCGCCTCTCCATAGGGGACATCATCCAGCGACTCTCCATAGGCAACATCATTCAGCGCCTCTCCATAGGCAACATCATCCAGCGCCTCTCCATAGGCGACATCATCAGGGACCTATCCATAGGCGAAATATTACAGCGCCTCTCCACAGGCGACATAATCCAGCGTCTCTCTATAGGCGAGAGGATCCAGCGCCTATCCATAGGCAACATCATCCAGCGCCTATCCATAGGCGACAGGATCCAGCGCACTCTCCATAGGCGACATCATGCAGCGCCTCTCCATAGGCGACATCATCCAGCGCCTCTTCATAGGCGACATCATCCAGCGCCTCTCCATAGGCGACATCATCCAGCGCCTCTCCATAGGCGACATCATCCAGCGCCTCTCCATAGGCGACATCATCCAGCGCCTCTCCATAGGCGACATCATCCAGCGCCTCTTCATAGGCAACATCATAGGCGACACGCCTCTCCATAGGCGACATCATCCAGCGCCTCTCCATAGGCGACAGAATCCAGCGCATCTCCATAGGCGACATCATCCAGCGCCTCTCCATAGGCGACAGGATCCAGCGCCTCTCCATAGGCGACATCATCCAGCGCCTTTCCATAGGCGACAGAATCCAGCGCCTATCCATAGGCGACAGGATCCAGCGCCTCTTTATAGGCGACAGAATCCAGCGCCTATCCATAGGCGACAGGATCCAGCGCCTCTCCATGGGCGACATCATCCAGCGCCTCTCCATAGGCGACATCATCCAGCGCCTCTCCATAGTCGACAGAATCCAGAGCCTCTTCATAGGCGACAGAATCCAGCGCTTCTCCATAGGTGACAGAATCCAGCGCCTCTCCATAGGTGACAGGATCCAGCGCCTCTCCATAGGCGACATCATCCAGCGCCTCTCCATAGGCGACAGCATCCAGCGCCTCCCATAGGCGACAGGATCCAACGCCTCTCCATAGGCGACAGCATCCAGCGCCTCTCCATAGGCGACATCATCCAGAGCCTCTCCATAGGCGACATCAGCCAGCGCCTCTCCATAGGCGACAGGATTCAGCGCCTCTCCATAGGCGACAGAATCCAGCGCTTCTCCATAGGTGACATCATCAGGGACCTATCCATAGGCGACATATTACAGCGCCTCTCCATAGGCGACATCATCCAGCGTCTCTCCATAGGCGACAGAATCCAGAGCCTCTCCATAGGCGACATCATCCAGCGCCTCTCCATAGGCGACAGGATTCAGCGCCTCTCCATAGGCGACAGAATCCAGCGCTTCTCCATAGGCGACATCATCAGGGACCTATCCATAGGCGACATATTACAGCGCCTCTCCATAGGCGACATCATCCAGCGCCTCTCCATAGGCGACAGAATCCAGCGCCTCTCCATAGGCGACATCATCCAGCGCCTCTCCATAGGCGACAGAATCCAGCGCCTCTCCATAGGCGACATCATCCAGAGCCTCTCCATAGGCGACAGAATCCAGCGCCTCTCCATAGGCGACATCATCCAGCGCCTCTCCATAGGCGACAGGATCCAGCGCCTCTCCATAGGCGACATCATCCAGCGCCTCTCCATAGGCGACAAGATCCAGCGCCTCTCCATAGGCGACATCATCCAGAGCCTCTCCATAGGCGACATCATCCAGCGCCTCTCCATAGGCGACATCATCCAGAGCCTCTCCATAGGCGACATCATCCAGCGCCTCTCCATAGGCGACATCATCCAGAGCCTCTCCATAGGCGACATCATCCAGAGCCTCTCCATAGGCGACATCATCCAGAGCCTCTCCATAGGCGACATCATCCAGCGCCTCTCCATATGCGACTTCATCCAGCGCCTCTCCATAGGCGACATCATCCAGCGCCTCTTCATAGGCGACAGCATCCAGCGCCTCTCCATAGGCGACATGATCCAGAGCCTCTCCATAGGCGACATCATCCAGCGCCTATCCATAGGCGACAGGATCCAGCGCCTCTTCATAGGCGACCACATCCAGCAGCGCCTCTCCATAGGCGACAGAATCCAGCGCCTCTCCATAGGCGACAGGATCCAGCGCCTCTCCATAGGCGACATCATCCAGCGCCTCTCCATAGGCGACATCATCCAAAGCCTCTCCATAGGCGACATCATCCAGCGCCTCTCCATAGGCGACATCATCCAGCGCCTCTCCATAGGCGACATCATCCAGCGCCTCTCCATAGGCGACATCATCCAGCGCCTCTTCATAGGCGACAGAATCCAGCGCCTCTCCATAGGCGACATCATCCAGCGCCTCTCCATAGGCGACATCATCCAGCGCTTCTCCATAGGCGACATCATCCAGCGCCTCTCCATAGGCGACATCATCCAGCGCCTCTCCATAGGCGACATCATCCAGCGCCTCTCCATAGGCGACAGAATCCAGCGCCTCTCCATAGGCGACATCATCCAGCGCTTCTCCATAGGCGACATCATCCAGAGCCTCTCCATAGGCGACATCATCCAGAGCCTCTCCATAGGAGACATCATCCAGAGCCTCTCCATAGGCGACATCATCCAGCGCCTCTCCATAGGCGACATCATCCAGAGCCTCTCCATAGGCGACATCATCCAGCGCCTCTCCATAGGCGACATCATCCAGAGCCTCTCCATAGGCGACATCATCCAGCGCCTCTCCATAGGCGACATCATCCAGCGCCTCTCCATAGGCGACAGGATCCAGCGCCTCTCCATAGGCGACATCATCCAGCGCCTTTCCATAGGCGACAGAATCCAGCGCCTTTCCATCGGCGACATCATCCAGCGCCTCTCCATAGGCGACAGGATCCAGCGCCTCTCCATAGGCGACATCATCCAGCGCCTCTCCATAGGCGACATCATCCAGCGCCTCTCCATAGGCGACAGAATGCAGCACCTCTCCATAGGCGACATCTTCCAAGGCCTTTTCATAGGCGACATCATCCAGCGCCTCTTCATAGGCGACAGAATGCAGCAGCACCTCTCCATAGGCGACAGCTTCCAAGGCCTTTTCATAGGCGACATCATCCAGCGCCTCTCCATAGGCGACATCATCCAGCGCCTCTCCATAGGCGACAGGATCCAGCGCCTCTCCATAGGCGACAACATCCAGCACCTCTTCATAGGCGACAGCATCCAGCGCCTCTCCATAGGCGACAGGATCCAGAGCCTCTCCATAGGCGACATCATCCAGCGCCTATCCATAGGCGACAGGATCCAGCGCCTCTCCATAGGCGACCACATCCAGTGCCTTTCCATAGGCGACAGAATCCAGCGTCTTTCCATAGGCGACATCATCCAGCGCCTCTCCATAGGCGACATCATCCAGCGCCTATCCATAGGCGACAAAATCCAGCGCCTCTCCATAGAAAATTGATAGGCGACATCATCCAGCGCTTTCATAGGCGACAGAATCCAGCGCCTCTCCATAGGCGACATCATCCTGCGCCTCTCCATAGGCGACATCATCCAGCGCTTCTCCATAGGCGACATCATCCAAAGCCTCTCCATAGGCGACATCATCCAGAGCCTCTCCATAGGCGACATCATCCAGAGCCTCTCCATAGGCGACATCATCCTGCGCTTCTCCATAGGCGACATCATCCAGAGCCTCTCCATAGGCGACATCATCCAGAGCCTCTCCATAGGCGACATCATCCAGAGCCTCTCCATAGGCGTTTTCATCCAGCGCTTCTCCATAGGCGACATCATCCAGCGCCTCTCCATAGGCGACATCATCCAGCGCCTCTTCATAGGCGACATCATCCAGCGCCTCTCCATAGGCGACAGGATCAAGCGCCTCTCCATAGGCGACATATTACAGCGCCTCTCCATAGGCGACAGAATCCAGCGTCTTTCCATCGGCGACATCATCCAGCGCCTCTATATAGGCGACATCATCCAGCGCCTCTCCATAGGCGACATCAGCCAGCGCCTCTCCATAGGCGACATCATCCAGTGCCTCTCCATAGGCGACATCATGCACAGCTCTCCATAGGCGACATCATCCAATGCCTCTCCATAGGCGACATCATCCAGCGCCTCTCCATAGGCGACATCATCCAGCGCCTCTCCATAGGCGACATCATCCAGCGCCTCTCCATAGGCGACATCATCCAGCGCCTCTCCATAGGCGACATCATCCAGCGCCTCTCCATAGGCGACATCATCCAGCGCCTCTCCATAGGCGACATCATCCAGCGCCTCTCCATAGGCGACATCATCCAGCGCCTCTCCATAGGCGACATCATCCAGCGCCTCTCCATAGGCGACATCATCCAGCGCCTCTCCATAGGCGACATGGATCCAGCGCCTCTCCATAGGCGACAGATCATCCAGCGCCTCTCCATAGGCGACAGAATCCAGCGCCTCTCCATAGGCGACATCATCCAGCGCCTCTCCATAGGCGACATCATCCAGCGCCTCTCCAAGGCGAGGCGACAGAATCCAGCGCCTCTCCATAGGCGACATCATCCAGCGCCTCTCCATAGGCGACAGAATCGAGCGCCTCTCCATAGGCGACATCATCCAGCGTTCTCCATAGGCGACATCATCCAGCGCCTCTGCATAGGCGACATCATCCAGTGCCTCTCCATAGGCGACAGAATCCAGCGCCTCTCCATAGGCGACATAATCCAGTGCCTCTCCATAGGCGACATCATCCAGCCTCTGCATAGGCGACATCAATCCAGTGCCAAGGGAAGGCGACTTCATCTAAGCGCATATATAATGAGCACAGGTGTTCTTTAGGTTGACATATCCAGTGCCTCTATAATGTGACATCGATTGTTAAGCGTTTTAGTCTTAGGCATTAGTTGCGCACAGGTGCTCGTGGGCGTTGGCCTAAAGTATATAATGTAAACGATTTGGCTGACGTTTTAGTCTTAGGCCTTAGTTAGCGCTGTCGGCTAGTGGGCGCTTGGCCTAAAGTAGCCTAAACATTGGCTGACGGTAGATTGTTTTACACGTGCAGTTAGCGCGCCAAACTTAGAAACTGCTGATGACAGTAAATTTGAACAATACAGTGTAGTACAGTTGTTGTAAGGCAAGAGTTGAGTTGTTGTTATTAAACTGTGTTTGAAGAAAGAAAGAAACATTCAAAGAACTGTGTCAATTTAATTCTTAAACAGTTAGAAGACGTTGAGCAATTTATATGTAGAGATAAGGAAAGTTCTTGAGGTAGGTCACAACTAAGAAAGAAAAGAGTT
Source organism: Aporrectodea caliginosa (assembly GCA_020284085.1). NCBI lineage: Eukaryota > Metazoa > Annelida > Clitellata > Crassiclitellata > Lumbricidae > Aporrectodea > Aporrectodea caliginosa. The sequence continues at coordinate 561,937 of JACEVL010000186.1, forward strand.
GGTGACATATTTGGTGGCAGCAGCGGTGGGATTCGAAACAACGTCGGAAGGATTCGAAACAACGTCTGGGATTCGAAACAACGTCTGGGATTCGAAACAACGTCTGGGATTCGAAACAACGTCTGGGATTCGAAACAACGTCGACTGGTGAATACGCATTCAAATCATTGGTAAATCTACGACAACGAAAGCCTCAACGACAAAGGTATAAAAGTTGGTTGTTATCAAACAAAGAACAATCCCCAATACTTCAAACACAAAAGAAAACTCGTGTTTTCCAGAAAGGACAGCACTGAAGTAAAGAAGTAAGATGGAGAAACTAAGTGTCAAGAAACAATCAGAACTGAAGAAGATGTCTTCTGAAAGATTAAAACAGCGCTTGTTAAAGGCTGGTTTTGAAGAAGAGAAACTGGAAGATATGTCACGTGAAGACATGCTAGAAGCGCTAGCTGAAGTCTGGCTTAAAGAAGAAGCAGAAGAAGAAGAAGGTGCTGTCGGTGGTGCTGTGGAAAAGGTTACTGAGAAACCGCCTGGGCCTATGTCTATGGAGACGATGATGCAATGGATGATGATGACAAGACAAGAAGAGAAAGAAAGAGAGGAGAAACGGAGACAAGAAGAGAAAGAGAAAGAGGAGAAACGGAGACAAGAAGAGAAAGAAAGAGAGGAGAAACGGAGACAAGAAGAGAAAGAAATGCGACAGGAAGAATTACGTCTTCAAAGAGAGAAAGAAGAGAAAGCAGAAAATGTACGACAGGAAGAATTACGTCTTCAGAGAGAGAAAGAAGAGAAGGCAGAACGTCTTCAGAGAGAGAAAGAAGAGAAAGCAGAGCAAGTTCGTGTGGCAGAACTTGAGTTGCAAAAGCAGCAATTTGAGATTCAATTAGAGCAATTGAGAAGAGATAGAGAAGATGCTGAAAGGAGAAGATTAGAGCAGATGATTGAATTTGAAAAGGCGCGGAAAAGTGACGAAGAGATACGTCAGCAACAGATTGAAGAGAAGAGATTACGTGAAGAAGAAAAGGAAAAAGTACGAATTTCAGAGTTGGAGCGAGCAGAAGAGGTTAGACAAGAAGAACTGAAATTACAGAAAGAAAGTATGGAGAAGGCGGAAGAGGAAAGACAAGAACGTTTAAAGTTGGAACAACAAAAATAGCATTAAAAGAAGCACAACTCAAAGAGGAGAAGCAAAATAGAGAAGCACAAGAACAAAGAAGGCAAGAAGAACGAGAAGAACAGAAAAGGAAACAGGAAGAAAGTGAAACGATGGTTTCGAAAATAAAGAAAATTGGTGATGCCATGAAACACGTGTTACCTAAAATGCCAAACGATATGATGGAGGTGCCATTATATTTCGAAACGGTAGAGAATGCGTTTCGTAGTTTCAACGTGCAAGAACAATTCTGGGTGAAGTTACTATTGCCATTGATGACTCCGAAAGCTAGAACTGTTCTAAACAGATTGTCATTCGATGATTTAGACGATTATCAAGTCGTGAAACAGCACTTGTTAAAAGAATTCAAGTTGACACCGAGAGAGTACAGATCGAAGTTTATTGATGCGAAGAAGACAGCTGAAGAAACGTATACAATGTTTACAGCAAGGCTGAAGAACTTGTTGAACTATTATGTGAAAAGTCGCAAAGTGGATAAGAATTTTGAGAAGTTGTTTGATTTGTTAGTGGCAGATAAGTTGAAAGAATCACTACCACCAGGTCCACTACAGTTTGTGTTGTCGAAGGAAGGAACTGATTGTTACGAAGCTAGTGTTGTGGCAGACCTAGCAGACATTCATGTTAATAATCGAATTGGTTTGGCAATTCCGAATAAGACAAGTTTTGGTTTTGTACCCAATGTAAAAAGAAATCAACAGTTCACTCCAAATTTTGGTTTTCATTGGAAGAGCAATCAAGAAACAGGAAATCAGTTCAGAAGTACAGAAGTGAAACCAAATTCTCCGGTTGTTCACGAGAATAAAGAGTCGATGATGGCCAGACAACGTCCGGTATATAACAAGTCACCACCAAGGTTTGTCGCGAGAGAAGGCAATGCATCGTTTACTCCATATAAGAGAAAAGAAAGCATCGAACAACGAGGTGCAGTGGTGAAACGTTGTCACAACTGCGGATCAGACAGGCATTTGATGAAATTCTGTCCAGTTCCTGTTACAGCCTCAAATTATGGAAAACAAGAAAATTCGAGGGTGAATCGAATTCAAGTGGTTGGTAATTCTGAAAGTCAAGCCACAGAACATCAGAATAATGAAACTGAAGTAAAGTCAGTGATGAAATGTCACCTTTCACCTGATATTCAGAAAGAAATTCTATTGGACAATGGAATGCAGAAAGAAATGGCTGGAAAAGATGAAAGTACAACATTAAAGAAAGTGTTATTGCAGTACGTCGAGGTAGAAATTCGTGGAACAGCAGGAAAAGAACCAATAAAAGTAAAAGCACTGATTGATTCTGGAGCAGAGGTTCCGGTGATTAGTGAAGAATTACTGGAAGGCATGCAGGTGGAGCAGATTGGAAAAGTGAACTTACAATGCGTGGCAGGAGATGCCATTCCTGCAAAGTTAGTGAAAGTTGATGTAAGGCTGTGTTGTAACGATGTGGAAGAAGAGGTAATTCCGCATAAAGTCAAATGTTCACTTACACCTTATGTGACATTGATGTGTGCTAGTATTGCAAAAATGGGAAGCACAGAAAGATTCTTGTTGCATCCAGAAATCATTGCAGAACTAAAAGCCGTGCCACAAGTGAAAATGATACAAGGAGATGTGCAAGCGAATGTAACGACGAGATTGCAGAGTCAGCGAAAGAAAGTGATAGAAGTCGAAGAGGAAAGTGAAACTGAAAGTTCAAGTGAAGAGGAAAACGAAAGCGATGATCAACAAAGTTTAATGCAAGACGGTATAACAGCAGAGATGAGTGAACAAGAGATGGCTGCATGCAAGAATGGTAATCTAAATGAAACGAAAGAGGATAATGATTGTGATGTGGAGATAGCAGATTTGTTTCAAGAAAATGAGAAAGATGAAGAACAACAGATGCAGATTGCAGACGCAAAGAAATTCGAAGAACAGCAGAGACAAGACGAATCATTGAAAGCATGGTGGAATTTAGCGCCAGATAAAGAATCTGAATTCTGCGTGGTAAATGGCTTACTGTACAAGAGATATCGAATATTAGAGCAAACGATATATCAATTGGTGTTACCAAAAGAGCGACGAATGAAAGTGATGGAGTTGGCTCACGAATCAGTATTTGGAGGACATCTTGGAGAAGAGAAAACTAGAGAACGAATAAAGTTGTCTTTTACGTGGCCAAAGATGAGAAGAGATATAGTGAAATTTTGCAAATCATGTGAGAAATGTCAGTTAAAGGCAAGAAGTTTGGTGATGGACAGGGTTCCTATCACTCCAATTCCAAGAGAAGATGTGGCGTTTAGAAGAATTACGGTGGATTGTGTAGGACCAATCGAGCCAGCATCTGCTGCAGGTCACAAGTACTGTTTATGTATTGTCGATTCTTGCACCAGATGGCCTACAGTGTTTCTGTTGAAATCATTAACTGCGAAAGCTGTGTGTGATGCTTTGATGGAGTTGTTCATGAACGTTGGTGTACCTTCAGTGATCACAAGTGACCAAGGAACAAATTTTACTGCGAGTCTGACAAGAGAATTTCTGAATTTAATGGGGTGTAGTCCAAGATTTGATACGCCAGGTCATCCAGAGGCAGCTGGATTAGTAGAAAGATGGAACCAAACATTCAAGAAAATGATCCATCATGTAATTGTTGACAATCCAAGGCAATGGCACAAAGTAATTCCGTTTACAGTGTGGGCATTACGAGAAGTACCGAATGCAACTACTGGAATTGCTCCTTATATGTTGGTGTATGGAAAGATTCCGCGTGGACCACTGGCAATTCTAAAAGAAAGTTGGACAAGAGAAATTAATTTACCACCTCATATTGGAATCCAACCAGAAAAGTACTTGAAAGACATGAAAGCAAATATGGAAAAAGCATTACTGTTTGCAGAATCATATTCACGAGAGAAGCAATTACAGTATACGAATCAATACAACAAAAGAGCGAAACATAAAGAATTTGAACCGGGTGAAAAAGTTATTGTGTTGTATCCGACTTCAACAAATAAACTGATGTCACGATGGCATGGTCCATGTACTGTCATACAACGAAGGTCAAAGTACTCTTATTTGATTGACATGGGTGACGATTGTCGAAAGATAATTCACGCAAATAAAATCAGAAAGTACATTACAAGAGCAATGAGTTGTGGACTAATCGTTGAAGAAGATGAAGACTTTGGTTCAGTGGTTGAGTTGCTGACGAAGAATGACTTGCAAGATGAAAAGAATTCACTGAATCTTGATCCTGATCAGATTAACCATTTAACATTGACTCAACAAAAACAATTGCTGGAAGTACTGAACAAATATTCTGATCGATTTTCTGAAAAGCCTGGATTATGTACATTGGTTGAACATGAAATTGAACTGAAACCGGAATTTCGTGAAAAAGAATTTATGGCTTACCGTATTCCACTCATCTATCGAGCAGAAGTTGAACGACAAATTAAAGAAATGCTTCAAGCCAACATTATAAAACCATCTTCGAGCAGAATGGCAAGTCCGTTGGTAATTGTTAAAAAGAAAGACGGTTCTCTGAGACTTGCCTGCGACTACAGATACATTAACTCGTTCACTGTGGATTGTAAATATCCGATGCCGATTGTGAAAGATGTTTTGCACAAAGTTGGAAAATCAAATGTGATCTCGATTTTTGATTGTCGAAGTGCTTACTGGACTTGTCCTGTTAAGCAAACTGATCAATGGAAAACTGCTTTTGTTACTCACAATGGACTGTACGAGTTTACTCGTGTTCCGTTCGGAATGATCAACTCAGGAAGAACATTTGTTAAAGCAATTAACATGGTTTTACAGCCTATAAATGAATTTGCTGAGCCCTATGTAGATGACATTGCTGTGCATTCAGATGATTGGAAGATTCATTTACAGCATTTAGATGCATATTTAATGCAAATGAGACTGCATAACATTACTCTGAACTTAAAGAAATGTATTTTTGGTAAGAGTGAGGTAAAGTTCATCGGTCATGTGGTTGGTTCTGGAACGATTCAAATGAATCCAGATAGAATTGAAAGTTTAATTAATTTGAAAACCCCAGAAACGAAGAAACAAGTTAAGCAATTGCTGGGATTTTTTGGTTACTATAGACAGTTTATCAAAGATTTTGCACAGATTGCGAAGCCTCTATCTGATTTGACAAGCAAACATGTTCCAGATAAGATTGATTGGACTGATAGACATCAACAGGCATTTAATTTACTTAAAGATGCTGTACGCTCTAAAGTTGTTTTATATGTTTTTGATGTTGGAAAACCTTTTAATTTGTACTGTGATAGCAGTGATTTTGCAGTAGGAGCTGTTTTAACACAGATGGATGATAAGGGAATAGAGCGCCCTGTGTCATTTATAAGTCAGAAATTGACTGACACTCAGAAGAGATGGGCAACTGTAGAGAAAGAAGCCTATGCTATTGTTTGGGCTCTAAATAAGTTGAAAGAGATAATAATTGGATCTAAAGTTCACATCTTTACCGATCACAATCCTTTAACTTATCTGACTGAATCTATGTCTAAGTCTGCTAAACTGGTGCGTTGGGCTTTAGCACTGCAAACTTTTGATGTAGAGGTTAATTATAAGAAAGGACGATTAAATGTTGTAGCAGATTGTTTATCTAGATTATAAGATTGTTTATTTTACTTTATTATATAGTATTAAGTTTATTGCATAATTTAGTACATGATGATTTTTGCAAATTTTTAAGTTTAATTTGCTCAATCCAAAGAAAGGGAAGGAGGTAATGTGAACTAATGTTTTGCATATATAATGAGCACAGGTGTTCCTTATGTTGATATATATATAATGTGTATTCGATTGTTAAGCGTTTTAGTCTTAGGCCTTAGTTGCGCTGTCGGCTCGTGGGCGCTTGGCCTAAAGTAGCCTAAACTTTGGCTGACGATAGATTCTCTACACGTGCAGTTAGCGCGCCAAACTTAGAAACTGCTGATGACAGTGAATTTGAACAATACAGTGTAGTAGTTGGTTTAATGCAGTAGAGAGCTGTATGTTAGAAGTTACAGTTGAGCTGTATTGATAAGAACTTTGATTGTACGTTTGAAATAACTGTGTTTGAAGAAAGGAGAAACATTCAAAGAACTGTGTCAATTTAATTCTTAAACAGTTAGAAGACGTTGAGCAATTTATATGTAGAGATAAGGAAAGTTCTTGAGGTAGGTCACAACTAAGAAAGAAGAAGAGTTGGTGACAGTAAGTAAGTAAGTTTATTCTTTTATTGCACCAATATTATTGCTAACCGCATTTTTGTTTACATTCTACAGTGGCCTATGATCTCAAAATAATGTTACATTTAATTTTCTATTCTATTTCAAACTGTGCAGTGTACAATAATGTTTTGGTTACGAGTAAAGCATCCTAAAAATAAATGTTTTACACGCCAAACTGTCAAGTAAGTAACTGTCAGGTAAACTTAGCAAGTAAGTAAGCAAGTAAGTAAGAAAATGTGTATGTAGGCGCAAAACTAATAATAACAGACAACATCAATAAGATCGTCTGCTCTGGTTCTGCCCACTTTATGCCGTTATAGCCCTATAAAAGATCTTCAAACTATTAGGCCTACTAGAGCTTCTACCATATCTCGCACGATGTATGCCTCTCCCGCATGGTGACGCCTAGCGAGTAGAAGGAACCAATACCGCCTCGAGTGCTTCTTTAACATACTCGGGCGTGCTGGCTACTTAAAACCTGATGCTCTTACGGCTGAAACATTAGCACAAGCGGCATACGATGCTCTGTTCAGAGCTGTCCAGATCAGTGTTATTTTAGTTCCTGAGAATAGAATAGGAATAATAATTATTTTAAATTAGTTCGACGGAACGAAAACTGGAATAAAAAAAATAAGTCTGAAACGAGAATAGAATAGGAATAAAAATTGCCCAGAATAGAATAGGAATAAAAATTGCGATATTTTTCTGGGACGAGAACGGAATAGAAAAAAAAATATTTTTTAAAGTTTTTAATAGCTAGGCGGAATGACGGCATTCACATTGTCCGTAAAATACTAATCTCATAAATTGGTCAAGACAGTCTTTTGTGTGACAGTCTGGAAGTGGAAGTGGAACTAGAAATATAAATTTTCTGGAACTGGAACTGGAACTAAAATTATTTCTAAATAGGAAGTGGAACTAGAACAAGAACACAATTTATTTATAAAGAGGAACTAAAACTAGAACAAAAATGACGACAGTGGAATAGAATAAGAACAGGAATAGAAATTAATTCTGGAACTAAAATAACACTGATCCAGATCAATAAGCTTTATTTCCTGCGTGGCTTCTCGGTTTGTATAACACGGCAAAATACTATCACGCAACTGAAATTTCATTACAAGCAAATTTGAATCTAAGCTACGGTTAGCGATCTAGTTCTAGTATGTATTCTTGTAACAGGCGGCTATGTTTGTAGCAGCGCCACCTACGTAATGAATTGAGCCTAGTTTATAGCGTAAGATTATAGCAGCAGCATCTGTCATCTAGTCGCAGGATTGTTAGTAGAACGAAGTTACCGATGAGAGAATAGTAGGTCCCTACTGTTTTGAATGCAGGCGGTGTAACTGCTACAGCAACAAATGCATTCAATGCAGGCATGCAGTTGTATTGTTCTCTGATTTGTAACATGTTAGAAATTGGTGCTGATTAAGTTTCGTTTTTGGAGACTTATTACTCCACGTCAAACGATTTCTAATTGGCCAATTAGCTTGACGTCTCCTTATTGTGCGCGACAGTCTAGCAGTTTAAATCGATGCCAAGACAGAAATTGGCTTCTAGATTTCTGCTCCACCTCTAGCCAACGCCTAAACAGACGATGTATTGTCAGTGTGAAGAAGAGACGGTGAGGGAGAGGACTAGTCACCAGACCTCATATGTCGAGGCTAAGAAGATTAAGTCGCTAAACCTTCATACCCATGCATGGCTGCCTCTCAGGCTACCAGAAAAACTGTTTGTCTGTCCTTTTAAGGCTTTTATGGCCTCAAAGGCCGTTGACGTCGATAGGAATAAATTTCGCAGTTCTCACTGCGTGACTACACACGATGAACAAACATAGATTTGGATTGGATCCTCAGTTTAACGGCAGCTTATGACAACATAGGCCGTTGCCACCGAAAAAGTATAAGTTTGACATAACCGTAAAACAACAATTATATAGCATTAGAAAGCTACAATTTGAAGGTCTTTAAGCAGACTTTATCAATTTACTGGTCTCAGTGCTTGGCGACATGCTACGCTTTTTTCAACCGCTGCCATTAACCTTCAAGATTTCGTCCAATCTCAGCACACCATAAATGCATAAGTTACGAACTTTGAAATAAGTTGCAAGCTAAACTATCTGGGATCTTATCACTTACTTGGAAAGAGTCATGGAAAATATACAAGACAATGGAACTGGAATCTCCGTACAGGGAGAACTGATGCTCGTCTATCTGGGATCTTAGCCAGGTATGTTGTCGACTGGATGAAGAACTAGAAAATCCCTATTATAATCTTCAAGAAGTTTTGTTTCGTTAAATGCGTGTGCCATTTTCTTTGTCCGTTGTGTTTGCCTCGTCCCGTTGTTCAGCATAGTCTCCTTATTGTTATTTTCAGGGACATCCATCTCCCATGCACCATTGGAGGTTAAGTCGCTTCGGAGAAAACGTTACTTGTATGCTATGTATTAGTTAAAATTCACCCGCCTCCTTGTCTAAAGACGAGAACGGAAAAGATCCCCTTAATACGTCAAGGCGGATGCATCCAATTAAACGGTTAATTAATCCACTGTTAAACGACTTCCGTCAGTTCCGCGGCATGATGAAGATTGGTCACGGTGTCGCCCTCATTCTTTACATAGGCTTCGGACTGTTTTCACCGGAACGCGGCAGTGGTGGAGTTAACCAATTAAACTTTGTATATTGGGGAAGGGGTTTAGGTAATGATAACCCTTTGGCACGAAAAGGCAAAAATCGCGGGATCGCTTCCCGCTGCCATCCCTAAGGTTGACTCAGCATTTTCATTCGACAGATGGCGTTGAGAAAATGAGCAGTAGAACGTGATGGGCGCCTTGCATGGCTGCCAAACAGTTAAATTCTACTACCGTAGTAACTTCATACTATGATTTGTATTCATACTGCGTACTTGTCAGTTTTAACATATTAATCAATGATTATTATTAGTAATATTATTAGTACTATTAAATTTCTTTCGACTGATTTGTTATCTCAAATAAATTATATAACCTTACCTTAGACCTTAGTCGCAGTTTTTCCATTCTTCCCTGTCCTTCGCCACCTCGATAGCATCCTCCATCGTCATCTCCAGGCATCTCAGGTCCTCTCGAACAGTTCCCATCCAGTTCTTTCTTGGCCTTCTTCTCCCGCGCTTCCCCTCCGGTCGAGAAACTGAATTGATAAGCAATAACTGCTTTCTTCAAGACGTCAACGGCCATAGAAAATAAGATGGCAACCTTCTCGAACATTTATTAAAACAATTATTTCAATAAATCAAGTGACAGGTTGTTATTTGTTTTAAGTTTTACATAGGAAATACATTTTTATCACTTAACCTACACCTACCTTTTCTATCACATTCACTTCTCTTCATATCCAATTATCCATGGCTTACTTTGCCTCTGCTCTGCTTCTTCTTCTTAAGAACCCACCGGTCGACAACAGCAGTGTATTTGTTAAGGGTACTTCTTCGAGAGCCAGGGTATCAGTGACGCAGATACCAAGCAGTATGTATGTATATGGCCATTTATATAGCGCCTTATAAGAAACTCACGAAGGCGCTAAACGTGACTACCCAATAGATCTAAACAGATGCGACTTAAGAAGTTTCGAAAATGTTTCCTGAGCTGCCTGCGGTGCAATGTTACGAATTGTTAATGGAAGGCTATTCCAGTGCGAAGGTCCAATACATGAAAAGGCACGGTGCGCCCGCATCGATGTACGGGAGCGTGGGACCATCAAGTCACCACGAGCTGCAGAGCGTAAGGATCGACGACCTGGCTGGCTGGAGACTGGAACACAGAGCTCCCTGATGTACTCTGGGGCTGCACCGATCATTGATGTTCGTCCCATGAGGATGATCTTGAAAGTTATCCTGTCCTCAACCGGGAGCCAGTGCAACGTGTCTCGCATATAGATTGAAATATGCGAGAATTTAGGCAGCTTTGCGACGACTCTGGCGGCGCAGTTGAGAACGGATTGAAGCTGTCGTATCCGGAACTTTGGCAAACCCGCAAGGACACCGTTGCAGAAGTCCAGGCGCGTCAGCACAAAGGAGTGGACAAGAGTCATAGCGGCGTCAAATGATAGATTTCGCCGAATGACTCTAATCTGGCGTAGTTGATAAAAGCAAGACCTGCAGAGGGAGTTGACATGTTCCTCCATAGACAAGTCTTCGTCCAGAAGCACTCCGAGGTCCCGGTCAAGGCGTTGTACTTTCCAGTTAGGAAATGCCGCATCAATCGCCTCACTGTCAATCCTTGAACGTGCCTGTCCCGTGCCCAGCCAAATGAATTCAGTTTTGTCCGGGTTCAGCCTCAACCGGTTGGAAGACATCCACGTCTGCACTTCCTCGACAACTGCCTGGATTTTTGACACACACGCCAGTGCATCGGATGGGCGGCATGTTGAGTACAGTTGGGCGTCATCGGCATATTGGTGAACTCGGGCTCCAAGAGCACATATGATCTTTGTCAAATCAGCTGTATATAGCACGCATAGCAGTGGCCCAAGGACTGAACCCTGAATCCAGATTGTAGCTTCGGAAGGAGGTTGCACGATTCCAAATACTGCACCAATTGACGTACCACTAGCTTCTCGATAACCTTGGAAAGGAACGTCAGGTTAGAGATAGGGCGGTAGTGCTTGATGTTGTCCGGATCCAATCCAGGCTTTTTGATTTCTGGCCGTATGATTGCCCGCTTCTGACTCTCCGGCAGGCATCCCTCCGCTAAAGAGGCATTGCAGAGCTGAACCAGGAATGGAAGCAGCTCGTCAATAAATTCCTTCAGGAGAAAGGTCAGTGGGGAGACGAACCGTGCGGTTGCACAGGGCCCGCACCTTTGGGTCAGAAAATGTCACAGAAAATTAACATGAACGAGACACTCTTATAATGATAGTCTGTAGAGTCACTGAAATACGAACGCTACGTTCGGCGTGAGTGCCAATGATGGAAATTTACCTTCATACAATTCAATCCTTACCTGATTTTGTTTGGCTGCAATGCTATCATATATCGCTGTTCTTTACTTTTATTAGGTCTAGGCTAAACTAAATTTTGACCGTGTTCTGATGCCACTTGTCCATTAGTTTGGCTGATTAATATACTTTAAATGAATCAGAATCGGGCAACTTAATGTTACGACGAATAATCTATTTCATAATTAATGCAAACAGACAAGAAGAAATTTCTTACTCGAATCTTCACTTCTCTGTGGTCGCATACATTCTGTTCGTTTTGGTGTCTTCTTGCTGTCTGCGGTTGCTTAAAACGCCGACCGTCTTGAAATTCTTCTTCATTCGATGAGTTTCTGCTTATTAGGTTTCAAACGTCGACCGTGTTTAAATTTTTAGAGCGTATAGACCAAATATTTTGACTTATTGCAATATTTAAAAAATTTTAGAGCGTAGACCTAGACTTATTAAAAAAATTAAATTTTGGCTGTCTGCGCTTCGTAGTTCTTTCATCAACATATGTGAAATGTGTCACCATGGCAACGTCTATCGAAAGATGACGTAAGACAAAAGGCCCAATGATGGCGTCATCGCTTATGAAGACGTTACCGTAAAATGACGAATTCATAATGAGAAGATTATTTATTAGTAAGTAAGGAAGCAAGTAAGTAAGTAAGTATTCATGTATGTATGTTCTCCTTCAATTGCGCAGTCCAACAGTAACTCGTGATCATGTGTCCCCTACCCTCCGTGAACTGTAACACTGTCTTCTTATACAAGCCCGCATTACTTTAAAATCTGCCTTCTAATGTACTAATAATAATATATTTTCGTTTATTCAACAATCCGGTTGACACACCGCAACCGGTTACAGTGTACAATTATACAATTCACAAGACACAAATCTTAACTACTAACAGAACAGACAGCCTGCAAACACAAAGCATATCCGCCCAACGGGGGCTCGAACTCGGTACCTCTCGGTCACTGTGCCAGATGTTATCCAATGCGCCACGGGCCCCACAAACTCATCTCCTTCTTATAATGATGTCTTCATTACACCCTGTTCAACTCTCCAATCACGATCTTCATCGCAAGCTGATTTTGTTGTCACACGATCACTTAGAAAACTTGGAAATCGTGCATTTGCACTAGCCGGCCCAGCTGAATGGAATAAGCTACCGGACTTTATTCGCAGATCTTCAACATTAACGCTCTTCAAAAAAAACTTTATTTGTTCAAGATTTATTATGACTAGACTTTCCTGTTACGCGCTTTTGTGTAAGATTCTTTTTGTTTAGTCGCGCTATAAATGACAGTTTTAATAACAATAATTAATAATAATCATCAACGGTCCTGGCAGCCACCAGATGTCGTTAAACACTGAACGATAATTATTACAAATAATATTACCGTTGGCCTCAGTTTAGACACCTTTATATCGTATCTCTCGAAGATAATAATTATGTTTGTCATTTTAAGAGCTGTAATATGCCAAAACTAATCTTTGTCGGCGGAAACGGCCTCTGTTGTCATAAGCTGCCGTTAAACTGTGGACACACACGCTTAATCATTGCACTGCCACCAAAAGGTCAAAAAGCGAAGGTGATTAAGGTTGAAGTCAACGGCCTTGATAGCCGTAAGATATCGTTAAACACTGGAAACCACTTCAGTACTAATATTCTGATTATTTAGACAGCTTTAAATCATTTCTTGCAAAGCTATAAAATTATGAAAGTTTTTCTCATAATGCCATCTCTCGGATGGATTGTGCGGTTATGATCGCTCTTTGTCAGTAGGCCTATTGCTCAATTTGCTTTGGCGAATAGTTTATGCGTAGTGCTTCTGCGGCGGAAAATGCCGCCACCCAACCCGCGAAAACTTACTTCTGCGGCGGAGAATACCGACACGCAACCCGCGAAAACTTATTCTGAGGCGGAAATTTTGTTCGCATTTTATCTAAAAACGACTCTAACCCTAACCCTGATCCTAACCGACCGTGGCGGCGCCTAACCTGACACTAACCGACCCTCATGACGCCAATTTATAGGAAGTAACGCATTTTGAACAAGGAAAAGTCCTCGGCGAAAGGTTTGTCCTATCCACAAATCAGCCATTTTAAGATGTTTTCAAGTTGCATGTGCGGCGCATGCGTGGCGCATGCGCAAAAGGTTACCGCCGCAGAAATGAAATGTTCGTTTATCTTCCGCCGCAGAAGATTTATCCATAGTTTATATCTTTAAACGATATTTAATTCTTTATAAATTTACTCGTTGAGAAGTAAATGTAAATGTTATTTCGTTTATCATCGAAATAAACCACAGTGAGACTGACCTGCTCTTAAGCCAACGAAGTCGTTTTCTCACTCATTCTGCCGATTCGTTTCCTTCGAATATCTCAATAAAAACATATTTCAAACTCTTGCTTCAGCGATCACCTTGACGAACTTCTTACTTATGATCTTCAGGCTTATCATTTCAGCAAAAATACGAAGAAAACAAATCTTAAATCAAAGGTTTCAAACAAATACTTCGGCCTTCAAATCGACGCCGTCTACATTAAAATTCTTCGAGCGTTGAGCGTTGCCATGGCTATAGATATTACGTCATCAATTTTCATTTGTTTCACCTGTTGACGTCATCAGTCATTTACTAATTCGATTATTCAGTGGACTAACTTACGTTGCTGCTCGTTCAGCCACAACGTTTATTGTAAGTAAGTAAGTAAGTAAGTAAGCAAGTAACTAACTTTGCGGACGTATTCCCAAATTTGGCCACGTCTCAGGTTATATGCTGGATGTGCTTCTATGGCTCCCCCTACTGCAACGGATCTCGTATCGGATCATCGCTTTGGTCTGGCGGTCCTTGCTGGGCCTAGCCCGTGCCTATCTACGCGACCTCTGCTGCCCTACCTTGGGCAGGCCCGTGTTAAGGGGCCCTGAGGCCCTGGAGCACTCTGTCATGTTGGGGCCTCTCCGACTTTTTCCGGCTCCTCGCTCCCTTCCCTTTCTCCTCTTCCTTTCTTCGCTTTCTCCTCCTCTCCCACCCCTCCATATTTTTCCCCTTCCCTTATTTAGTAATATTCCAATCTGCTCACAAATTCAATAATAATAATCGTAGCCTAAGCATATTAATTTTACTCAGGCATAATTATAGCTTTATTACAATTTCCGTTGTGTTGAGAACCGATCGTTCGTTGTCGCCTCTAAAAGGTAGGCCTCTCTCAGAAAGAAATGACACGGGTGACAGATATACTTTGAAAATACAATATTACAAAAGAATCTGAAAATTACGAAATAACATTGTAGGGCGAATATATATTTTACAGAATGAAATCTTACCTTGTATTTTCACATCAGAGCAATAACTTTGCATAGTTTTAATTAGCATTATACAACTAGTAGTATAATTGCAAAAAACTTTCTGCGACTGCTTTGTCTATAGCCTGTTCGGATGAGTAACTTTGAGACTGATAGCCTGCCATCACTTCTGATTTTGTGGCTTCATAAGGAATAGACATTGTTTCACAATTAGGCGTTGATAGACTGAATTGTACTTGAAGTTGCAAACATTTTATTTCCATGTAGGCCTACCCTGTCTTTAGAACTCAAATTATCATCGTCACGTTCGTCAGCGATCGATCTGCCGACTATTTCCGGCTCTATATCATCACTAGCCTCTCCAATCAGTCAAAGACACACTATCATAATCAGACGCAGACTGCGATGCAGTACTATTAGGCTACTTTGAAAGAACGTCGTCAGTTTTGGGATGCTAGTTAACACTTTGAGATTTCGCTTCCTTGTTCAAGCTTTTCAGCCCTTTCAAAAACCCTCTGGCATACATGTACTTGCAAGTGCTCGACATTATTGAATGATTATTCAATACTTTAAGTTTAACTTATAATGACTAAAACTACAGCAAAGTTACCATAGCTGTATACAGTGTAGATTTAACGACTGATAGATAGATTGAATAATAGATGGATACGAATGAGAGAGAAACGGTTCTCTGTCTTACATGCATAAGAACTTACTACATATATAATATATATATATATACATATACGGTATACCTATATATATGTATTAGATTATACATACATTCATACATACGCACACACAAACATAATACTTACACATAATGCATGAACGCCAAAAGGCTATGTATACGTATGATAATAGTTCAAATTACATTGACTTCTGACCCTAGGCGGCCGCCGGTCATGGCTTGAACCTGGTTCGCCCGGTAGCTGAAGTTACTTAAAATACGTTTATTTAACGATGCCGTTATATCGACATATCGACGATGATTGGCGTAGCTGAAGTTGTTGTATTACTGCTTAACGACACTTTTTCATATCGAAGATGATCAGTGTCGGAGGCAGAAAGCAACCTCGTACTCCACGTTTATATTGCGACCGAGCCACCCGCAGAGCGTAGCTGAAGCACGGACCCCCTGGTTTATATAGGAGCCTTTGGCTGAAGGCATGCTGTTCAAAGTCCACGGCAGGAAGCAGAAGAACGAAGAGATAAGTACAAAGACAAACAGAGATACGTATACCGAAGCGTGGTCAGTCTAGACTCCCTAGACTAGTAATAGCTTCACCCAAACTAAGTCCAGAGTCATATCTAAGAAGTTTAAGGCTGAGTGGAAAATAATGTGACTTGTCGCCGCACTTTAACAAATATGAATTCTATTGTTTTCACCAAAAGTGAATAAGTGAATTCAATTTGCGTTTTGAGATGCAGAAAGAAATTACTCTTATTTGGGATTGGGGACCCCTTTCTCGTCGGGGGCCCTGGAGCACGTGCTCCGTGTGCTCCAATGGTTAACCCGGGCCTGACGTTGCTCTCTCCGCTCTACTGAGCGGGACGTGCTCATGGTTCCTTTTGCCCGCACAGCTACTAAGCAGAATCGAGCCTTCTCAGTGGTTGGCCCCTTCCTCTGGAACGGGCTCCCTTTGACCCTGCGCTTGCATCCTAGAATCCACTCTGAATCTTTCTATACTTGCCTCAAAACTGTCCTTTTCAGCCGTACTGGGGTCGGGAGCGCTCCTGAGTAGTAACCTAGAAGGGGCGCTATATAAAACTTCGTAATGAATGAATGAATGAATGTAAATTCGATTAATTGACGATAAATTATTGATAAAACACCAAACAATGGATGTAAACAGAAAGTAGTGAGTGGTTACTCAATAACCGGCCTTTTGGTAGGAACTTTTAGAAACCTTTAAATGAGACTTTCAACCCTGAAAATACTGTAATTATTCTTCTGTTGGTGGAAAACCCAGCCGAGTGTTGCTATGTCGCTTCCATCCTCACCTATCCTCCATACCACATAAAGTCGGAATTTCAGATATGTCACGGCTCATTTCCTCTTCAATTCTAAACACCATCCACCTTAGCCATCGGTCTGTCTGTCTGCCTGACCATTTGGATCTTGACCTGGAACCGATTTTTACACCCCGCCTTCCGATTTCTGTTTTGAGTGGGAAAATGTTTATTTAGTTGCTGTTTAACGACATTTTATCATAACAAAGATGATTAGCGTCGCTCTACTCCTTTCGTCAGGCTTGCAATGGGACTGGCCCTACCACAGTAGGCCTACTGGTAGCGATGGAGTACGGTGCATTGTGCACTGTTTATTACTATTGCTTAGCGACACCTTGTGGCTGCAACAGCCGCTTGCGACGACCGCATTCAAAATAAAATGTAGTCCTAGTGACGATGGATGGATGGATCCACAGTTTAACGGCAGCTTATGACAACATAGGCCATTGCCGCCGACAAAGATTATTTTTTGGCATATTACAGCTCTTCCTAGTGACGATCAAACGAAAATTGTCTATTTATACTGTTTGAAGAAAACGATTTTAAGGTGTCTAGAGGAATATTCCATAATACGGCAATTACTAGTTATTGTATTCAACCACATTTTGTGGCTGCTAGGTCCTTTGTTATCGAACTTTACACGACTTTTGAAGACACCTTTTCTGCTTAATGTCGCTGTTTACCTGAGTCAGATGATTAGTTACTTATAACCTCTTATTTGATTTTATCATCTTATATTTCGACTATCTCAAGGCTCGCACAAAACTATAACTTTAACTGTAACCTCCCGGATCAAAATTAATGAATTTAAGGGAGACTGGTAAAAAACGCTTTGGTATATGACCCATTTGTTTTGACAGCTGCTGTGCGAGACAAAGGCGGATTCAGGGTTCCCACACCATCCATTTGATTTCTGTTGGGGAAGCCGTTGAGTTGCCTCCACAAAATTGCTGTTGCTGAATAATTTGCAAACTAAGCAAAAGTGGAGTTGGTAAACCAAAATAACTAAAGCACAAACTAACATCAAATAAGAAAATAAACCAATCAATCAAATATCGGTTTATTCAATAGCGAATCGAATCCTCACAAGAATTAGTGACACTTTAAAACCGGATCATGACATATTCCGATAAACTTCTAAACTGTCGCCCTGTTATTCTGCCTCTCGTAAACTTCCGAATCGGTCACTGTTTAACAACGTCTTCGTATCTGTGTCTGAGTGCTGGATGGGTGAGCGTCAGCACTAACACTGAGTGCTAAACTACATCCGGTTCATGAATTAAGTAGCACGAGACAGGTAATGCACTTGTTACGTAATTCGAAACATTAGAATTTGTACTGACAGTAGGCTGTTCTGTAAAGCATACCGGAAGGAGGGGTTTGACGCTCTATAAATTGTCTTAATTACAGTTACAATGGTAGGCGAGAGGTCGTGGGTTCGAATCTCTGCAATGGTAGAAATTTGGTTCAAGATTTCAGCCATAGCCAACTCTACTGCAACGACGACAACAATGACGACGCTTCTTTGTCAGTGGGAAGATGAGACGGCGAGGGAGAGAACTGGCGCACCCGCCCTCATATGCTAGGGGTAAGAAAATGAAGCCATTAACCCCTCAGACCTTTAACTGCCTTTTAGACCAGCTTAAATGACTGCTCTTCTCTTCTTCTAATCTAACGGATTCCTCATCTTCTATGGCCTTAAAGGCTGTTGGCGTCGATAACAATGAATTTCGCAGATTTCACTCCAGGACCTTGTGGTAGCATTTAGAGATTGAACGAAAACTACAATATAGCTTTTGAAAACTATTATTTAAAGGTGTTTAAACCTGCTCTAAAAATTCTTTAAAGGTGTTTGAAGAGAGTCTACCATTGCACATGTTTGAGCGCTTAGCCACGTTTAACGGTTTCTAGAACAGTTACGAAAAACGAATCACTGATCTCCAGACAAAGTTGTCAATTTATGGAATTGCCCTATCCCAAACCCGATCCACTAAATTTCTTGGAGTATGTATTGACAAATGTCTGACTTGGACTGAACATATAAATATTATTGCTGGCAAAATTTATTTAAAAGAAGCTGTAATATGCCGAACTAATCTTTGTCGGTGGCAACGGCCTATGTTGTCATAAGCTGCCGTTAAACTGTGTATCCAATGATATATGCACACCTTTATAACGTTGACTACCGATGTTTATATTTATGAGATGCCGAAGCCAACTCCGCCACTGTTCGCTTTGTGACAGTGCCATTCCCAAACCTCGATAAAGGAGGAGGGCGACGCTAATGGTCTTTGTTATACCATACAGCTAGTCTTTGAAAAGGAAATACACACACGCCAACTGCTTAGAGCGCTCTGTTTAGACACCTTTAAAATGGAATCAACCGATGCCATATAGCCAAGAGACGCGACAGACCGTATGAGCTGTATTATGCCAAAAACTAATCTTTGTCGGCGGCAACGGCCTATGTAGTCATAAGCTGCCGTTAAACTGTGGACACACACACACCGTATATAATAATGAGCTGTAATATGCCAAAATAATCTTTGTCGGCGGCAACGGCCTATGTTGTCATAAGCTGCCGTTAAACTGTGGATACACACGACCGTAGAAATTTCTTATATTCCCAAGTATCATAAAGATTGGCCATCGGGGGAAAGTTTGGGCGTCAATGGGTTAAAGTCCCCGTGCTAGCCCGCGATTTAAATCTCTGAAATAAGCCAGCATCGGGAAGCGAACCGCGATCCACATGCTCTTTTTCACAGAGCAACATGAGACGCGCGGCCTACACTCTTACCAATGTAGCTAACTGGGCTGCAGTGTGTTGTGTGAATGCTCGTGAGATTGGATACACACGAATTTATTCTAATACCAAAAATGCAGTGCAGACTGATTTTTTTAAGATTGGCTCAAGTCAACTACGCACGATGTTATCCTAATGCCTTAAATGTTACTTAACCCTCAGGCTACCGAGGTTCTTTTGTAACACTGGCTACCTGGATTTCGTGTTTGGTTTCACATAATTATCATAACTTGTAATGCAGCATTGGATTCAGCATTCATTTCTGCACAGAATGGTATATTTAGTTGTGCATTATGTGAATGCACCTCGAAATTACATCACTTTTAACAACGGAACCCCCATAATTATCGATATTTTATATTATTGCGTACATTTTGGCGCTATGTGCCAATGTCTGCATGAATATCTCTGGCAAATGCATTGGTTTCCAGTCGCCAAGATTATTGTAATTCACTTCTTACTGGTATCAATAAGTCTAACATGCTTAAACTGCAAAGGGTTCAGAACTCTCTGGCTAGAGCCATAACTAATACATCCAAATATGAACATATAACCCCTGTGCTTAAATCTTTGCATTGGCTTCCTGTTCAGCAGAGAATTCGTTTTCAAACTGGGGCTGATAGTATATAAAACTGTACACTCTGGCCAACCACAATATTTAAAATCAGTTCTTATTCCCCAGACTTATCATTACAGGTATTTAATGAGGTCATCTAATCATGTCTGTCCAGGCCTACCAAAATCAAGAACTGTTCTTGGCAAAAGAGCTTTTTCAGTATCTGGACCTACGATTTAGAACTCTCTTCCTGTGTCTGTACGCTGTGCTCAGTCACTTGGGTCATTTCGTTCTCGGCTGAAAACTTACCTCTTTCAATTATTGCTTATCCACCGTAGGCTGTCTATCTTTCTCTTACGGACTGATCTTTTGGATGTTGACCTGATTACGGCTTGGTTTTGGTAAACAGTGATTAAATATGCGCGACCTTGAAAGTGCAGCCTATAGGAAGGCCAGGTTCAGTCACGTGACTCCGTTGCTAACGATGGGGTTTAATACCCTAAGTAAATCGCAAAGTTTAAGTGTTTTAAACTTTAAATATATGGAAATCACTGCGGCAAACCATCCAAATCAGGATAGTTTTAGCAAGCCGCATTCATAAACTTTCCAATGACGTATTACACTTGGATGAACTAACAGAATGAAGGCCATAAAGTACTCTTGAAACTTGATCTAAAAACGAGATTAAATTGCCGGCTAATATTTACTAATCACGCAAACTTCATTAATTTGTTACGAAATAGGTTAAATACTATTAAATCAATATTCTTTTCACATAATATAAGATCTTATTTACTGATTTATGCCAAAAAACGACAATCAAAAAATTTACATCTGATTGGTGTTTTAGTTAATTTCTTCGCTTTTATCATTTGCGACTTCCGCCTCCTTTTGCCAGAGCAGGTCACAGATGGCTTCGTTGGACCTTCTTCTTTTGCGCCTGGATAGAACTGGGATTTGCCTCTCTGAGCAGTTAACTCGCTGAGGCGCTATATAAATGCTTTGTGTGACTGAATGTTGTTGGTAGGGTTTTTAAAATGAGCTGTATAACCGTATGGATGCATACATGCACATTGTCTAGCTGTATTTTCTGCGCGCAGTTTTATAGCGTTCTCCTTAGACACCTCTAAAACAGCGTCAATATATGCTATATATAGGCATGGGGAAACACCTGCTTTCAAATGAACAACGAAGCTTACAGCCTAAAATAATACTAATCCTAATGGTCAACTCCAAATTCTAAAGCGCTACTCTAAAACTAAGCGCAGGGCATCAGCTTATTAACGAGCGTTGTCTTAGCTGTGTATTATAATACTGCGCGTAGTTTTATAGCGTTCTCCTTAGACACCTCTAAAACAGCGTCAATATATGCTATATGCATGGGGCAGCGCAGCCGTATTACTGCGTTTTATAGAAGTGATACAACAAAGCTCACAGCCCGTTATCGTAATCGTAAACTCGAAATTTCAACAGCGCTAATCTAGAGCTAAGCGCAGGGCATCAGCTTATTCACTAGCGCTGACTGAACCTGTGATTGCACTGTTGACAGGCGAAGCATTCTAAGTGGTAGACGTTTCCCTTCGCCCTCATCACCATCTCAAACGCAGGAATCATCTTAGTACAGGCCGAACAATATCCTGTCGTACCGAACAACGTACAGGAACAGACAATCACAAAAACATCGACCTTTATAAAACGCAGTTTACTTTCAAACAACACGATAGTATTTTGTTAAAGATTGACGACATCTTATGGCTGCCATGACCGTTGACGTGTTCAAAAAATTATTTGAATATCTCAGTTTAGGGAAATTTCGATTGTGTAGTTGCTAGCGTTCTGGACTGTCAATCGAGAGGTCAGGGTTTCAAATCCCAGCCAAGGCAGACATTTGGGTCGAGATTTGTGCTGAACCTGCGCTCCCTAACCAGCTCAGCTATAATGAGTAAACTGACTGAACACTGTCAATGGAAGATGAGACGGCGAGGGACAAGCTATTCGCCTCCATATGCCGAGGGCCGCCCGAGGCTAAGAAAATGAAGTTGCTAACACTTCATACCCGTGGCTGCCTCAGGGCCAGCCTAAGCGACAGCTCTTCGCCTTCTCTGTTCCAGGTCGTCATTGGTTTGTCTGAGTATATTTCAAAGGCTTTTGAGTTCATGGTGTTAGTAGAGACAAAATCAAAGAATTTCTGTTATCCATATTTTTTTATCTTAATTTCAGTTAATTGTTTTCCGATTAATAGGTAAAGTATGTAGATATAAGTCTATAACTCGACCGCTAACGGTTCTTTTCAGTGGCCATTAACGCTCTTTTAAGACAATAACTCTGTGTTTGAAATTTTAAGTAAATTATTTTAATGAATTTATTGAGCGACACTATTTAGTCACCAAGAATCAATCGATGGCGCTGAGTACATGTAAGTGAAGGACTTGCTCAACGTCCCTACACAGTAACCGTCTCAGAGGAGAAGACTCGAACCGTACTCTCCGCGTTACAAGGCGAACACTCTAACCAATAGACAACCGTGTCCCACAAAGCACAGATGTATAAAATGATACTATTGACATCATGAGATTAATACGTAAAATGATATCATGAGATTAACTGATCATGATATCAAATGTGCAATATGGTATCAACATTTTCCTGAGATTAATGAATATTGGCATCAAATGCATAAACTAATATTACAATGATGCCAAGATCTTATACTGTATTTCTCAAAGTTTATCCTTCTGTTTGTTTGTCTGTACGCTAAAGGCTCAGAAATGGAACGGTTTAGCGAATTGAAATTTTTACAAAACATTATTACGGGCGTGTGTAGATTAACGCGACTATTTTCAGCTCGCAATTTAATTTAAACGCTAATAATTATATAATAATATATTTTCGTTTATTGAAACAAGATTCGGGAACTTTTGTAACGCCGTTTGATCGCAACCGTAAACTCGATAATTTCTAAAGCCCTGTGTAAAGTTAGGCGCAGGACGCAAGACTATTCACGAACGCTTCGTTAAGTCAGAGGGGTTGTTCCGTTTTACCGTATGAGAGGAGGCGCTGTCATGGCGATTTGTTTTTGGGGTGGTGAGAAAAATAGGAAAGGGGCGCAGTGGATAGATTTCTTGATCAAGTGGGGGTTAAGTTGCTCTAATTGCCTATAAAAATAATAAAATGATAAAAAGAGCGACAATGTCTGATATAGTGGACTGATCTTCTGGATATTGACCTGATTATAACTTGTTTTTGGTGTGCCATAGGTTGAAACCTTGTGAATTAAACACTGAGGCTACATAAATTAAATTGTTTTCTGTAGATATCAAGATAAAATTGCAGGGTAACATGGCATCGTTCAAAACTGGTATATTACGACGTCAAATCGCTAAGAGCGAGTTTATTTCTATGATATTTGAACACCTTGAAAACGTGCGTACTAGACGCATTTATTCATCATGTGTCATTTTATGTTATTCGTGAGTTAGGAATTTCGTATTGAAAAATTTCGCATGGTAAAGTTTCGCAAGATCAACACTGGATATTACAATTATCATTACACTTGTGTAGTAAAAAAGGCGTAGTAGTCTTCTTCGAGACCACGATATACCTTCTGTACTTCAATTGTTACTCAGGTTAAGCGATTGGAAATTGTGATCTCTCGACACCTTTTTAACGAATTCAACTGGTGCTATATAGGCGTCGGACGCAGTAACCGATTGCTCAGAACGCTCTTTTTAAACACCTTTAAGACGAAGGCAAATGCGGTTTTATATATATATATATATATATATAATTGTCTGTAATATGCTATAAAAATAAAACAAATAACAATAATTGAGCTGTAATATGCCAAAAATAATCTTTGTCGGCGGAAACGGCCTATGTTGTCATAAGCTGCCGTGAAACTGTGGATTCAATGGTAAAAACTAACCTTTTTCGGCGGCAAACGGCCTATGTTGTCATAAGCTGCAGTTAAACTGTGGATCGAATCCAATCCATCACACTGGATTAGAAACACATAATGAACGAACGGTGAAGAAACGAAAATCGATGAAAGAAACTCTTATACAATGAACTGAGCTAGGCTACAATTATTTGACCTATCTTTAAAGACGGCCAAAAGATGTTGTTAAACGCTGAAAAAATAAATATAATATGTCAGCCTGGAGCAGAGAAGGTCGACTCAAATCATCTTTGTTAAGACAGTGTTGTTAAACGAAAAAATAACCAACTATCAGACGCTCTGTGCTCAACGTCAATCAATCAATCAATCAAATATTCGTTTATTCTAAAATCTATTTGACAAAAAACGCAACGTAGAATCTGGAATGCCCTTTGAAGATGTTCTCTTCATGTGGCACATGAATCTGGGGCTTAATTTTGGGCAGGAAAGAGGAAGAAACCAATTTCATCCCTTCAATTTCCTTCTGAAGAAAGTAATAGTCACTGCTCGTACTCTGGCAATACCAGCATCAGGCTACGATAGACCAGACGATCTGTTAAGACCATTCTAGACCTGACCACGACATACCAGACCATTCCATATTATGTCCATCACAGACTGGGTGATTCAATACGAGACCAATCTAGACCAGGCCCGTCAGCCTGTAAGAGACGGACCACGCAGGGCTGTTGTTACCTTAGGTAGTCCTTCCTACAGAGTAGGAGGTTGGCCTTGGTGAAGAGCGTCGATCCCACCTCTCCCAGACGACAGTCGCAGCAGGAGCACTTGAGACAGTCCTCGTGCCAGAACTGGTCGAGCGCCTTCAGCAGGAAGCGCTCCTCTATGACCTTCTTACATCCGCCGCAGTCTTACAACATCCGATAATATGATCAGTATTCAGTATTAGCTGTTTTACGACGCTGCATTTCATGACGGTGAAGAGAATATAGAAAGCAAGAATGATGTAAACTGTGCATTAGCTTTTGCATTTATTATAGGTCAATTGGGACCGTTAAAACAGGTGTTGAAACATGAATGGTTTAACAAATATACTAAGTACAGAAATACAATTAAAAGAGGTGTTGAAATATGCCATGAATGGTTCGTTTGTTGCTGTTTAACGTTCCATTAAAAATATGATAAGCGTTGACCTCCTTCTTTCTCCAGGCTCGGGACCGGCACTACCGCAGTTAGGGCAGCGGCTGAGTTTATATCATGAATGGTTTTAATAACTATTGAAAGTACACAGACAAATTAAAGACGTATTGAATTATATTATGCAGTACAAGTTGTTTCTTTTAACGCCATTATGTCGTAGCATAGATGATTAGTGCAGCCCTCCTCCTTTCTCCAGGCTTAGGACTGGCAATACCGCTAAGAACGTAACTTTATACCGAAGACAAACTCTTGCTTTTGGTTATTTAGTTGCTGTTTAACTACACTTTGTCATGATAAAGATGATTTGCGCCGCCCTCCTTTTTCTCCGGGTTTTGCCCTGGCACTACCACAAGTAGGGGAGAGGGAGTTAAATTCTTGCTATTAAAACAAAATCTTGTTATTAAAACTCATCGAACTTGTTCCAAGATTCTCCTTACACCGTAGGAAATTCAAGAAGCTTGGCACATATAGCTTTAGTTGATTGTGCTAAAAAGGTGTCTAGCCGCAACGTTAACTAATGGCCTCTTGGTCCCATATAAAATAAACCGCCACGGAATGAGTAGCCAATGCAAAGATTTGAATTAATTGGACTCTTGCATGTATATTACCTGCAACATACGGTCTGATGAGGAAGCGGAAGAGGAAGAGGAGGAAGCGACCGATACTACGGAGGATGAGAGAGAGGAAGATGGAACGCAATTCATGACGTCAGTAAGGACGCTCTACGAAAAGAAAGACCACCATGCATGCAGCATCTATCTTAATGACAATGCCAGATTCGAAATGAAATTTAACAGTTATAGTAATAGTAATAGTAATAGTAATAGTAATTGTAGTAATTTAAGTACAGTTATAATATTAATATTAGTAATAATAATTATGACAATGAGAATGATATTGATTATAATCATGATAACGATAGCGATGACGATGACGAAGACGATGACGATGACTGTGACGGTGACGATGACGATGACGGTGACGATGACGATGACGATGACGGTGACGATGACGGTGACGGTGCCGAAGACGGAGGAGGGGACGCTATTGGTCTTTGCTATCACACAGTGGTCGTTAAACTGTATAAACAAGGAAAGCAAGAAAGCTCATTATAACTGGCATATAGCATTATACGTCTGGGTTTGGTTGGGGGTAGTAGTTGATGCAGGGCGTGGTCCAGGTCCATCCGGACTGTCCAGCAGAGGCGAATGTCGGCGTTTGCAATTGCTTTGCCCTCCAGCAGCACATCTTCCTTGGACAACCATAAAGATGTGGTTTTGCTTAGAATATTATAGGAGGGCGACACTAATTAATTATCGTTACAGTCGTTATGACGCAGCGTTGTTAACCAGTAATACGTCCTGTATTAGCCGCAAGGTGTAGCTAAGCACTGGATATCAACAGTAGACAATGAATGGATGCTAGTAATTGTTCTTTCTATGGACCTTTCGACATGACGAAAAAACAGAGTTGAAGTCAACTTACTGGACAAGTCACGTTTCGAACCACCACACGTGCTCGTCGGGACTTCTCGATTGCGGCGCCACGGATCTGGAATACTCTTCCGCCATCTGTGCGTGCCACTAATGCTGCATGTGGTTACATGGTTTTCTCTCGACTCTTAAAGACGCACTTTTTCAGCTGTTTGATGGCCACGTGTTGAGCGCTTCTGTGAGACTCTTAAGTGGCGCTATATAAATGTCTTGTTACATTACATTACATAAGGCAAGGGTGGCCAATCGCGGATGACCAATCGTGCTACTAGAACGAAGCTACTGACGAGAGAATAGTAGTAGGCCTCTATTTTTTCTAATGCAATCATTGTCGCTGCTAGAGCAACTGTAAATGTTGCATTCAATGCACTTGCAATGTTATGTGAATTGTAACATGTTAGAAATGGATATTGCTTAAGTTTCGTTTTTCGAGACTTATTGTTTCACGTCAAATGATTTCAAATTGGTAGTTTAGTTTCCACCGTATGTCGTATTTGGTAAATTATGCCTTTATCAAATTTGATAATATCTGGAGGATTTAATGTAGCGGTTCCGGAAGCCGTAAGATGTCGCTAAACGCCATTAAATCATAGACAAGTAAAATAACAAACTCTGTTTACACACCTTTAAATCATACTTTCCTCATGTAATTTAAATGTGATGTTTAGAGCTGTAATATGCCAAAACTAATCTTTGTCGGCGGCAACGGCCTATGTTGTCACAAGCTGCCGTTAAACTGTGGACACACATAATTTAAATGTCATTTTCGTTCATTGTATATCTTACTCATTTATCGTAGAATAGAATAGAATCTTCGTTTATTCATAACACATTGTCAGAACGCAATGCGATTACAGGAAAAACAAAAAATAAATAAAAATGTGTAGGCGTTGGCTATTCCGTTTAAAGTTTGGTCCACGATATTATTGGCTATTTTCGTGTCAGAAAACTGGGAATTTATTCTTATCGACATCAACGGCCTCTGTGCCCATTAAAGAAAAAAGATTAGTACCTTAATTAAGCTAACCGGAGAGGCATCTATAATGGGTATGAACACATTAGAGACTTCATTTTCTTATGCCCATGCACACGAGGGCAGGTGGCGATTTCTCCCCATCGCTGTCCTTTATCTTCCCGCTGACAATACATCGTCAGTGTAGTCGTTGGATAGGAGACGAAGGTGGAGCAGAAATCAATTTAGTCTAAAGCAAGAATGGCCCGCACATGTTCTAAGTTCTTTCAAGAGGTGGCTGAGAAACAGGTCATAGTTGTCATAGGGATAATGATTCAGGACGAGCGTTTGGGTTTCAGTCCCCAGTACTAGGTGAAGTAGGAGAGATCGACGGTCTCAGTACCTAGAGAACCTAGAGTATGGTAGCTCACAGACTGTGCGTGGGATCCCAACAAAGCCCAGTGCGTCGCTATGGGTGACCGATATTCTCCATCCAAGAGTCACGGAAGACACTTCCGCCATTCTGGTACATAACTGAGATGAAGGAAATTTACTAACTGATTATGCGGAATGTGCACTTTCGTAGCGACTAAAGGAAGTGATTTAGCGGTGTCTAATAAGAGCTCGTAGTTTATGACTGTGACTATTTAGCATCCAGTATTCAATTACATCATATGGCTGTCAATGTCATTACTCCTCCTTGGTTTGTTAATAACCCTTTAACGACACTATGTCATAACGAATTTTCTACCGTCGCCCTCTTCCTTTCTCCAGGCTTAGGACTGGCACTGCCAGAGTACGCGCAGTGTCGGATTTATTGTTCGCTCGTTGTATGTTCATTATTAGTTGCATTCGTTATAACAATATAATTAAATTCATCCCAGTCACACTAAGTAAAAATTGTGCCTAAGACTTATATATAGTTTAAGTAATAACTGACCTAAAGGTGTTGTACATGATCGTTCTAACTGACCTCTCTCTCTCTCTCTCTCTCTCTCTCTCTCTCTCTCTCTCTCTCTCTCTCTCTCTCTCTCTCTCTCTCTCTCTCTCTCTCTCTCTCTCTCTCTCTCTCTCTCTCTCTCTCTCTCTCTCTCTCTCTCAACCGTCCTCGATACGAGGGTTGGTCGCATTGTCGACGATTCTTCTCCATCCTATCCTGTCCGCGGTTTCTCGCAGCAACCTTTCCGTTGATAATTCCAACCATTCGCCCACATTGTCCATCCACCATTTCCTTGGTTTCCCTCTTGCTCTTGCTCCCGGTACCGTTCCTTACATAATTTCTTTCTCTAGGCATTCACCTTGTTTCTTCATTATATGCCCAAAGTAAGACATCTTTCTTCTTTTTATTGATTCCAGTAAATTCCTTTCCACTCCCGCCGTCTCTAGCACCCATTCATTTGTTTTTTTTCTATCCATGATATACCCAGTATTTTTCGTATGCATTTCATTTCAAATGCATTTATTCTCTCCTCATCCCTCTTTTTGATTGTCCAGCTTTCGCAGCCATACATCATCACTGGCCATATAAGTGTCCTCATTAATTTAATCTTTGTGTTAATTTTTATGTTATGGCTTTTCCACAGTTTCATCAGATCTGCTCCTATTCCAAGTCCTCTTGCAGTTCTTATTCTTATCTCCCTGCTGCAATCTACGTCTTCTGTTATGAGTGATCCTAAGTACACGAAGGTTTCCACTTGTTCTATCATACTGTCTTGTACTTTGATGTTGCATTGATTCCCATTTAGTGCCATACACTTTGTTTTACCTATGTTGATCTCTAAGCCCTTTTTTCGCCCTTCCCTGTCCAATCGAGTCACCAGATCCTGTAGTTCCATAGAACAGCAAATAGTTCATAACATGTACTTGCATTCATTATGGTGTGTGTAATGTAATGTGACTCTCCTAAATTTTAAATCGAACTCAAACGCTGAGTCAAAGTGACCAGCTGTACTTACTTATGCTTCATTAACTCAGGTCTTTAATTGCTGCGCTTATTCTTTATTTAGCGACACCTTGTGGCTAAACATGAATATGTTTCAGTTTCATCTGTCCTTGGTCGTGAATATCTTCACTCTACCGCCCAACGTGCTCTAGTTGTTTTCTAGGTATTCTAGCTGTTTCTTCTCCGTCTTTTAACCCTCGGGCTACCAAGGGGGGGGTGCTTGCCACCCCCCTATGTTTTTTTCATCACAAACTTTTTCAGTATGGAATAAAAATTTGGCCTTTTAGGTAGCTGTAGGGGGTTCATTTACACACGTTTTGAGGTAAAATGTAAGATGATATCTCACACCATTCAAAAGTTATACCCAATATACCCGAGGTACCAGGGGGAGGGGTGGATACCACCCCCCTAGATTTTCGACTATATCTTATCCGTCATTTAATATTAAGAGACACAAATTATACCATCCTATAGAGGGAATGTGGGGCTACATTTTTGTTGTCACTGAGTTGACCTGAGACAACCGGAAGTGCTCAAAATAAATAATAATACGCGTAATATGCGTGAAAATGGCTGAATGGAAGGACTCCCCCCTTAGTTTTTTGTCTGTAGCGTATTCATTTGTCTTCCTGGAAGAGAAACAAAGATACCATTCTTTAGAGGGAATGAAGGGCTTCATTTTCATACCTACATCGTTGTCTTTTGAATACCGGAAGTGATCAAAAAAATAAATAATACGCGTAATCTGTGTGAAAATGGCTGAATACAGCATTACAACGTAAACCGATATATATGTATGGATATATATGTATGGATGTACATTTATGCTATATAAACAAGTGTAGGGATGATTGTGTGTATCTTTTATACATAGATTAGTTTCAAAACACACATAATCTTATATTTGTTTATTCCAAAAAGTACAAAATGTACGCAATAATATAAAATATTGCTAATTAATGGGTTCCGTTGTTAAAAGTGATGTAATTTCGAGGTGCATTCACATAATGTACAACTAAATATACTATTCTGTGCAGAAATGAATGCTGAATCCATTGCTATATTACAAATTATGATATGTAAAACCAAACACGAAATCCAGGGGGTGGTAACCACCCCCCCCCTTGGTAGCCAGTGTCACAAAAAAAGCTTGATAGCCCTAGGGTTAACTCTGGAACTCCTATTTTACTGCTGATTGCAGTCATGGACTCCACAAATTCCAGGACTGTTAGTAGGCGCTCAGTATCGGGACTTGGAACTTGAGTCCAATGTCAATTTATTCTTTTAATTAAAAAATGAACAAAGCTCCCGATTTGAATAAACTTTTTTGTTTTGTTTTTCTCGACGAGAGCGATATCTGGGTAAAATATTGACAATAAAGACTGGGTCATTTAAGGTCATTTCAGTGTCAATATTTGCCCCAGATGTCGGTGTGAAAAAAATGACGCAGCGTCGTTAACAAGCAATACGTCCTGTGGTAGCCCGCAAGGTGTCGCTAAACACTGAATACAAACTAGGAAAATGCATGAATGCTTGTAATTATTGTTCTTTCTATTGAACTATAGGCACGACGACATTAACAGAAATAAAGTCAACTTACTGAACAGGTTGCATTAACCCTCGGGCTACAAGGGGGGGGTTACCACTCCTAGGTAACTATTCGTACTTTGAGCTTGCCCACAGAGGTTTCCTGAATGGTTAGCCTTCCAGCAGAATATCTTCCTTGGGCAACCATATACATGTGGTTTATGTTGTATGGCATACACCTTGTATATTTAAAAAGTTTTGCTATGTAGATTCAATAAAATTTAAGATTAACGGCAGCCGTTTTAACAGCCATAAGAACTAAGGATATTACACCGTGTTAGACACCTTTTTAAACTGGAGATTACCAACCATATATGAAAGTCACTTTAGCTCAATGGATAACTTCATTTGGTAGGCATTAGTTTCTCGTTTTTCATCACATTGTATAGGCCTACATTATCGAATTGTCTTCAACGGCCTTTGCTGTAATAAGACCATGGAATAATAAATGATACTACTACTACTGAGAGGGGCATCAGAGGAGGAGGAGGAGGAGGAGGAGAGAGCGGGGAAATTGTTTCCATGTGTTGGACAGCACGACAGGTAGCAGCTGATGGAGCGTAGGTGAATGAAAGGCTCAAGATTGATTCGATTCAAAGAATTCAAAGGTTGCGCTTTGTTTACATTGATTGACTAATTATTTCGAGTGGGAATCTGACGCAAAATGGCCATCGAAAAGAGCCTTTAATGGCCACTGAAAAGAGTCTTAATGACAACTGAAAAGATATGTAAACGGTTAAATTATAGTTAATTATAAATCATATATCTATATACTTTACTTCTAAATAGAAAGAAACTAAATTGAAATTAAGAAAACAGAACGATGTAAAATGAACAAAATGAACTGATATACAATTACTTTTTTAAGACGTAACGGTCATTGCAACCACAGGATGTCGTTAAACTTTTGGAATAAATAAATATGACCAGCACAAGAATATAATTAAGCAAGAAAAACTGGTAAAACACTTCTATAGGAATCTTCTTCGACCTTGCCAAAGCCTTTGATACGGTCGACCATTGTATGTTGTTGAAAAAACTTGAAAATTATGGCATACGTGGTGTTCCACTTTGCTGGTTTACTAGTTATCTCGACCATAGACAACAGCAAGTTATATGTAATGGTATCTTGTCTAACGTTAAATCAGTTCGACATGGAGTTCCTCAGGGCTCCAATTTGGGTCCTTTGTTGTTTTTACTCTACATCAATGACCTTCCTAACGCATCATCTCTACTGCACTTTATCCTTTTCGCAGATGACACAAATGTTTTTCTCTCTCATAAATCATTTGACAGATTGTTAGAGCTTGTTAATTTTGAACTTATAGCTGTCGCCGACTGGTTCAAGGCCAATAGACTTTCGCTTAACTTGTCTAAAACGAATTTTGTCCTTTTTCGCTCTCATAGAAAATCGGTTCCTCTTCAAAATTTTGAAGTGTCCATTGATAATACAGCCATCTCGCAAGTAAAATCTTCTAAATTTCTTGGTGTTTATGTCGATGAGCACCTGACGTGGAAGGAGCACATTAAAAACATATCTACTAAAATTGCTAAGAATATAGGAATATTGTCTCGCATTTCTTATTTATTACCTCGCAACATTCTCATTAATTTGTATTACTCTCTTATTTATCCATATCTGGCCTACTGTAATATTGCTTGGGCTTCCACGTATCATTCCCGGCTTAAGAGATTATTTGTACTACAGAAGCGGGCTGTACGCATCATCGCAGGTAGCTCCTTTAATTCTCATACTAATCCAATTTTTCATGACTTTAATATTTTGCCTGTTGAACAAATTAATAAATTACAGATTAGTGAATTTATGTTTCGCTTTACTCATAATTTACTCCCCTGTGCCTTTGCAGGCTATTTTTCTAGTACGTCTGACCTTCACGATCACAATACTAGATCGCGGGGTACTTACAGAGGGAATTTTGCTTGCACTAACTCTCGACTGTTCTCAATTAAATGTGTCGGACCTTCTGTTTGGAATAGTCTATCCCATGTTATCCGTAGCTTGCCTAATCTGTCATCATTTAAAAAATCTGTACGTGCATACCTAATCGATCAAAATGAATAAATACTATATGATATTCTGCTTTAGTAGTTAAGGTTTTTGTCTTTAATTGCAATACGGTTCTGCATTACTATTCAAGGTTTTTGTCTAAATTTTTCATTACGGTTCTGCTTAAATTTTCAGTTCTGTTTGTCTTTATTTTACATTACGGTTCTCTTTATGCTTCATAGTCCAGTTGGACTTATAACGGTCAATCATTTGTCATTCTACATTTGTCTCATGGTACAAGGGTGACCCTAATAAGCGGGACCATGGTCCCTTCTGGGTCTTCCTGTTGTATCCCTTGCAATGTTACTGGTTACTGTGTTAAGTGTCATTATGTTGGTTGTACTGGGAACAATAAACGATTGATTGATTGATATTGGTAATATTGTACTTGAGCACACTTTAAGATCAACAACAATGAGAAGTAGGCATGCCTTAATTCTGCCATTGCCTACTATAGGGCAGTGCCAGTCCCAAGCTTCGATGAACAAGGAGGCGGCCGGCGACGCTGATTATGTTACGTTCGCTTGTCTCCAATTATAGCAAAGTAGTTGATTTTGTTCAATCGCTAATCTCGCTTAGGCCTACAACACCGCTTGAAAAGTGAGAACTGACAACAAAAATTACCTATCGACTTCAAGGGAGGCCGCAAGATGTCGTTCCACATTAAAACTTACAATAAATATGGTCTTCTGCTCAGACACCTTTATATTGTATTTTCCCTATGCTATATAACTCTTAAAAGAGCTGTAATATGCCAAAACTAATCTTTGTCGGCGGCAACGGCCTATGTTGTCATAAGCTGCCGTTAAACTGTGGACACACATTGTTTAATCATTTTAAGAGCTGTAATATGCCAAAAAAATAATCTTTGTCGGCGGCAACGGCCTATGTTGTCATAAGCTGCCGTTAAACTGCGGATCCAGTTTGATCATAATAATCAATTCCTCTCTAAATTATGATGTACAACAAGGTCGACGTCACACATGGCGGTCACAAGATGTCGCTAAACACTCAAAACTACAATTATGATCTTACCTACTGTTTTGTAACCATAGTAATGATCGGTCCCTTGTGGTAACCACACGCGTTTTCGTCTACCTAAAAGTATTTGTTAGAATAAAGTACTGCGCGTGTGTGTGTGTTTCCTTTTTAACGACTAGCTGTGTGGTAACAAAAACCATTAGCGTCGCCCTCCTCCTTTTCCCAGGCTTGGGACTGGCACTATCAGAAAGCGAACAGTGGCGGAGTTTAAAGTACTGCGCCCAGCTCAAATATCAAATTTAATGCATTGGTTAAAAGTGATTTACGGTTTCTCAGCGATATAACGGTGGGTACTGGCAACCATCTTGGGGCTACTTAGGCCATAGATGTCGAACTGAATATGTCTCCTTTTGCAAAGTCACCTCTTCTTTCTGCTAAATGTTCTCTGTGTCCAGGAGCGCCTTCAGAAGGCCTATTACTGTAAAATTAATGAATAGTCTGTGTTTCGTGACCCTTTGCGGCTAAAACTGTGCGTGTTGCTGTTTCTCTGCGCTGTAATCGTAATGTCGAAATTTCTAAAGCGCTTCTTAACAGCTAAGGGTTAGTTTCTGTTTCACAACACAATGTCATAACAAAGATAATTAGTGTCGTCCTCCACCTTTCTGCAGGCGTGTAACTTGCACTATCAAAGTACGGGTAGTGGCCTACATCAAACGAAGTGTATTAGAAATATCGTTCAGATGCAGTTGGCTAGCCAGTTTGCAACATAATTATCCCTGGCTTACAATGTATGGCTAAAGATGGCTGCCACTAAAGTCGATAACAATATTTCGCTTAGACACCTGTAAATCAATTTCTGCAAAAGCTTTAATGTCGATATTTTCGTCCAGTTGTTAACTTTGTTAAATATTGGATTAATAATAATAACAGTTGTTAACTCCGCCACTGATCGTACTCTGTCAGCGCCAGTCCCAAGCCTGGATGAAGGAGGAGGGCGATGCTGATGTTCTTTCTTACAACACAGTAGTAGACAAGCAAAAGGTGTTCATTATTCAGATAGTGTCTACCTTCCTAAGCTCAGAAGTGCACCCACGACCATACGACAGAAGATCGTTGGCGCTGAGTAACGGTGAATGAAGGACTTACTGAAGGTCCTTACACAGTGGAGGAGGATAGAACCCGTACTCTCCGCCTTGTAGGTTGATCTCTCCATCCGTTTATCTACTGTGTCCCAGTGAAAGTATAGTAAGAAATCGTAATACTTGGAAGAAACTCAATTGAAATGAAGAAGTTCATAAAACTCTAGTCTGGCGACGGTCGTTATCGCGGCTATCGCCATCAGTTGAAACTGATGGGTCGTAAGTGTAGACTTCAATGAAGAAGAACGGACAGATCGCAGAGAACTGGGCAGTGAAGTGAACAGCCACCGAAAACATCCGAAAGCTCACCACTATTCTCTTCGAATAGGCCTACGAGGTACATCATGAAAGACCGTTGACGTAGAAATAAACTATAGTTTTGTACAGTTCTCACCGTATTATAGTTCTAGAAGTAGTCCCTGATAGACTGCAAGATCATCGATTTTTTTACTACAATGTGTAACGTCATCATAATTATGGCATCAAAAGCCCTTTGACGACATTTCGAAAATGTAGGCTATCTATAAAATGTTAATTAAAGTTCTCTTTCTAGGAGAATGTTCCTTTGTTCATTTCTTTGTTATTCAGATGGCGATGTCCTTATAATTATCGTTTTCTATTCTGCTTACGATTAGTTTAGAAACCTTAGATGATGTCATTTTAAAAAGAAGACTCGTCACCTAAATGTGTTTTTGTCACAATAATCGACCACATGATTCTTATTTTATAAATTTTATTTGTTTTCCAAATAGCGAATAGTGAGAATCGTTTATAATTTCATGCGATAGACTTAGGCTTTAGATGCACAACAATTCGTAGATGGGCCATTATCCCAAAAGTGGCAAACTGGTGTCCTATGTGTTTTTCTTGGAGTTTCTTCATAAGTTGTACAAATTTTTTTCCCTCTTTCAAAGAATGAAAAGATGAACAATTTTCAACACTATTTTAGTTCTTACATGTTTGAAAATTTAATTTTTTTTACAAAAAGTGCACGAAAAGTCATTACCATCCCCTGTCCACAACCACGTACAATGCATGACATTCAGCTGCCACGTAAATGTGGTGCAATAATCTGTAACAAAGGTTTCTCATTTTGATTAATGAATACCTAGAGTATGCAGTAATTACACATTTACACTGATTTCCATAGTATTTCCTTCTCCAAAAAACCTACAAAGTTTGTCCAGGGAAATACGCGTCATTGCCATCCTCATTTTTTGAAAGCCTCTCGTTTTTATAAAACGCACTTACTTACTTCAAGAAATAGAATGAGAACAAGATCTGATCTGCATCTAACACAAAACAGAAAGTCCATTTGAATATTTTCGATTGTCTTGATTTTATGAAGGTTTGTTTGCTGTAAATTTGAGAAGAAGAAATTTCTGCATCATTACCATCCATTTATGTATTTCATGGGTTCGGTAAATTACAACATTAATAACTGATTTTCTTCATGGCTTTTGTTGAACAGATTGAATTACTTGTCTCATAGAGTAATTCACATGGAAATGTTTCATGTGCTGTCATTAAGGACAGCATTATGTCATTACCATCCCCTGGTTGTTTTTCATCATTACCATCCCTTTTTTTCAGAAATTTGCGATTTTCTCATTACCGTCCCATCTTCATAGGGATGGTAATGATGCATTTGTTATTACCATCCTGAAGGGTCATTACCATCCCATTTCATATAAAAATAAATTTAAAAAATTTGGAAGTAATTAGAATTTACTATGAACTCTGAAAATGTTTGCCAAGTTGCACCTAATGCATATAATACACAGTTGTAGTCAATGCTGGGACAGATTTTTTTTGTCACTGAAAATACTATGGTGGATTTTTAATAATTTCGATAAATTGCTTAATTTCTCAGCACCAGACTAATAAATTTTGTGAAGGAAAGGCCTGCAGTATTCCAAATAATTGCTGGTATCATCTAGTTTATAATTGCAAAAAATCTAAGCACCAGATGTATATTTCAGGTCTGTGTGATCAAGTAAAAAAGGGGGATGGTAATGACAAATCATGAGTTTCTTTTGTATAAAATCAATGCCAGTATTGTACAAGGTTCTGGGCTGGGTCCTGTTGACTTTATAGTGGCAATATCCAAACTAAAAACACGACACTCTACAAACAAAATTATGAAGTACGCAGATGACAGCTACCTCCTTATTCCATCAACAAATAGTGAATTGATAATGTCCGAAATCGATCATGTCACCACATGGGCTGATTCTTGCAATTTAAAACTGAATCATTCTAAGATCCAAGAGATGATAGTTCGTCGACCAATGAGAGGGTTGGGTGTTGATCTTCCAAAAGTTACACCGGGCCTCGCCAGGGTAAAGCACATGAAGATCCTAGGTGTCACTTTGTCAGAACAATTCAACTTCGACACGCATGTTAACAACATTGTCATTAAGGCTAGACAGTCAATGTATGCCCTCCGCGTTCTAACAGCACACGGGTTAAAGGGCCAATCTCTGTGTGATGTAACAAATGCTACCATAGTGTCGCGGATGCTCTATGCGG
This sequence comes from Aporrectodea caliginosa, assembly GCA_020284085.1. NCBI lineage: Eukaryota > Metazoa > Annelida > Clitellata > Crassiclitellata > Lumbricidae > Aporrectodea > Aporrectodea caliginosa. The sequence goes on from JACEVL010000186.1 coordinate 599,761, forward strand.
CCCCGGCGTGGTGGGGCTTTGTGGGGGCAGAGGGACGCTCTCGTCTTCAGGCAACTATACGGCGACTGGTCCGGTCTCGTTATCTACCGGAATTCTACCAAAGTTTCGAGCAACTTTGCAGAAAAGCAGACTCTAACCTCTTTTCTACCATCATCAGCAACCCTGCACATGTATTACATCAACTACTGCCTCCCGTGAAAACTGTTTCATACTCGCTACGCCCCAGAACCCACAATAGAATAATACCTAAGGCAAACTCTCTATCTCGTAAAACATTTGTCACACGGATGCTTTATACTTAATTTTTTTATATTTGATGATCTTTGTACACCAAAATGCGGTTAGCAGTTGGTTTTTCAATAAAGGATATACTTACTTATAAAATGTTAAAAATAATTAACTTACGATTACAAATATACTGGATTTCTTTCAGATTAGTTAATTTTAACATAGTAGCCGACTAAAAAACATACTTGCAAGAAAGTTTTGGATAAAAAAAATTTCATTTTCCAAAAACCCGATTGGACACTTTTGGGATAATGGCCTAGATCCGCCCCTCTGCATTGGCAATTTTACTACTGTTCAATACACTCATGATTATTGAACGAAAGTAAAGATTATTATAGCGTCTGAGCACGCGTTTTAAAGGTGTTTAAATATTCGTATCATAATCGCTATTTAATGAAATCATCGTGTGTCTGCTTTTAAATATCTAAGTAATCGTAATCGCGAAATTTTATAGCGCTATGCCAAGGCTAAACGCAAGGCACGAGCTTATTCACGAGCGCTGCATCTTGTCCAGAGATACGAAGTGGAGGTCCAAGTAAAAGAGTCCAACGTCACTGACTTCTGCTCATTCGTCTGTCTCCCTGTCTCATCATTTCACGACATCTACAGGCTCTATCTCTTATGGTATAAGGCCAGTGGCAGTTGGTATGGTCTCCGGTCAATAATTCATCACTCGGTTGACTCTTCTTATCTTTCTCCACGTGAAGTTATTGCCACATCCATTCCAGTCCTTTATTACTGATGATATTCTGTTCATCCTCTTAACAATTTTCGTATACTTCCTTTCCATAGCTTACCACGACACAATATTTAAATAGAACTGTTTAACCATTGCCGTTTATCTTTAGTAAATCCATTCCTGTTTGCCAGCGTCATTGACCACAGATCGACAGAGCAGAGTGCTTATGTGAACAAGTGTTTTGCATATATAATGAGCACAGGTGTTCTTTAGGTTGATATATATATATATATAATGTGTATCGATTGTTAAGCGTTTTAGTCTTAGGCCTTAGTTGCGCTGTCGGCTCGTGGGCGCTTGGCCTAAAGTAGCCTAAACATTGACTGACGGTAGATTCTCTACACGTGCAGTTAGCGCGCCAAACTTAGAAACTGCTGATGACAGTAAATTTGAACAATACAGTGTAGTACAGTTGTTTTAATGCAAGAGTTGAGTTGTTGTTATTAAACTGTGTTTGAAGAAAGAAAGAAACATTCAAAGAACTGTGTCAATTTAATTCTTAAACAGTTAGAAGACGTTGAGCAATTTATATGTAGAGATAAGGAAAGTTCTTGAGGTAGGTCACAACTAAGAAAGAAAAGAGTTGGTGACATATTTGGTGGCAGCAGCGGTGGAATTCGAAACAACGTCTGGAATTCGAAACAACGTCTGGGATTCGAAACAACGTCGACTGGTGAATACGCATTCAAATCATTGGTAAATCTACGACAACGAAAGCCTCAACGACAAAGGTATAAAAGTTGGTTGTTATCAAACAAAGAACAATCCCCAATACTTCAAACACAAAAGAAAATTCGTGTTTTCCAGAAAGGACAGCACTGAAGTAAAGAAGTAAGATGGAGAAATTAAGTGTCAAGAAACAAGCAGAACTGAAGAAGATGTCTTCTGAAAGATTAAAGCAGCGCTTGTTAAAGGCTGGTTTTGAAGAAGAAAAGCTGAAAGATATGTCACGTGAAGACATGCTAGAAGCGCTAGCTGAAGTCTGGCTTAAAGAAGAAGCAGAAGAAGAAGAAGGTGCTGTCGGTGGTGCTGTGGAAAAGGTTACTGAGAAACCGCCTGGGCCTATGTCTATGGAGACGATGATGCAATGGATGATGATGACAAGACAAGAAGAGAAAGAAAGAGAGGAGAAACGAAGACAAGAAGAGAAAGAAATGCGACAGGAAGAATTACGTCTTCAAAGAGAGAAAGAAGAGAAAGCAGAAAATGTACGACAGGAAGAATTACGTCTTCAGAGAGAGAAAGAAGAGAAGGCAGAACGTCTTCAAAGAGAGAAAGAAGAGAAAGCAGAGAATGCAAGACAGGAAGAATTACGTCTTCAGAGAGAGAAAGAAGAGAAAGCAGAGAATGCAAGACAGGAAGAATTACGTCTTCAAAGAGAGAAAGAAGAGAAGGCAGAACGTCTTCAGAGAGAGAAAGAAGAGAAAGCAGAGCAAGTTCGTGTGGCAGAACTTGAGTTGCAAAAGCAGCAATTTGAGATTCAATTAGAGCAATTGAGAAGAGATAGAGAAGATGCTGAAAGGAGAAGATTAGAGCAGATGATTGAATTTGAAAGGGCGCGGAAAAGTGACGAAGAGATACGTCAGCAACAGATTGAAGAGAAGAGATTACGTGAAGAAGAAAAGGAAAAAGTACGAATTTCAGAGTTGGAGCGAGCAGAAGAGGTTAGACAAGAAGAACTGAAATTACAGAAAGAAAGCATGGAGAAGGCGGAAGCGGAAAGACAAGAACGTTTAAAGTTGGAACAACAAAAAATAGCATTAAAAGAAGCACAACTCAAAGAGGAGAAACAAAATAGAGAAGCACAAGAACAAAGAAGGCAAGAAGAACGAGAAGAACAGAAAAGGAAACAGGAAGAAAGTGAAACGATGGTTTCGAAAATAAAGAAAATTGGTGATGCCATGAAACACGTGTTACCTAAAATGCCAGACGATATGATGGAGGTGCCATTATATTTCGAAACGGTTGAGAATGCGTTTCGTAGTTTCAACGTGCAAGAACAATACTGGGTGAAGTTACTATTGCCATTGATGACTCCGAAAGCTAGAACTGTTCTAAACAGATTGTCATTCGCTGATTTAGACGATTATGAGATCGTGAAACAGCACTTGTTAAAAGAATTCAAGTTGACACCGAGAGAGTACAGATCGAAGTTTATTGATGCGAAGAAGACAGCTGAAGAAACATATACAATGTTTACAGCTAGGCTGAAGAACTTGCTGAACTATTATGTGAAAAGTCGCAAAGTGGAAAAGAATTTTGAGAAGCTGTTTGATTTGTTAGTGGCGGATAAGTTGAAAGAATCACTACCACCAGGTCCACTACAGTTTGTGTTGTCGAAGGAAGGAACTGATTGTTACGAAGCTAGTGTTGTGGCAGACCTAGCAGACATTCATGTTAATAATCGAATTGGTTTGGCAATTCCGAATAAGACAAGTTTTGGTTTTGTACCCAATGTGACGTGGAATCACCCTTTCTTAATCAACGGCAGCTGGATTTCTGAAAAATGTCACGTGACAGGATCCATAAGCACTGATCGCGTGGTGACTGTTTCGCTGGTTTTCATACAAACAAAAATTACCTAAATAAACTCATTCCGGTGTAACAGTATTGACTTTTGCTAGCTATTTGCCATTTTGACCAGCATTTTCATAGCTACATTTGGACAAATGTCAGCCGCTGGTTTGACATTTCTATATATGTTACTGCTCGGCTGATTATATGTTACTTTTCATTTAAATGAAATGTAATTTTTTTTACTTGAACATCGCGAACATCATGAACCTCACGACGTCACTGCGGTAGTGTCGGTCATATTTCAAGTATTTCCATTTATAAAAACCTGTGACCGGTAGTGTCCACCGTCCCTCTTTAGGGACAAGAATTTCCGTGCTTATATTTCTATATCCCGTCGTCATGAAATTTCCAAAAAATTTCCTAAAACCATCCCAATATCTTTGCTGCCTTTGCAATTCTTCTTTCTCTCTTTGAAGACGTAATTCTTCCTGTCGTGCATTTTCTGCTTTCTCTTCTTTTTCTCTCTGAAGACGTTCTGCCTTCTCTTCCTTTTCTCTCTGAAGACGTTCTGCCTTCTCTTCCTTTTCTCTCTGAAGACGTTCTGCCTTCTCTTCCTTTTCTCTCTGAAGACGTAATTCTTCCTGTCGCATTTCTTTCTCTTCTTGTCTTCGTTTCTCTCTCTTTCTTTCTCTTCTTGTCTCCGTTTCTCCTCTTTCTCTTTCTCTTCTTGTCTCCGTTTCTCCTCTCTTTCTTTCTCTTCTTGTCTTGTCATCATCATCCATTGCATCATCGTCTCCATAGACATAGGCCCAGGCGGTTTCTCAGTAACCTTTTCCACAGCACCACCGACAGCACCTTCTTCTTCTGCTTCTTCTTTAAGCCAGACTTCAGCTAGCGCTTCTAGCATGTCTTCACGTGACATATCTTCCAGTTTCTCTGCTTCAAAACCAGCCTTTAACAAGCGCTGTTTTAATCTTTCAGAAGACATCTTCTTCAGTTCTGATTGTTTCTTGACACTTAATTTCTCCATCTTACTTCTTTACTTCAGTGCTGTCCTTTCTGGAAAACACGAGTTTTCTTTTGTGTTTGAAGTATTGGGAATTGTTCTTTGTTTGATAACAACCAACTTTTATACCTTTGTCGTTGAGGCTTTCGTTGTCGTAGATTTACCAATGATTTGAATGCGTATTCACCAGTCGACGTTGTTTCGAATCCCAGACGTTGTTTCGAATCCCAGACGTTGTTTCGAATCCCAGACGTTGTTTCGAATCCCAGACGTTGTTTCGAATCCTTCCGACGTTGTTTCGAATTCCACCGCTGCTGCCACCAAATATGTCACCAACTCTTTTCTTTCTTAGTTGTGACCTACCTCAAGAACTTTCCTTATCTCTACATATAAATTGCTCAACGTCTTCTAACTGTTTAAGAATTAAATTGACACAGTTCTTTGAATGTTTCTTCTTTCTTTTAACACAGTTATTTCAAACGTACAATCAAAGTTCTTATCAATACAGCTCAACTGTAACTTCTAACATACAGCTCTCTACTGCATTAAAACATCTACTACACTGTATAGTTCAAATTCACTGTCATCAGCAGTTTCTAAGTTTGGCGCGCTAACTGCACGTGTAAAAAGAATCTACCGTCAGCCAATGTTTAGGCTACTTTAGGCCAAGCGCCCACGAGCCGACAGCGCAACTAAGGCCTAAGACTAAAACGCTTAACAATCGATACACATTATATATATATCAACCTAAAGAACACCTGTGCTCATTATATATGCAAAACACTTGTTCACAGTGATGATCAACAAAGTTTAATGCCAGATGGAATAACAGCAGAAATGAGTGAACAAGAGATGGCTGCATGCAAGAATGGTAATCTAAATGAAACGAAAGAGGATAATGAATGTGATGTTGAGATAGGAGATTTGTTTGAAGAAGACGAGAAAGATGAAGAACAACAGATGCAGATTGCAGACGCAAAGAAATTCGAAGAACAGCAGAGACAAGATGAATCATTGAAAGCATGGTGGAATTTAGCGCCAGATAAAGAATCTGAATTCTGCGTGGTAAATGGCTTACTGTACAAGAGATATCGAATATTAGAGCAAACGATATATCAATTGGTGTTACCAAAAGAGCGACGAATGAAAGTGATGGAGTTGGCTCACGAATCAGTATTTGGAGGACATCTTGGAGAAGAGAAAACTAGAGAACGAATAAAGTTGTCTTTTACGTGGCCAAAGATGAGAAGAGATATAGTGAAATTTTGCAAATCATGTGAGAAATGTCAGTTAAAGGCAAGAAGTTTGGTGATGGACAGGGTTCCTATCACTCCAATTCCAAGAGAAGATGTGGCGTTTAGAAGAATTACAATGGATTGTGTAGGACCAATCGAGCCAGCATCTGCTGCAGGTCACAAGTACTGTTTATGTATTGTCGATTCTTGCACAAGATGGCCTACAGTGTTTCTGTTGAAATCATTAACTGCGAAAGCTGTGTGTGATGCTTTGATGGAGTTGTTCATGAACGTTGGTGTACCTTCAGTGATCACAAGTGACCAAGGAACAAATTTTACTGCGAGTCTGACAAGAGAATTTCTGAATTTAATGGGTTGTAGTCCAAGATTTGACACGCCAGGTCATCCAGAGGCAGCTGGACTAGTAGAAAGATGGAACCAAACATTCAAGAAAATGATCCATCATGTAATTGTTGACAATCCAAGGCAATGGCACAAAGTAATTCCGTTTACAGTGTGGGCATTACGAGAAGTACCGAATGCAACTACTGGAATTGCTCCTTATATGTTGGTGTATGGAAAGATTCCGCGTGGACCATTGGCAATTCTAAAAGAAAGTTGGACAAGAGAAATTAATTTACCACCTCATATTGGAATCCAACCAGAAAAGTACTTGAAAGACATGAAAGCAAATATGGAAAAAGCATTACTGTTTGCAGAATCATATTCACGAGAGAAGCAATTACAGTATACGAATCAATACAACAAAAGAGCGAAACATAAAGAATTTGAACCGGGTGAAAAAGTGATTGTGTTGTATCCGACTTCAACAAATAAACTGATGTCACGATGGCATGGTCCATGTACTGTCATACAACGAAGATCAAAGTACTCTTATTTGATTGATATGGGTGACGATTGTCGAAAGATAATTCACGCAAATAAAATCAGAAAGTACATTACAAGAGCAATGAGTTGTGGATTAATCGTTGAAGAAGATGAAGACTTTGGTTCAGTGGTTGAACTGCTGACAAAGAATGACTTGCAAGATGAAAAGAACTCACTGAATCTTGATCCCGATCAGATTAACCATTTAACATTGACTCAACAAAAACAATTGCTGGAAGTACTGAACAAATATTCTGATCGATTTTCTGAAAAGCCTGGACTATGTACATTGGTTGAACATGAAATTGAACTGAAACCGGAATTTCGTGAAAAAGAATTTATGGCTTACCGTATTCCACTCATCTATCGAGCAGAAGTTGAACGACAAATTAAAGAAATGCTTCAAGCCAACATTATAAAACCATCTTCGAGCAGAATGGCAAGTCCGTTGGTAATTGTTAAAAAGAAAGACGGTTCTCTGAGACTTGCCTGCGACTACAGATACATTAACTCGTTCACTGTGGATTGTAAATATCCGATGCCGATTGTAAAAGATGTGTTGCACAAAGTTGGAAAATCAAATGTGATCTCGATTTTTGATTGTCGAAGTGCTTACTGGACTTGTCCTGTTAAGCAAACTGATCAATGGAAAACTGCTTTTGTTACTCATAATGGACTGTACGAGTTTACTCGTGTTCCTTTCGGAATGATCAACTCAGGAAGAACATTTGTTAAAGCAATTAACATGGTTTTACAGCCTATAAATGAATTTGCTGAGCCCTATGTAGATGACATTGCTGTGCATTCAGATGATTGGAAGATTCATTTACAGCATTTAGATGCATATTTAATGCAAATGAGACTGCATAACATTACTCTGAACTTAAAGAAATGTATTTTTGGTAAGAGTGAGGTAAAGTTCATCGGTCATGTGGTTGGTTCTGGAACGATTCAAATGAATCCAGATAGAATTGAAAGTTTAATTAATTTGAAAACCCCAGAAACGAAGAAACAAGTTAAGCAATTGCTGGGATTTTTTGGTTACTATCGACAGTTTATCAAAGATTTTGCACAGATTGCGAAGCCTCTATCTGATTTGACAAGCAAACATGTTTCAGATAAGATTGATTGGACTGATAGACATCAACAGGCATTTAATTTACTTAAAGATGCTGTACGCTCTAAAGTTGTTTTATATGTTTTTGATGTTGGAAAACCTTTTAATTTGTACTGCGATAGTAGTGATTTTGCAGTAGGAGCTGTTTTAACACAGATGGATGATAAGGGAATAGAACGCCCTGTATCATTTATAAGTCAGAAGTTGACTGACACTCAGAGGAGATGGGCAACTGTGGAGAAAGAAGCCTATGCTATTGTTTGGGCTCTAAATAAGTTAAAAGAGATAATAATTGGATCTAAAGTTCACATCTTTACCGATCACAATCCTTTAACTTATCTGACTGAATCTATGTCTAAGTCTGCTAAATTGGTGCGTTGGGCTTTAGCACTGCAAACTTTTGATGTAGAAGTTAATTATAAGAAAGGACGATTAAATGTTGTAGCAGATTGTTTATCTAGATTATAAGATTGTTTATTTTACTGTATTATATAGTATTAAGTTTATTGCGTAATTTAGTACATGATGATTTTGCAAATTTTTAAATTTAATTTGCTCAATCCAAAGAAAGGGAAGGAGGTAATGTGAACAAGTGTTTTGCAGTGTGATTCTTGTTAACGATAACGATAACGAAAATGTTCGTTAACGAAAATAAAATGATTTCGTTAACGATAACTATAACTATAACTAAAAATATCATTAACTATAACTATAACTATAACGAAAATAACAATAACGAAAATTCATCTTTATTTTCGTTAATACAAAAAATAATAAAATACAGCCCGTAAAAACAAAGTTTTTTACTATATCCATCTAGTATCCTATAATGCGTCTTACGAAGCAGTTACCTCTACAAATATATAGTCCGCGTTCATTTTACGACATAGCATGCGTTTAATGAGGCAGCGCACCCGTTTCTGTTGCGGCCAATGGCAACGCTGGCCAATGGCAACGCTGCGTATCGGAAAAGGGGATTCCCCGATTCGAAAAGTTGAGTCCCCGATTCTATAAGCTAGCCTTTTTTGGGGAGCTGAAATTTTGATAGAATGAAGTGTCTGCGAGGGCGAGTCTATCTGCCAAGTTTCATGACGATTGAATGATTGTAAGTGATCGAATTAGTCGTCGCAAGATTTGACTTTTTAGCCTGTGGCTCAAGCAATCAAGATTCCCGCAAGTTAAACTAGATGGATAATAATAAAATACAGCCCGTAAAAACAAAGTTTTTTACTATATCCATCTAGTATCCTATAACGTGTACTCTGAAAATAGTCCGCGTTCATTTTACGACATAGCGTGCGTTTAATGAGGCAGCGCGCCCGTTTTTGTTGCGGCCAATGGCAACGCTGGCCAATGGCAACGCTGCGTATCGGAAAAGGGGATTCCCCGATTCGAAAAGTTGAGTCCCCGATTCTATAAGCTTGCCTTTTTTGGGGAGCTGAAATTTTTATAGAATGAAATGTCTGCGAGGGCGAGTCTATCTGCCAAGTTTCAGGACGATTGAATGATTGTAAGTGATCGAATTAGTCGTCGAAAGATTTGACTTTTTAGCCTGTGGCTCAAACATAGTTACATATATTCAAGATTTCCGTAAGTTAAACTAGATGGATAATAAAATACAGCCCGTAAAAACAAAGTTTTTTACTATATCCATCTAGTATCCTATAATGCGTCTTACGAAGCAGTTACCTCTACAAATATATAGTCCGCGTTCATTTTACGACATAGCATGCGTTTAATGAGGCAGCGCACCCGTTTTTGTTGCGGCCAATCACAACGCTGGCCAATGGCAACGCTGCGTATCGGAAAAGGGGATTCCCCGATTCGAAAAGTTGAGTCCCCGATTCTATAAGCTAGCCTTTTTTGGGGAGCTGAAATTTTTATAGAATGAAGTGTCTGCGAGGTCGAGTCTATCTGCCAAGTTTCACGACGATTGAATGATTGTAAGTGATCGAATTAGTCGTCGCAAGATTTGACTTTTTAGCCTGTGGCTCAAACATTCAAGCAAGATTTCCGCAAGTTAAACTAGATGGATAATAAAATACAGCCCGTAAAAACAAAGTTTTTTACTATATCCATCTAGTATCCTATAAAGTGTACTCTGAAAATAGTCCGCGTTCATTTTACAACATAGCGTCCGTTTAATGAGGCAGCGCACCCGTTTCTGTTGCGGCCAATGGCAACGCTGGCCAATGGCAACGCTGCGTATCGGAAAAGGGGATTCCCCGATTCGAAAAGTTGAGTCCCCGATTCTATAAGCTAGCCTTTTTTGGGGAGCTGAAATTTTGATAGAATGAAGTGTCTGCGAGGGCGAGTCTATCTGCCAAGTTTCAGGACGATTGAATGATTGTAAGTGATCGAATTAGTCGTCGCAAGATTTGACTTTTTAGCCTGTGGCTCAAACATTCAAGCAAGATTTCCGTAAGTTAAAGTAGATGGATAATAAAATACAGCCCGTAAAAACAAAGTTTTTTACTATATCCATCTACTATCCTATAAAGTGTACTCTGAAAATAGTCCGCGTTCATTTTACAACATAGCGTCCGTTTAATGAGGCAGCGCACCCGTTTCTGTTGCGGCCAATGGCAACGCTGGCCAATGGCAACGCTGCGTATCGGAAAAGGGGATTCCCCGATTCGAAAAGTTGAGTCCCCGATTCTATAAGCTAGCCTTTTTGGGGAGCTGAAATTTTGATAGAATGAAGTGTCTGCGAGGGCGAGTCTATCTGCCAAGTTTCAGGACGATTGAATGATTGTAAGTGATCGCATTAGTCGTCGCAAGATTTGACTTTTTAGCCTGTGGCTCAAACATTCAAGCAAGCAAGATTCCCGCAAGTTAAAGTAGATGGATAAAAATATGGACGATTCGACATACATAAATGAGAACGAAAAATGCGATATTTTTATTATGCAATTTGTCAGTTACTTTGGAAACTTGTGTATTCATGAAGCTGAATGCACCCATGCTTCAAAGGCTTTCAAAGCTCTGAGCAAATTGAGAAACAGCGTGTTAATTCGCACAATTTTGCATTCAGCCTTAATTCCTGTAACTAAGTAGTAACTAAAATTAACTAAAATAAAAATCCACTAACTATAACTATAACTATAACTAAAAAATAATGCTAACTATAACTATAACTATAACTAAAATAAAAAACCATTAACTATAACTGTAACTATAACTAAAATAAAATCTGTAAGGAGAATCACATTGGTGTTTTGCATATATAATGAGCACAGGTGTTCTTTAGGTTGATATATATATATAATGTGTATCGATTGTTAAGCGTTTTAGTCTTAGGCCTTAGTTGCGCTGTCGGCTCGTGGGCGCTTGGCCTAAAGTAGCCTAAACATTGACTGACGGTAGATTCTCTACACGTGCAGTTAGCGCGCCAAACTTAGAAACTGCTGATGACAGTAAATTTGAACAATACAGTGTAGTACAGTTGTTTTAATGCAAGAGTTGAGTTGTTGTTATTAAACTGTGTTTGAAGAAAGAAAGAAACATTCAAAGAACTGTGTCAATTTAATTCTTAAACAGTTAGAAGACGTTGAGCAATTTATATGTAGAGATAAGGAAAGTTCTTGAGGTAGGTCACAACTAAGAAAGAAAAGAGTTGGTGACAGCTTATAATTATATGCCTTGTTTAGACACCTTTAAATCGTTTGCTTCTCTCGCTATATATTTCCAATGATCCTTTATCTGGATAAGAGCTGTAATATGCCCAAAACTAATCTTTGTCGGCGGAAACGGCCTATGTTGTCATAAGCTGCCGTTAAACTGGGGATCCAATCTGGATAACTTGTCCCTTCAAGTTTATTAAGGTCAAGCCAACGGCTCTGCCACACTCAGAATGTCGTCGATAACCAGAAAAGTTTGAACATAAAATTTAATTTGGTTGCTCTGTTATAAACGGTTAGTAACTCTTTTCCTTTTTTTATGCCATACTAACGTTGAAAATGCTCAAAATCTTTTCTGCCGAAATCAACGGCCTTTATCGCCTTAAGATGTCGTTAAACTCTTCATCTCAACTGTTTCTCGATCTAATGTACCCATCTGTCCCATCATCTTCGTTTAATCACCAGATAAACTCCGCCGCTGGCCGTACTGTGGTAGTGCCATCCCAAAGCCTGGATAAACGAGGACAATGATCATTGCAGTATTGTCGTCAATGGCCCTTGATGCCATTAGACGACGTTATACTTTGCATTAATAAAAAATAATTTTAACTCCGCCACTGAACGTGCTGTGGTAGTGTTAGTCCTACGCCTGAAGAAAGGAGGAGGGCGACGCTAACTTTTTTATGACACAGTGTCGTTAAACAGCAGCGAACCACCAACCAACTATATTGAGTAATGCAATTAAAAGTTAATGACGAAGTCAAATACTACGCTATGGTTAGACACCTTTAAATCATTTCTTAACGGTGCTATAATAAGAGTTAATTCATTCAGTCGCTAGTAGTCATGGTGAGTGTAGAGCATCTCCTCTTGGAATGCAAACAATAGGGAATGGTTGGTTTCTGCGATGTATCATTTTTCTGGACACCCCTAATGCATATTATTCAACCTATTAGACCTATTATTCTGTCAATGATATGTTTAAGCAGACATTAAGATAAACACCACAGAAAAGGAATACATTATTATTATTATTAAGGATCCTGAGTGGCCGAGTGGGTTGGTGCCTGCTCGTCACGCCGGCGCCCCGGGTTCGCTTCCCGGTCGGGTCGGTTTATCAGAGATTAATTTCTCGGATCTTTACTGCGGGTGGCTCGGTCGCATTATAAACGTGGAGTACAATACAACACACAATACAACACATCACAATACAACTGGGGCGCGGTGGTTTAGGCGTATGTTCGGTGCCTTGCAGCTGGATGGTTGCGGGTTCGAATCCACCTCAAAGTCGCCGCGTAGGGACCCTGGGCAAGTCCTTCACTCGCAATTGCTCATGCGCTTCGGCGTGAAACTCCGATTCAGCGTTCGCGCAGTAGTCGGGAGCGCCTCTGAATGGGAAATCTGGTAGGGGCGCTATAACAAGTGTTCAAATACAATACAATACAATTATTCACCGCCTACTATAGGGCAGTGCTAGTTCCAAGCTTCGATAAAGAGGAGAGGGCGACCGGTGATTCAAATTACGTTCGCCTCGAGCGGAAGCTAAAATAAAGACGATTTCGTTTTCATCGCTGTTCTAGCTTTCAACACGGCGACCTCAAGATGTCTTTAAACAATCAAAAGTATAACAAATATGACCTTCCTCAAACACCTTTAAATTGCATTTTCCCGACGCTATGTATGAGTTAATTTCGTTTAATGACCAATGCACGATTCATCTCCAGGCTGACAAGAAACGACATCTGTCCCGTTTATTTACCGAAACTAATAATTTTTTCAGGTGGTGCCTGTCTCAGGACTGATAACTGGAGGAGGGCAACGCTAGACATTTTTGTTACGACACAGTGTCATTAAACAGTAACTTCACACACAATCGCTAGTCATTTTGAAGGCATTTGACGTGAACGGTTCTTGTTTACCAATGAGTAGGTCTACTAATACTCGAATAATAGCAATTTACAGAGATTATTACAATTGTTGAGTGCGCAGGAAATAGATCGGACTAGTTGGTTAGCCAATCCACAACATAATGTGTCTTAGACCCCAAGACAAGTAGTCTTACATGCAACGCCTGCCATAGTTCGTAAATTATACATTTATGGTGTGCTGACAATCGATGAAATCTTCAAAATTAACGGCAGCGGTTCTAGCAGCCGTAAGATGTCGCTTAACAATCAAACAAGTTCAACGATCAACTCTTGTTAAACACCTTTAAATCATAGTTTTCTGATGCAATATAATCGTAATTTTCGTTAAAACTGTAGGCCTAGCTGGTTATCAAGACCACGAACTGAATGAGAACTGTTAAATATGATCGACGTCAAAGGCCTTGCAGGCTTAAAAGAAGAGAAGAGAGCAGTTCTTTAAGCTAGCATGAGACGCAGCCATTGGTATGGTGTTAGCGACTACACTTTCTTAGCCTTGGCAGTCGATGGCGATTGGTCAGTCCTCTCCGTCGCCGTCTCAACATCCCATTAACAATGCATCGTCAGTGTAGTCGTTGGTTGAATTACGAAGGTGGAACAGAAATCTCGAAACAATTTCTGCCTTGACAGGGACTTGAAACAAACAGTATTCTAACCGCTTGACAGTTGTCAATCAATCAGTAAATAAATCAATAAAGCAATCAATGATTGAATCAATTAATCAATCAATCAGAATAATACATCAAACTATCGATCCAATACGAGATCGTTTCACAAAATAATAAGTCTCGAAAAACGAAACATAAGAAAAACCAATTTTTACATGTTAAATCGAAAAACAATACAATTGTCTGCATTGAATGAAGGTGTCTAAGCAGAGAATTTTATTAGCACGACTTAGACGGATTATTTTTGCGTGGATGCCTTTTGTTAAAGACATTTTGTGGCTCCCAGAGCGTCACTTTACATCCACAGTCAATTGTTTTATGGACTACATACTAGCGATTAAACGAAAATTGCGATTATATATCGTATGAATAATCAATTTAATGGTGTCTAATCAGAACGCTAATTATAGCATTAGTTTCCAGTGTTTAACGACATCTTTTGGCTATCTGTGACCCGCCATCCCAAAACTAGGCGCTTGTCGGCAACGTTAATTGACGAGAAACAAGCCAAAAAGCGCTAATTTTTACTCTTTTGCGCAAATTTAGTTTTCATCAATTTCAAGCGTTAAAATATGTTTAAAACATTATTATTATCCAGAAAAGCCTTACAATTAATTGTTTCTCTAGAAAAACCGAGAGTTTTAATGAACATTGCGTCTATCAATCGCGAAAATAAACATAATTTTGACCGGTTTTCAAAGGGCAGCATTTAAATTTGACTTATGCGAAACCATCAAAGTAACATATCGTTAGAAAGGTCATGGTCTGATCTACATAATGAATCGATCATCATGATTGGTAGAAATTAAATTAACCTACAAAATATGAATAATTAATGTGCACAAAACCCCCAACTGGTTGCCATGCGCGTCACGTGACAGCCTATGCCAGCCGTGATTGGCTAGTTGGGTATTTTCGTTGGCAATTAACCGCGCGATCAGAGATTTTAAAATGGTTGTTGTGCTTTTGGGTTCAATCGTAAGCGGTTTAAGTGGCTTTATTTCAAAGTTTATAATTATCTGTGAAGAACACAACGCAAAGTGGCCTAAATACTGAACGACGCAAACAGGCAGGGCGCCAAAGACGACTGTTTCGCTGATGTTATTGAGAATACGTCATCGATTCTAAAGATTTTATGAGTCAAATCTTTGATCGCGTTTTTCTACAAATATAGTTTCGGTCACTGCTAAACTTTAAAAGCGCACAACTTCGGTTAGGAGCATCATAAATGAATGAATTATAAGTCATTTGAAAGGTCTTACATAGTAGAATCTCATGGAAGAATAAAATAAATTTTGATTTTTGGCGACAAGCGCCTACTTTCGCCGTGGCGGGTCACATTAATTTATTATTATTCTCTACTTTACATTGAAACTGAACATTTTGTGGTTGTGACCTAGCGATGAAACGAAAATCGCGTATATATATGACCAGAATTAGCAATTTAAAGGTGTCTAATCAGAAATTAAGGGCACTATTATTTTCCAGTGTTTAAGGTTTATTAAGGTTAAGAACAAAGGCGTGTTATTAAGCAACCACGCATTGCTTTCTGTTGGGTGTATGGATCCATAGTTTATCAACATCTTATGGCAACAAAGGTCGTTGACGTAGAGAGAAATTATTTTCCCTATTGAGGTGGGGAGGTGGGTGGGTGGGGTGGGTCCATAGAGTAGTGGTAACATCACTGGCATGACGAACAGTAGGATACGAAATCGCTTGCCGCAACCTTCCCAAAGGTCCACTCAGCCTATCATTCGCGAGATGGCGCGTTGAGAAAAATGAGCAGTAGGACGTGATGGACGCCTTGCATGGCTGCCGTCTACACGCTACAGTTAAATTCGACTCCTGTAATAACTTGTGATCACCCGTTCATATAATTATAATTGTAATCATACAGCAGTTATCAGTTTGAATTAATGAAGAATATGATAATTATTATTATTTGATAATATCTATTGTTTAGCGAAACCCTGAGACTGCTAGAACCATCGTGATTCGTCAATTAGACGAAATTTACGTATTTTATAGAGTTTGTATATAGGATAATTTTGTTTAGCCCTCTGGCTACCGAGGTTTTTTTTGTAACACTGGCTACCAAGGGGGGGGGTTACCACCCCCTGGATTTCGTGTTTGGTTTCAACTATCATATCTTGTAATATAGCAATGGATTCAACATTCATTTCTGAACAAATGTTATATTTAGTTGTACATTATGTGAATGCACCTCGAAATAACATCATTTTTAACAACGGAAGCGATAATTAGCGATATTTTATATTATTGCGTACATTTTGTACTTGTTGGATAAATAAATATAAGATTGTGTGTGTTTTGCAACTGATCCATGTATCCAAGAACATTTTAAACATAATAATGCTTCATTTGTAACCATAACCTACAAACTAGTCCATAGTCTGTTTAGTTGTAGCGAAATCTAAAGGCAACATGAAACAAGACTTCACGTTATTGTTCACGGCAGTCAAATATGTCGGTGGTCCTTGGAGTTATTGCAAGTTACTTCGGTTATTTTGTGCGAATGCTTCCTGTAAACGGGCTTCTCACTTCATCTTTAGTATCTGTTTCAGCTAAATATAAGTTCTAAATCTGTAGCTGTTGACAAAGTTTATGTAGAAATATCGGTTTACGTTGTGATTTTGCGATTTTCGCACATATAACGCGTATTATTATTTATTTTTTTTCACTTCCAGTGTTCAAAAGACAAGTAATAAAGCAAGCAAATGTAGCCCTGCATTCTCTCTAAAGAATAGTATAATTGTTTCTCTTCTAGGAAGAAATTTGAATACGATATGGTCGAAAAACTAATGGGGGTGGTATCCACCCTCTGGTACCTCGGCTAAATCGGGTATAACTTTTGAACGGCGTGAGATACCATCATGATGTTTGCCTCAAAATGTGCCCACATGAATCTGCTAAAACGTATGGGGTGGTAACCACCCCCTTTGGTAGCCGAACGGTTAATAACTAATTTTACTTGAAAATTTTCTGTCTGCCAAGAAACAAGACCTTCCCGTTGTTTACCGTCACTATTTAATCACCATTCCTGTTCAGGTGGAGCCAGTCCAAAGCATTATAACTGGAGGAAGGCAACACTAAACATCTTTGTTATGACTCAGTGCCGTTTAAAACGTTACTTCCCACAGCCGTAGTCGTTATTAACGCCAGCATTATACAAGGTCCAGGCTTCGATCCCGTAAACTTTATCATCGCAATTTCTAAGCTGAGGCCGAGGCACCCTGGTAAGAAGATAATTAAGTAGCCTACGCAGACGGTTGTCGTCTTGTGATACCTGTTGCAAACAGCTGGACAGATAAGTCCGAGATGGGGCACTTATAGCAACATGGACTGAGACATGTAATCTCACACTGAATAACGGCAAGGTCCAAGAAATGGTGTTGCACTGGTCAAGGACAGATCTTCGGGATGACCAACCAAGTACAACACCAGAGCTGGCAAGAGTTGACAGCATGAAAATACTGGGAGTAACAATAACCGAACACCTCAGCTTCGATTCACTTTTTAGTAACATTGGCATCAGGGCCAGACAGTCGACGTACACAATCCGGGTATTGGCCGCCCATGGACTAACCGGACCATCACTGAATGACGTTGTTCGAGCCACTATCATGGTGTCGAGGATTATTCACTCGACCCCCGCATGGTGGGGGATTCATTGGTCGAGAGGGTCGTTAAAGACTCCAGGCAGTATTCAGGAGACTGGTCAGAGCACATTCCCGACTCTCAACAAATCTTCGAACAGCTGCTGAGTCAGTGCATTGACTCCCGTCTGTTCTCAAAGGCCGTTGCCGTCGACAGAAATTAGTTTGGCATATTACAGCTCTTAATAAGAAAAACATAGGTTATTATTTTATTTATTAATCCAAAAGACGTCGATAGGATGAATTATTTTGAATATTTCTCACAGTTCTTTATAAAATTAGTTGACATCCAATCAGCTTTGTTGGTTAGTTAGTTGCCGTTTAACGATATTGTGTCGTAGCGAAGATGAGTAGCGTCGCCCTCCTCCTTTTCTAGGCTTGGGACTGGCTCTGGGCACTAGGGCACGGACAGGATATGGCGGAATTCTTCAATAGGTCCCCGTGTCCAATAGCAGAGTAGTTTCAATTTAACGAGACTCTGTGGTAAAGATAATTAGCGTCGCCCTCCTCTTTCGTCCAGGCTTGGGACTGGCACTGCCAGAGTACGAGAAGTGGCGGAGTTAAAATAGCAGAATCGAGTCCAATTTTTATATACAACTGGTTGATACTGTTTAAAAAAGACTAAAATAATATTAGCCTAAAATTCCGCAACCATGTTCCATAACTATAATTATAGAAACGTTTAGGCCTCTTTAACTTAAAGGTGTCGAAAGTCTGCGCTTTTAGCAATCGATTACTTTGTCCCTTAAAGCCTAACTGTGACGCAATCCCTTGATTGCCTATTTGCAAGAGTTTTGAATGTATAATTTCTTAGCCTAATGGTGCCATTGAATGTCTCTGGCTACCTACGAGAGCTTTGCTGTCCCAAGGCTTATATTCTGCTGGAGGGCTAGTGTGGCTGGCAGCGGAAATCTTTGTTCTGCGTGTCGATGTAGATAGATTTCGTTTATTAAAAATACTAAGTTGACATACCGCAACTTGTTTACATGGGATAATGAAGGTAATGAAATTAAAAACTATAAGTTTATGCCTTTAGTCAGATTGAGTTAAATCTTAAAATCACCGAAATAGTCCGAAATAGAACCCTAGAGATGAAATTGTGGTCATCTTTTTTTGGCAGTTCAAATTCATGAGGCCTAGGGCGCAGAGCATATGGCCTACGTACGGTCGGAGGAAAGAGGCCTCTAAGCACATGTTGAAAGTTCCGGTTGACCGCTTGAAGGAGTCTAACGTCTGCATCTGTCAACTGCAGTTCCCTTTGAACGCATGGAATAACCTTCCTTCAGATCTCCCTGTTCTTTTAACAATAAGGACTCCGCATACAGTTTTTTACACCTTTAATTATCAGTTGAAATCTCTTCTTTATCGCTGGAGTTGGTCTGGGATCTCCCCTAAGTACACTTACGAGTCATTACTAAAATCATCTGAATATAGGAATGACCGGACGAATTAACGAAAGAATCAAATGAACGCTCTATAAATGTACTATTTCCATTAGATCAAATTTACAAAGATTTTACAGACATTTTTTGTAATCTTAAATGGTAAAATATATGAAATTTCAAATGAGCGTTTATACGGTAACATTACAATTTTGCACACCTTCTCTTATGTTTCACACGAAGGTATATGAATCCCAAAATTAGACATTATTATTGGTTTTGTTTCTAGTCGTAGAGAGCAACTGCAAAAAATGTAAGGGGAGCTATCTGAAACTGCATTATAAGCGGGTGCGATTAAAACATTAAAGAACTCTACCACAGGAAATAGTATCTGCGCCAAGCTGCCATGGAACACTTTCAAACAGTAAGTGAACAGTTGGACGAAACTATAGCTTTCTCGTCCTCAACGAAATCCGCTGCACTTCTCCTCTCTCTCTCTCTCTCTCTCTCTCTCTCTCTCTCTCTCTCTCTCTCTCTCTCTCTCTCTCTCTCTCTCTCTCCCGTAGTTTGAGCTTACCCACATAGGTCTATGGATGGTTAGCCCTCCAGCAGAATATAAGCTTTGGATTAGTATGTATATTTGGTTTAGGTTACATGGCATAATACTTTGTATGTTTATATAGTTTTCTTATGTAGATTCGATCACAGGTAAGTACAACGTTAACAGCTTTTACAACCATAGGACGTCGCTAAACAATCAGAACGAAGGTTAGTACACCATGTTAAACACCTTTTATCTGGAGATTGCCGCTGCTATAATATAAAAATCATTTTCGCTCAAATTCATTTCATCGTAACAATCCTGGGCCATCGTTTTCGTTGCATTGTATCAACACCCATCGCTGATAGATATCAAGTTTAATTTGTACAGAGACTGAGTTACGTCTGTGTTTGGAGACGAGGGTGAATTTACATTAGAGGGATGGGAAGCATTATGGGGCTGCTACCGTCTGGCTTCTTAAATAGTTGCAGGAAGACAGATCCAGGCACGTGGGCCAACAACCCGAAAGTAATGATCGCTTCTTTTAGATTTAGTTCCTCGCGCAAATAGACCAGCGGATTTAGCTGATTTCAGCCGCGAACTATTAGGGTCGTTAACTTTACCCTCCCCGATAAAGACTCGATGAACTTTATCACAAGAATGTTACATGTATATAGAAACGTATACTAACAAACTCAACCATATGTAGCCATACTGTCAATTGTCACTGTTCATCTAACGCGTTTACCTGTTTTTAAATAAACGAATATACAATTATACATACATACATACATCCGATAGAAGTTTGATATCTGCGTGGTAGCGTGGTGCGTAGTTGCTCGAATATTTATAGCAGGAAAAGTTTGAATATGACGCTCTCTTAAATTCTGAGCCAATGAAGCTGACCTTGTATGGCGGTTGTTATGGTCAAACATTTTTAATCCTATGACCAGACGAGCAGCAGCGTTGATGACCGCCTGAAGCCGAATTATACTGTGCTGTGGATAGCCAGCAAAGGCGACATTGCAGTAATCGATTCGACCTAGGATTAAACTTGGCAAGAGATGGCGAGTCACATCCAGAGTGAGAGACGGAGAAACAGACCTCAGCTCTCCTAGGATTGTTATTAAACTCTTCCTCACAAATCCTGTGATGTGTTTTGTCGTTGATTGGTCTCTGAGAACGAGCACCAGAGGAATTCTGACTTCAATGAATTCATCTGCAATCGATTGCATTTCATTCAGTCAATGATGTCACTGATGCGGTTCATTGAGACGAACCACAGATGCTGAACATGGGAGAAATCAGGAGACGACAGAAGCCATAGACCTATGAGTCATCCGCGTAGAGATGATCATTCAGACCGCGTTTGGATAATATTATGGTTAAGATGTCAACAGCATAAAGGACGAAAAGAATGGGCATTGAGGAACGCCAAAGGTGAGGATAGACGCTGTGCAAGACAAGACGGACACATTGCTTCTGCCAGTCAGGCTGGACATCATCCACTCTTTGGCATAGTGGAAAACCTACCAAAAGATAGATGTTGTCTCCGCAGCAGAATGATCTGTCTCTAAAACGAGGCTAATAAAATGCAGTCTCTAATGTTTTATAACCATGGCTGCCTCTCAGGCTATATTAACAGCTATTTCTTCAGTTCTTCTTCTATGGCCTTAACGTTGACGTCGATAGAAATAAAATTAATGTGACAGTTCTCACAAGAATGAAATGGAAAATATTATCTAAAGATTGAATAAAAGTGACGATTATATTGCTTTAGAAAACTTTTATTTAAAGGTGTTTAAACAGAGTTCTTCTTTGTACCTGTTTTGAGTGTTTAGTGACATCTTACGGCTGCTAGAACCACTGCCGTTAATTCTCAAGATTTCGTCGAATCTCAGCACTCCATAAATGCATCATTAGCGAAGTATGGCATACGTTGCAAGCTAAACTATCTGGGTCTACTTCAAAGTGTATGCAAGTAATTAAACGGTTAATTAAGCTACCGTTTAACGACGCTGCGCAGTAATAAAGATTGGTTTCGACCTCCTTCTTTAAACTTGCTTCGGACTGGCCCCACCGGAACCCGGCAGTGGTGGAGTTATCCAAATAAACTTTATATCGATTTTTAAACGACTCTGTGCTATAACAAATAATTACGATTAGTGTCATCCTCCTCCTCCTGTTTCCAGCATTTGGACTGGCAATAGCAGAGTACGGGCAGTGGCGAAAGTCAAAAGACCTATGCACCCGTTTCGCATATTATTTATAACGTCGAAGTCTTGGTAGCCAAAACATGTCGTTAAACGCTGACTTATAATATTAATATTATTCTCCATTTACTATTCGGTTCTATTTAGGCGATTTTGAGAACTTGCATTCCAATGGTTTTCACTAGAAACTTTCTTTTAATCTCAAGTAACTGCGGCCATTCTGGAAGCCATAAGTGACGTGGTCTATGAGAAGGTACCCAGTCTCCCAAATGGAGTTATTGACGGATTTGAATACACAGATAGATAAGGAAAAAAATGACACAAAAATGAACCTGATAGCATAAGTAGTTTCTGAGATTTTGCATTTTGACTGACAGTAACTCGTTCGGTCGAAATTTGTTAATTTCTGAGAAAAAACGAGTTGAACATGATGCATAGAATTGGAAATGCAATTCTATAAACAAAACACACATGTTAGTTTCATGAAGCGTTTTCAAACATTGCTAACAATAATACTAACAGAGTAACAAGGGGAAGAAATTTTTTTGCACACTACAGTCACCATTTTTAATTTTTTTAGTAGGATTGAAAAGGTACCCAGTCTGTGTTCATTGATTACATTGTCTTTATAATGTTAATACTTATTATTAATGTTCAATTATAGTAGAAGAAAAGTAATTATTTCTAGTACTGTGATGATTATTGGATTTTGATTAAATTTTCCTTTTTGTACTTTATGAAATCAAACCAAATTTAGGTTTCCGTTAGCAAAATCTGCAAAAACAGTGAACAAAAATAATGAAGCAAGTAAATTAGCAAGACTAGTAGCACGACTTATACTAATACGAATAAGAAGACTTCACTACAGCTTTGTGGGTGAGGCGTTTGGATCTGCTTTTCGTTTAGGACAGGCAGGCTGTCCCCGGATTACTCTATTTATATGTCCAGTTTCACCACAAAATGAACATGTTTGAGGCTTTCGTTTTGATAGTGGCAGTACAATTGGAACATCTTCTGATTCTGAATCTGACATCTCTGTCTTCTTTCGCTTGCTTGTGCTCTGTTCTTTTCTAGTTTCAGCGAATGTATGTCGCCGACACTGTGGCTTTGGACAAATCACTTCCTGTGCTCTGGATGGAACTAAATCACGTATTTTTTCGAACAAATACCATTGCCGATCTGGGTTTAATCCGACTGGCTGAAGTACAGCTGGTTCTGAGTTATCGGTTTGTTCAATATCAACCAGCAAGGTGAATGTAATTTCATTTGAACCTGAGAATTCTCTGCATTGAACCTCTCCTGGTTTATCTGACGAGAATACGAAATGGTGAAATTTTTTTAGATTTGGTATAGTTTTCCATTCACTGAATTTGGTATTCCAGTCAAATGATTGAATATAAACATCTCCTAATTCACTGCCAACAACAACTGCTTTGTTCAGTTTTGTTATGGGAGTGCTGTCTTCTATTGATTGTGCAAATTCCTGGGCAGTGCAAATTTCTGTTCTGCGAAACTTCGACTTGATGACGCCGAATCCACCATCTGGCGAGAACTTGGTGTGACCGACAGGAAGGAATGATATCACGATCTTTTGGTTTAGTCCAACAATGACTCGCCAGCACAAGTAAGCCATCACTTTATTGTTCTTATTCTGTCCCACGCAATTGTCTGCATGTATGAATAATTCTTTTTCGCCCAAGTTGTAATTTTTCAGGTAATAATGAACATAGCTAATTACCGTGTTAGCTCCTTTTCCAGTCTGAACTGCTTCTGGGATCACAAAGTTGACTTGAACATGTGCTGCTTCATTCTGAATGCCAAATATGCCTAGCTTGTAAGGTGTTAGGAAATATATTGGACCTGGTTGGTCAGGAAGATTCGGTATATGTACCTGCTGGGCATAATCAAATGATATGTGAGTGTCGCCATTGAAGGTACACGGCTCATAGTTGGACAGTTTTTTTGTTGGGTGATTATTAAAACTGGTTCGAGAACGTTCAATTGATTCATTGTAAACATTTCGTTCAACTTTAACGTTCGTTAAATGTGCCATAGATTTCTCAATACGTTCCATTTTTTCATCATCACCCAAGTTCGACATAAAGTTCACTTTGACAATACTCTGTTGACAAACGAGACACAAATCGGTTCTAGGGCGTTGTATAATGATATTTGGTAAAGTTGATTTCCAGATTCGTTTGAACGTCGATTCTGAAACTGCATTTCTCATTTCACCACAACTGCATTTGTACATGGCATACAAGGAGCGCTTACTGTCGGATGACGGCAAGAGCTTTAAAGTTTTGAAATCATCTTGATTAATACTTGGGATTCTTCCTGGAAGAACTAAGGAATTGTTCTCTGCATAATTTTTGAGGAAAGTAATTACGTTTTCAACATCGGAATAAGACAATGATTTGCAGCTGACATGGCTGTTGCCATGTTGAAATGGTGCGATGCCAGTTGTTGCAACTCTCTTTATCAAAAGTCTTAATCTCTTTCTCCCGATACCATGCAAGAACAGAAATGTGTTACGGCATACAGAATATCCATGAAATTTGTATTCAATTAATTTTTTCTTTCTCTCACCCATCCCTACTGGCGACCGATGCTTCTCCATCAGCTTGTCATCTAAGTGAATTAAGGCATTCAATTCTGCAGCTATTGTATCATTTAATTTATTTTCGTGGTCACAACGGTAATCCAATTCGAAACACTGTAGCCTGAAATCAAGAATTTCACTTGCACCGAATTGCACAATACACGGTTTATGTTTGAAAGCTTTTCTACAACCGCACCCTTTTTTAATGAATTCCTGAACAATTTTCATATCCTCAGACACAATCAATCCCGGGAAAAAAGTTTCAATCAATGCTGAATTGTTGTCCTCTTCAAAAACCCCAAATGACTTCCTACTCTTGTTCGCTTGTGACGAGGGTACCTGCTCGGTTGACAGCAGGGTTCCATCTTTCTCTAGTGACGAGGGTACCTGCTCGGTTGACAGCAGGGTTCCATCGTTCGCTTGTGACGAAGGAACCTGCTCGGTTGACAGCAGGGTTCCATCTTTCTCTTGTGACGAGGGTACCTGCTCGGTTGACAGCAGGGTTCCATCGCTCTCTAGTGACGAGGGTACCTGCTCGGTTGACAGCAGGGTTCCATCGCTCTCTAGTGACGAGGGTACCTGCTCGGTTGACAGCAGGGTTCCATCTTTCTCTAGTGACGAGGGTACCTGCTCGGTTGACAGCAGGGTTCCATCTTTCTCTAGTGACGAGGGTACCTGCTCGGTTGACAGCAGGGTTCCATCTTTCTCTAGTGACGAGGGTACCTGCTCGGTTGACATCAGGGTTCCATCTTGCTCGGTTGTCGTCAGAGCGTCATTGTCTTCGTCATCATCGCTACAGTCACTGTCAGTTTCTACGCCACGATCAGTGAAGAAATCGTGTAAGGCATCGCGAGCTTCTACGGCATTCAGATGTAACCCGGACTTCCTTAACTTATTCAGCATCGATGCTACTGCAGCATCTTCCATTATCTGTGAAAAGATTATTATAGTATTAATAATAATATCAGCATGTGACAATAATAAATAATGTGTGTGTTTCCACTTGGACGAGGGCTTATGACAACATTGGCCGTTGCCCTTGCAAGAAATTTGATCATTGGCATTAATTTTTACTGCTACTGTGCCTGCCCATCCGGGACTTTTGTTTGGCGTAATATATAATATTATTGTCACATGCTTATAAAATTATTCATTAGATATTCTGCAACGTGATTGGTACATGGTACAGCTTGGACTGTTGCCAGAGACTAGTAAAATAATGGCTTGCTGGTTCATATTAAAATTTATTTTCCCTTTATTGTTAATTAATAATAATTTCTTACTTTTCGAAGTATAGGTAATCACGTTATTGGATATTAACTGAAAAGGTACCCAACCCACATAACAGTTTATCACTGCTGTTTGTATTATTATCCGCCATAGTTCTGCGAAGAAAATGCTAAAATTAATCGAAAAAGGAATAATAACAGTCTCCTTACTGTACTAGACCACTGTAGATTACTAATAACTCCACTGAAGCACATGAGCAGTTCGGTTGTCGGCCAAATTCAACCTTGAAACAACTTCTTTGCCTTTTAACAGCATGAAAATGAACTTCGGAAACGAATTAAACGCAACACGTAGTCTATTGCACAACAGGAAGTAGTTCTTCCTTGGTTTTTATAGCGCTGAAATTTTGCTTAAGATTGGGTACCTATTCACTAAAATTATTAAAACTGTCGTTTCGCCGAGGTGTAACTGGAAAAAATAGTTCTTTCTTAATTAATTATGTAGAAGAATAATAATAGTACGGATTACTGAATTTTCGTTTTTAGTCAACTCTGACACATGCAATGCTTAACAGTGATTTTACTCGATAACTGTGAAGGGAGACTGGGTACCTTCTCATAGACCACGTAGTATTTATTATTTTATTTGTTTTAACGTTTAGCGGAATCTTAATAAATAATTTATTTATTAAGATTCCGCTAAATAAAACAAATAAAATAATAAATACTATTTCAACACCCTTAAATCATATTTTCTAAGGCTATGTAATCATCATTTTTCGTTCAATCTGTGGTCTGGTCCATGCGTTAGTTATTCTTATCGCCTTCAACGGCCTTTGAGGCCATAAAAAAGAAAATAGCAGCTAAGCTAGCCTGAGAGACAGCTATTGGTATGAAGTGTTAGCGACTTCATTTTCTTAGCCTTGGCATACGTGGTCGGAAAGCCTTTTCTCTCCCTCGCCGTCTCATCTTCCCACTAACAATACATAGTTAGTGTAGTCGTTGGATAGAGGACGAAGTGGAGCAGAAATCTCGAAACAAATCTCTGCCTTGGCGGGATTTGAAACATACAGCACTGTCTCGCACCATAAATAGTCACCAGTCAATATATCGATCATTCATTCAATAAATAAATAAATCAATGAATCAATCAGAATAATACGTCAGACTTACGAATCAATAGGAAATTAATTTGCATGGAATAAAAAGTTTCCAATCACAGAGTAATACATGTACAACTGCCTGCATTGAATCCAATATCTGTTGCTTTAGCAGCAAAAAACCATGCATTCGAAACTATTCTCTCATCAGTCCTTTCGTTCTTGTGGGAGTAATGGTTATCCTAGATTGGTCATCATTGATTTGTACAGGCAAGGAAATTCACGATTTATATCTCTTGTTAATTTGTTTTTGTGTTTATACTGGATACAGTTAATTCATTTTGATTGGAGAATTTCTGTTCGAAAGTGTTTCAAGTAAGCGCATTTCCTCTTATGTACAGTTTGCTAGCAAATGGAACGTAATTTCAAATATGTTACCTATAGGGCCCTACCTGAACAACTTTGGAAAAGAAAGTTAAGTCGCTAACTTCTTATATCTAAGCAAAGCATCTAGGGCTGATCTTAAGGCGATCTTTGTCCTCCTCCACTTTTACTACGATGGGTCCATGCCTATATTATCTGTGCATTGATTACTGTAACTTGCTATTTGTCGATCCTACGAAATCGCGTTTGTCTCCACTTCAATCGGTGTTAAACACAGCTGTTCTCCTGAGCGTCCGCCTTTCTCAATTTTCACATATCTCGACTTTCATGACTGACCACTGATTCATTTGTAGGTGCTACATAAATGTTTTAGAATTACAACTTGTGGCTGCTACGGCCAATTGCGTCGACATTCTCTCCAATAACTATGTTTAACGGCAACCGATTGGATTGGATCCTCAGTTTAACGGCAGCTTATGACAACATAGGCCGTTGCCGCCGACAAAGATTTGTTTTTGGCATATTACAGCTCAATTGGCAACCGATTAAACAAAAAACGAAAATTGCACCTTCATAGCGCTGGATGAAGTTGATTTAGAGGTGTCTAATCAGAGATCTTATTTTATAATGATAAATAATAAATTATTCTTCTTTCTCAATTCAAACTGACAAGTACGCAATATGATTACAATTCATAGTATGAACGGATTATTACAAGTTATTACATGAGTCGAATTAAACTGTATGGCTGCCATGCTAGGCGTCCATCTGTGCTCCTGCTCATTTAACCAGCGCCGCCTTGCGAATGACAGGTTTTGCGAGGATATCGGGTGTCTCTTCACATCAGTTTCAGTATTATTATCATTGATCTATCGACCCCTCTGTGATATGATTGTGACTGTATAGCATCCAGGGTTTTAATTACATCATGGCGCAGTTCAAAGTAACCTTTGTAGATAGAAAGTCCTGGAATACCGGAGTTCAACGGGCAGCGCATTCCAAACCATTGGATCAGATGCACCGAATGTTCTTCCAGCGTCGCGGTAGCCTTTACCGATCACACCAGGTCGTAGCTCTTTTCCGAACGCAATCGAGACCGACTTAGGGATGAAGATTCTGGCACACGGTCTTTGGCTAAATACGGTAGCGCCATTCCGTGAACTTAAAGAAACTTATAAACTAGTTACATTGAAGGCAATCCTCTTACGAACGGGCAAACAGTGGAGTCCTCGAAGTACAGAGGTGATGTGATCAAACTTCCGAACCCCTGTAATAAACCTGGCTGCAACATTCTGAACACTCGGCAACTTCTCGAGCATCAGTGCGCTCACGCCGTATAGCAGGCTGTTGCAGTAGTCCAGTCGACTGCTGCTGAGAGCGTGGTCAGACTCTTTCTTGAGTCCAGTGACGGGGATGTTCATAGCTGTCTGATTTAAAATAAACAGGGCCACAATTTTAGCAATTTTTAAGTTGCACTAATTTCTGTGAGGATTCACTGTTTTGTCCTCTTAGGCCCTATTTGATTTTAATTTGTGATTTTGTTTATTTTTACCAATCCAGCTTTTATTTAGTCTACAAATTCCGTAACAGCAAGTAAATTTAATGGCGTCTCTAAAGAAATCAAATGGGGTTTGGAACCCTGAATCAGAATTTGTTAAGACAATGCGGTGAATAATGTCAACAGGTCTGTTTTGAACACCTTTATGTTGATTCATTTTGAACCGGGAGAGAGCTACATTTATTTACGCGCCGCGAGATAGTCGAAATATAAGATAATAATTATAACAAAAACAAGTTATCAAAAGAAATGAGACAAATAAAGTGGGCAGAAAAGTCAAACAGTTTTTGAGAGCAAAAAATATGTCTTATTTATAACGTTTACAAGAAGTGATTTAACCCTTTCGTTACTGCGCACGTTCCCAGGCGCCGTACGGGGGAATTCTAGGGAAAATATGAGATTATGTGAAAATAGTGAAAATTACATTATTTTAGCTATTCAGTTAAACTAAGTTGGAATTATTGTTTTTTACATTTTTCAATGAGTTTTTCCTATGGTAGGCCTATGTATGTCCGTCTGTCTGTATGTGTGTGATCACCAAGAAAAACGAAATAAGCAACAAAACGTTAACGTTTGTTTCAAACCAATTATTGATGCATCACTCTTAGATTGCATGTCGTCAGTAACCGAACGTAAGTCTGAACAAATGTTTAGTGATCGCTTACTGCAGGCCGTTCATCGTCAATTTCAGCGTCAACGTCGGATTGTTCAGAATTACATTCATCGCCGTCTATAACTTCTAACTCATCTACACCTAAATCTAACTCTAAATCGTCTTCATCACTGTCTTTATCGTTAAAAATTTCCTTCAAAACGTCTTCACCAGTCATACGTCTTTTCGCCATTTTTACCTTGAACAATCGACGCTTGCAAATGTGGTCTACGTGAAAAATTTCCATAGACAAATATTTTTACAAGAGAATAATGTTCAGACCATCGTAATATACGGTTATATCACCCACGCAGCATACTGGGCCTGACTATAAGCTACAGGTTGTATCCCCGTCGCGGCGACGGGTGCAGTACAGCAGATGGGTTTGGTAACCCGTCGGCGCGACGGGTCTAGTAACGAAAGGGTTAAAGGTGTCCAATCAGATACCGGTACATCTGTTTTTTTGCTGATTGCTAGTATCCAGTGTTAAATGAGATGTGATGTTTAGGGCCATAGATGGCAATTACTTAATTTTTCACAACAGGGACGGCCTTTGTTGTCATGTGATGCACGTAGTTAAACTAGATCCATCCATCCATCCATATATTCTTTGTTTAATAAGATCGAATGCTTATCGAGATGTTTCGGCTATGCTAATTTTTAATTTTGTATGATAGAAACTTTTGGGGCGACACCATCTCGAGGAGATCTTTACTTATCTAGACTATGCGGCAGGGTCTAAAAAAAGTGCGTTTTAGGACACAAAGTGTGCAGTTGACTTGTCAGGAGTGCAACTCAATCATAGAAACGTGATATTTACAAAACCGACCATTTCTCCAAATGATCGCAATTATCGCCCACTGATCGACGTCACGAGATGTCGCGGCGTTCATCACAGCAGTAGCAACGACAATCTATGCAATACGTGTAACTGCAAAAACGAAAATCAATGCGACAACAACAATATAAATAACAACGAAAATCAATGCAACAATTACAGAAACAACAACAGCAACAAAAGCATTAAAACAACAATAAAGAAAATCAGTGCAACAACTATAACTGTAACAATTGACGAAAATCAATGCAGCAGCAACAACAACAATTTCGTAAATAGCTCATACAACGCCAACAACGCCAAAAATCACTGCCACCACAAACCAATTTTTAAAACGAGACACAGTCAATAAGTAAATCTCTAAAGCAAAAAACAAAGAACAGCTTCTGTTTCATAGAGAAGATGATTATCGTCGCCCTCCTCATTGGTCGATGTTTTGGACAGGCACCAACACAATATCATACAGTAGTAACAAGTAGAAAACGATATATAACCCCGTTTCCTCGGATGAGGCCGAAGAAAAGGGAGCTCTGCATGAATTCTAAAAATCAATGACAGTCAACATAATTATGATAGTTTAAAACGTTTTAATTAAGTCGTGTTTTTAAGGTATCCAGGTGCAGAGTTTAAAAGTAACATAGCCTACATACACACATCAATACATGCACAAATACATACATAGGGCCTAAATACCAACATATATAAATGCATGCATACACACTGTGCTTACATATATTTTAGCATGCATTCACACAACAGTACATGGACTACATACGTATATAATTCTAAGAACTAACTTCTATCGCACCGGTGTCTATTGCACATGGCATCAATCGCTGGCACACCAACACCAACCCGTAATCTTTCAACATAAATTGTCTATAAATCTGAAAGAAATTAATTTTCAAGTGAAAACCCCCACCCCAATATCTGTTGGGTCACGGTAAAATGCCAAAAAACTCATAGGATTTCCATAAAAATCATAGTATCATTATAGCAACAACATTATGGGAATTTTCTTAAAGAATTCCACCCAAGCCGAGAGTTTAAAAAAGTATCCACGCTAGAGGGGTTACCATAATATATACACAAGAAATGAACATCATACTGCCAATCCAGTCATGTTAATCAATAACATTTGGCAACAGCAGTGCGAATGACGCGCAGTCTTTCTTATACAGACGTCCATTTTAGACCCGAAAGTAGGTCAATGTCATCGATCCGTGTAATTGGACTGCGTCTTTGTTGTTAATGACTGTGTGTGAACTGAGTGTAGCCTCAATCAGAGTCTTGAATCAGCCATGCATTTATGCTTGCAAAGTAACAGCCAGAGCCTCACATCAAGCTCTGCTTCATGTGTGTTTATACGCGCAGTGAATGTGTTTGGAGACTTACACCACAAAGCTCAGAAGGCAGTTTGATTCCTTTAAAAAGAAGTAATGCTATTGCCTGTTGAATTGTTTGTTTTTCTGGGGATATGGTTATCCGCACGCTTTCTTCTCCGGTGGTGGAATGCCCCAGAGAAAGTTAAGCGTCGTTATCCTCCTTCTCTTCCATCTCTACCATTGGTTGGATCTCTACCGTTTCTTCGAGGCTTTAATAACATCGCCGACTTTTTCATGAGAAAAGCAGATCGACTTGGACCTATCTTTACATTTAGAGCAGGAAATAAGTAAGTAGCAAACAATATAATTATTTTTCAGCTACCCTTGCAATTAAGCACAAGATGACAAATTCTTAAATCATGGGCTTGAAAGAAATTCTTGTTTATTTAAATTGCAGAGACAGCCATCAAACAATTCGACGCTGAAGTCGCTACGTTTGCTCAAAGTTTGTGTCTGTTTTGTGAGTCAGTAAGCAAATTCTTTGTGCAGACGAAGACGAGTAAAACTGTTCATTATCGCCGGAGTTGGGCTGGGAGTGCTTCTGAGTAGGTTATCTTGGATGGGCGCCAAATAAGTCACCTGAATGAATGAATGAATGACTGAGTCATTATACTCTGTCTCTTAGTTGTCAAGAACGAGCTGAGGGATCGAAAATTTGACATTTTTTGTCAAAATCTAATGTTGTTAGTACGCTGCACACGAAACAACGCTCAGGTGCTTTAGTTTAGCGAATCACCGAATACCTTTTTAGGGATAGAAGAAGAGCTATAAGGTTGAGCCACCAATCCCTCTGACAACGAAAACACTTACAACACTCATTCACTCATTTGACCCGTATGTAACGCATTCAAGTGTACTTAAAATCTATACGTTTTAGGCTTGTCCTAGTTCTGAATAGCAAAGAAGTTATCGAAGATGCACTCATTAGCCATTCTTCTGCATTCTCAGGAAGAAGCCCACTCTACACGGAAACCGTTGTCAATCCCACCAGTAAAGGTCAGAATATAAAAACATTGTTTAGAGTCATTGATGAAATTCATCTCTAAACCGAAAAGCAATTGCAGTCCAGCCAAGGAGCGCATATGATCGCCCCAAACTGTTTTTCAAAAATAAACAGCCGTTTCTGAAATGAAAGAAATAGTTGACATTCGAGTTTCCATCTTTCGTTTCCAAAGTTACAAGACGATCAAAAGTTATTTTAATTACAAAAAGGTCAATTTTAGAGTAAAAATCATTGTCTGAAATTGACCTTTTTGTCCTTTAAATAACTTTTGATCGTCTTACATTTGGTATCCTTGTTTCTTATCACAGGTAGCTCTTTTTCAAGACGAGAAATGCAAGAAAGAATTAACCAATTTCAACAATTATTGGCTGAGATCTGATCATTTGTCTTTGATTTTTGCTAGATTTCGGTTATTTTGACCTTGAAATGACCTTGAATGACCACGAATTTAGTATCTATATTTTACCTGATGTAGCTCTCATTGAGATAAACATAACAACTTAAAGTTCTTCGAGATCAGACTCTTCGTTAATTTTTTGTTATAAAAAGAATAAATCGACAATAGACCCAAGTTCCAAGATCCGAGCATGGGCGTCTTCGGTTCTCGGGACTTAGGTAGGGTATGTTCAAGGGCTTTGAGGGACCTCAGGATAACTTTTTTAAATTCTGTAAAAAAAATTTATAGACAATAGATGAATAGAATAACGGAAAAAACTTGAGTATGGGTGTTTTCTGCGATTTGTCATTTTTCTGGACACCCCTAATGTACGTATAACAGTAGTCTGCTGTATTTGCATCTCACATGACATTGAGCATTACTTTGTTTTGATTTGGACTTTGAAATCAAAAATTACATGGAATTTCTTAAAATAAATGAAAAATTAAGGTGGCATGGCTATTCTAGAATCAAACTGTGTAACATAAATCAAAATGAAGCAAAAATAAAATTTGGGCAAAAACGGGTTAACAAAAAACCTAAGCCTTTAACCCTCTAAGGGACAAAATTTTTTTCTCTCTGCAAAATGTTCAAAACTAATACAAATACATTGTCTAGGATTCTCCTGTCAAGATAATGTAGTTTATTTTATGTTTAGTAGTACACATTTACAGTATGGTCTCTTTTATTTTATGGGACAGATATGTCCCATTGTCCGTTAGGCAGTAAAAGTACATTTTTGTGCTGTGTTGGACTATGTTGATTAAATGTCAGAATATGATCATGAACCATGTAGCAACGAATTTAATTGAACAGATATGATATTTAGATAGTTAATGTGGAACTTGTTGAAACAGTTACGGTCACTTTGCAAACATAGAGCAACACTACAGTCTACAGGTGGCACACTGAAATCTTGATCGGTTATCTTTGCCACTCTTGTGACAAAGCTTGCATCTCTTCCTGTCGGGCAAGATGTGAGGCAAATGATTATGTATCAACACTGGAGACGCCTTTCTTTGATTGCTCCAGTCGGAAAAGCATTCCTCCTGGAAGTACAAGTACCTATGAGACCACGAACCACCTGCTGTCTGAACTCTAAATGTGTTATTTTGGTGTCTGTTGGGAGACTTGTAATTCAAGTAGCCATTCACCACTGCTTCGACCAGGCTATCAAACATCACTCTCAGATAATACTTCTATCGGCATCATATTCTATTACATAATACGATTTTAGTTGGTCTTCCAGATCAACTCCTCCCACATAATTATTTGTTGTATTCTTTCACCCATGATGGAACGTTGATAACAACCTTCACAGCGGAACCTTCTGACGTCTATCTATAGGTTCTGTACCTACGGATGATTCCGAATTGGATATGAGATGGACAGCCCTAGTGTCCATCCACATCAAAAAGTTCATCTGCTTCTCCTTTGTTTGGAGGGATTGAATGTCTCCTCTTGTATGCCTGCAGGCCCTAGGCATATTATGTATGATGTATGTATGTATGTATGTATGTATGTATGTATGTATGTATGTATGTATGTACGTATGTATGTACGTATGTATGTATGTATATATGTATGGATGGATGGATGTAAGTATGCATGTATACATGTATTTATGTATGATTGTATGTATGTGTGTATGTGCGTATATATGTATGTATGTACGTATTGATGTGTATATGTATGTATATATGTATGTATGCATGCATGTACATATGTTTCTATGTGTGCATGTATGTATGTATGTATGTATAAAAGTATGCACATATGGATGTATATATGTAAGTAGGCCTACATAAGTATATGTCTATGTATGTGTGAATGCGTATTATATGTATGTGGGTAAGTGTGAATGCATTTATGTATGTCTCTATTCATGCAAATATGTATGTATGTATGTATGTATATATATGTATGTGTGCATGTATGTACATATGTATGTCTAATATGTTTTGTATGTACGAATGCAAGTTTGCTTGAATGCATATAGTATGTACGTTTTTACAATGCCCTTTCATGTACAGGTATTTTGAACATGCATTTTATGACATTGCCTAAGGGACAATGGGACATATATGTCCCATGAAGATTTTCTTCAAAATCTGCAAGACTGTGATAGGAATGGTTCTTGTCGATGAATATCCTCTTTTGTGAAGAGTCGATGTACATTATTTAAAAGTTTTTTAATGTATTATTCCTCTGTGAGAAAAAATAAAAATGACAAATTTTATTTTTAAAATTAATAATTTTAAAATAAAAATATCTGACCCATAGAATGTGTGGGAACTCATGAAAAGGTAACAGTTATATTGCTCAAATACTGAACAAATAAATAAAATCGTTAAACAAACCCATTTGCTCAATTTAATAAATCCAGGCACTTTTTTCCGACATGGGACATATATGTCCCATATCCCTTAGAGCAGTGCTTCCCAAACTTTGTAGTGTCGCGGACCGGCAGAAATTAACTTTCAGTGTCACGGACCGGCATGAATTTTCCCACTGCAGGAGGACCGATACAAAATTTATTTAATTATTTCTCTTTTTCGATCATCTAGAATAAATTCCGTAAATGTGTATTTAAAATTGATTTAAATGCATGTTTAGCTAATTGTGTGACTCTATTGCCCTTTCAATTCTAGCCTAATAAGTGTCTTATGTTATGACTTTTAAAAATAAAATAGCTATTTCTTGATTCTGAGACAATTTCACCAGTTTCTTGACTCACTTTGCGGACCGGCAACTGAAGGCCCGCGGACCGGTGCCGGTCCGCGGACCACCACTTTGGGAAGCACTGCCTTAGAGGGTTAACAGCCCTGGCCCACGCTCACATAACCGTGTTCTCCCTAGATTTTATTCTCTTACCAGGTGCAGCTTCTTGGCTAGGATGTTGTACTGTTTTCTAGTTGACTTATTTTTTCTTTTAATTATCGTATTCTTTATACCTACATTATTTCTGACTTTGTATGTACAGCGCTGAGCGTTTGATTGCGTTTAATAAAGAACATATTTACTTACTTTTACTTATAATGTGAATGTGTTTAGCTCTAATGCAGAGTTGGCAGTTGTGGCCTACGAATGCGAGTGCGCGAGGCCTAGCAGGAAAGCGGTAATCTAATTGTTGACCTAACAGTCTAATAATTCTACGTGGGCCTACGCTCTCGGGTTCAATTCTATGTAAAAGACTGTTCTGATCCCTCGGTAACTCATTCATTCCAATATATAATCTTCTTTCCTAATTATTTTGACCATGTCTGTCAGTCTTCGGCCCAAATTATTTTCTTCTTCAACCATGTCTGTCCATCTTCTTTCAATTTGGATCTGTCAATCTATCAATCTTCAAACTTTCTATTCAAACGTTCAAGCAACAAATCTAAGGCAGAAGAAGAGGTTCGAGACTTTAGTTAACTTTTATTTTGGCCTACTTCTGTGTGAATAGATTCTCGAGACATTCTTAAATGAAGTTATTATTAAATTCCAGACAATGCAAATACAGTGAAACAATGTCCAAACAATTTTATGTCAATTACAAGTTATGAAATTAAACTATCATTTGTGGCAGCGACTCGCAATTACCAGCAAAATTCTTGAAGTAGAAATATTGCTGTCCCCATTTTTAAAAACAGAGACAAATGTTACATTACAAACAGCAATCCAATATATATCCTTTTCCCAAGCTTCCAAGGCGACTCTGTACAATATACTAGGCTAATTTATTAAACATTTTCAAGGCTAATTTATGAAACATTTTCAAGACTAATTTATGAAACATTTTCAAGGCTAATTTATGAAACATTTTCAAGGCTAATTTACGAAACATTTCTCAAGTTAACCCTCAGGCTACCAAGCTTTTTTTGTGACATGGACTACCAAGGGGGTGGTTACCACCCCCTCTGGATTTAGGGTTTGGTTTCACATATCATATATCTTTCACATATTTCACATATCTTGTAATACACCAATGGATTCAGCATTCAATTATGTACAGAATGGTATATTTGGTTGTAAATTATGTGAATGCACCTCGACATTACATCATTTTTAACAAACGAACCGATAATTAGCGATATTTTATACTATTGCGTACATTTTGTGCTTTTTGGATAAACAAATATACGATTATGTGTTTTTAAACTGATCTGTGTATCCAATATACACAAATACATACCTACACATGTTTATATATGGTATAGTTCCCTTATTTGGGCACCTTAAGGATAAAAGGCTCGTATTATAGTGATTTTGACACGTATACTTATTGTTTAGTGTTCTTTGGTTAGCTGAAACAGTAGGTAATGTAAATATATTGAATACATACAATACATTGTGAAACAATTTTAGTTGTGCAGAAAAAATGACACACCTCTAAAGTGCCCATTTTAGGACATGGTGCCCTAATTCGAGCACCTGGTGCCCAAATTAGGTATACTATGATCCAGCTATGACAGTGTTGCTTTTCATGCCCTCTAGTTTATTCTACCTTTTACTTAACACGTACTATTTTCTAGATAAATTTTTTTTAAATGTAACAATGCTTGTGTTTAAGAGTTTTATTTCCAAAACTGCAGTTGAACATGTTAATACTGAGAAAAAAGTTATGAACAATAATTACCAAACAGGCTATTTCCAATAGGAAACTAAACAGCATTTACTAATTCACTACTTGAAATCAGCATGTGGAAGGATGGTCGTTTGCCTTTCTTATTAAGCTTTAGGTTATGTACGCATGTATCACGCAGCCACAGCCAATAGCGACCATTCGACACGTGACTCATTGTATGAACTTCACAGTATAGACATGTAGTTGTGTCTTCCTTTTCACCATCATCTTGACTGTGCGTGTCACTTGTTGGTTTTGAGTGTCTGCAACCCTGCATGCGACGACAAGACGTCTGTGAAGAAGATCTGGCTTGAACCTTTTGCGAATAAGCGAAGCCATTTCTTCCCAGCCGTCATATTTTCAGCATTAAATTTATGAGCTCACAGTACTGGTAAACAATTTTACGCACTGATAATGGTGTAAGCCCATACAGTTTTGTCCATTTCCTGGACGATACTGGTAAGTTCACTTTCTTGTTCTTTTGTTAAAACTGTCGCCTTGCGTTTCTCTCTACAACTCCACCGTCTATCTAGCATAACTTGCTATACCGCTGCAAAGTAGTCCTCGTTATTCCAAAAGTCTTTGCTGACCTTTTCTTTGAGTAGGCCTAATGTTGAACAAACACTGCTCGAACAGCTTGGCGTAAGTTTTGTTCCTCCCAAAGGCCATAACTTGCAGATGCTTCTCTAGTTTCCTATCACAAAATAAATTGAACAGTAAAAACAAATAATTAGATAGGCCCTAATGGTAAGAAGTTTCAAAATATACAATTGTAGAAAATAGGGTCTAGCCTAGGCCTACTTATTGCAAAATTACATGGAACTATAACTAAATATTTAACGTGTAATATAGTAGTAAATTATGGCCTCAATTTGGGCATACAAGGTTACCTAGAATTGGCATGCCCAAATTAAGAATACCCAATATAAACGTGTAATATAGTAGTAAATATAGCCTCAATTTGGGCATCACTGCCCAAATTAAGATTACCCAATGGTGCCCAAATTAGGCTCTACGCAATACCTCCCTAGGACAATTAATAAAAAAAGTTTGCTCACTTTCACACGCATTATGGCTCATCTGGGGCGAAAAGCGACACTTCACCAAACATCTGCAAAAAACCGATTGAAAATACATTAAAAAACAAAGCGCCCACAGCTACTGAACCATAATCGAACATTATAAAAAAACTGGCATGCTAAAAAACATTTACTTCTTACTTTCGAAGCACAATTTTCCGCCGACATACTTTGCTATTTCATAACAGCAATACATAGAGTTAATAATATTTCCTAGAAGGCATCACCATACATGTATGTCATCTATATACATGTACAATGTATGCACGCATACATTGTACATGTATGCGTGCATACATGTACAATGCTACATTCAGCCATTTTCACACAGATTACGCGTATTATTATTTATTTTGATCACTTCCGGTTTTCAAAAGACAAACATGTAAGTATGAAAATGAAGCCCTATATTCCCTCTAAAGAATGGTATATTTGTTTCTCTTCTAGGAAGAAAATGAATACGCTACAGACAAAAACTAAGGGGGAGTCCTTGCATTTAGCCATTTTCACGCATGTTACACGTATTATAATTTATTTTGATCACTTCCGGTATTCATAATACAAACATGTAAGTATGCAAATGAAGCCCCGCATTCCCTCTATAGAATGGTATAATTTGTGTCTTTTA
The DNA here is from genome assembly GCA_020284085.1 of Aporrectodea caliginosa. Classification (NCBI taxonomy): domain Eukaryota; kingdom Metazoa; phylum Annelida; class Clitellata; order Crassiclitellata; family Lumbricidae; genus Aporrectodea; species Aporrectodea caliginosa. Next base: position 639,080 of record JACEVL010000186.1, read on the forward strand.
ATATTAAATGACGGATAAGATATAGTCGAAAATCTAGGGGTGGGTGGTATCCACCCCCGGTGCCTCGGGTATATCGGGTATAACTTTTGAATGGCGTGGGCTACCACCATGATGTTTACCTCAAAATGTGCGCCAATGTATCTGTTACAGCTACCTAAATTGCAAAAATTCTATTCCATATGAAAAAAAAATTTATGCATAAAAACGTAGTGGGGTGGCAACCACCACCCCCTTGGTAGCCCGAGGGTTAATACAATCTATCGTAAGAAAATGGGACTCCATCAAATACCAAGGAACGCAGGACTCTAAGTGGTGTGGACTCTTCAACAGCCAAGAACCTCAGCCAGTCAGAAGCAAGGCTGCAAGAGCTCTGACGCTAGCCTTATATATTATAATAAGGAAACAGTATGAAACAATTCAAACATCAGTTAAAACCATCACTATGCAAAATTTCGTTTTTGTCCATAGATCATTGCTGGAGCATTGCCGCTGTAGTATAAATTCAAACGAATGGTCTTACAGTAGTCGACAACCTGTGACAATTTCTAATATTTATAATCCACTCTAGCGTTATTACCTTTTTTTTATTCCACAGTTTACCGTCATCATATGACATCAAAGGCCGTTGACGACAATTCAAAATTATGTACAATACAATTTAAAAAAACAACAAAGAATTGATAGAGTTCAAATGACACCATTTAAAGGCGTCTAAACAGTATTTTTACAATGTCACTAATATTCATTGTTTGAAATCATAATATAACTCAGCTATTAATATCTATGGTACTTGCAGGCAAGCTATATACAATGCATTGCAGAAAATATCATAACCAATTTATTTCTATTCTACTTTGAATTTTCAAACATTGCAATCAAATATTATTAAAGAAATGCATGTATAGTCACAGATTAAAAATCACAGTTCTTTATCATATGTTATATGTTATATTCATTGTTTGACATCATAATATTACTCAGCTATTAATATCTATGATACTTGCAGGCAAGTTATACAATGATTTGCAGAAAATATCATAAACAATTTATTTCTATTCTACTTTGAATGTTCAAACATTGCAATTAAGTATTACTAAAGAAATACATGTATAGTCACATATTTAAAATCACAGTTCTTTATTATATGCTATAGACATGAGTATAAAAGAGTAATTAATGTAATGTTATTACCTGCGGCGCTAGAATAGGCCTATGCAGTAGAACACATGCGAGGTATTATCGCCTAGATGAGGTCAAAATGCACATTTATACTGTGTGTATGTTCTCGGGTGGTGCCAGCTCGAAGCCTGGGATAGGAGGAAGACTATGATACAGCGTCGTAAAAACACTACACAAACAGAAGTTCATATAGGAGCCTACACTGTAAGGATTGGATATAATGAAAAATGAGACCATCAGGCTGTAGTGAACTAACAACTAGACTGAGAGCATTGATTATGCATCTGGAGTGATCTTTGTGAATCTGAGAGAGAAGTAAAGCAATTGATGAGTTTGAGAAGTTCAATTCGAGAAGTTCGTGATGTTGGCTTTGAGTAAAGAACGATTAATTTACAATCAAGTCTAATATTACAGCCCAACAGGACGTCATAATGTTCTAAAAGTTACCATTAAAATAAGAAAACCAGTCAAGTAATAACATTAATTTGGCCCTTACGCACGAAATTAATGTCCAACTAAACTACATAAATTCTTCTGAATTTAACCACTGGTAAAGAACAATTCGCAATCAGTTTAAACCTTCTAAACAATCGACACCACAGTATAATTACATGTAGCATCCAGTGAAACATCAGCTTAAGGTTAACAGGGTAGCTGTCATCGACCTTCGATTCCTTTAGGTATGCACATCTTATTATTTGAATATACGCACAAGAACTTTCTCATGTCAACGACTGAAGATCCCAAGTTAAACAATCCACAAACAAACACCGCCGTCTATGCTATAAATTTCCCTCCCTCGTAAACTAAGTTGCATTGCGTAGCTTGAAGGCCAACGCTCCCCACCTTAGATTCTTTAATCAGTAAAGATTGCATCAATCACCACATTCTTTCGAGGATATTTTTCGACCTAGTCGGATTCTTTAATGCCTGCAGAGCCACCCACGTGGATTTACGCCTTTTTGGACGATTCTAAGAACTACAATCGTCACTCCATTGCCGCCGTCATGTTCTTTGTGTGTGTTGAAAACGAACAACCACGTTTTCCAAGTGCTTCTCCGCAGGCCCACAGCATTGGACAATACATATAACAATAACATCAGCCACCATATGTAGCTTCAAACATCATGACAGGATTCTAATATCTACCGTTATACCTCGAATACAACACCTTTGCAGCATCAACCGGTTACCCATGAACACACCATTACCTCTAACACTTACCATCATCAACCTGACCGATGGCGCCTTCCAGGTTGCTTGCTAGTCCTACACCAGGACTGGGCGCCTGTTTATGGCTGCCGCTACTTTATTAAATTATTATTACTATACCTTATTATTACTTCTGTGTTTTATTTTCTATTCAATCTCTCATGTAAGCATTTCTGCGTTTTTGTCAGATTGTTTTTCACAATTAAACGAATAAACGATATATATATATAATATATATATATATATATATATATATATTCTTTTTAGGTACACACACCGTAATAATTTGAATATACGAACAAGATCTTTCTCATGTTAACGACTGAAGATCCCAGGTACAACAATCCACAATCAAACACCGCCGTCTATGCTATACATTTCAATCCCTCGTAAATTCAGTTGACTTGCGTAGCTCGATGGCCTACGCTCCCCACCCCAAACGCTGGCTGTGATTAGTTTATATGTTGAAGTACTGTACTTCAACTTGAACTTCAAGTACATCAGATGAAACCTCGTCTGAATGACAATCTGTGGAAATGAAAGATTCTCAATTCGGTCAAAGATGGAGGTTCCTCGAGCGTTGTCGGAGAGTTGCTTCCTTATTGCCCTGATGCAAAGGGATTCAAGACTCATCGGATTCTTTCGCAGCCACGTCAGCAGGTCTGCAATCTCTTTGCTGACTCCCGACAGCTGCGTATTTGTTGTTAACCATACTTCGTTTGTGACATCGACACCGGCTGCCAGGAGGAGTAGAGCGATGGAATCGTGACATCTACAAATGTCAGGAAGAGTGCAAATCGCGAAAAGTGGAGAACGTGATATTCCGTCGTCATAAATTATCTTTGGTTCCTTAAGTGAAGGATTAGCCCCGTGATCTAACAGCATTTTGCAGGTGGCGACTGAAGAACGACGACACGATAGGTAGAGAGGTGTATAGTCATCGCCATCTTTAATGTCGACATTTCCACCACGTGTTAGCATTATGTTTATTATGTGAGGGACCTGGAATACGGCACAAACATGGAGAGTTTGTTAATTTCTTCCTGATGAGCTTCTGAGGCACTCTCCGGACATGCGTCAGCTTAGAGTGGTCTTCCGTTCTTTAACCTCTAATGCTGCCTTAACGCTTATCCACTCTTTTATTGTTTCTCGCCTTGATTACTGCAGCGCCCTCTATGTGGGTCTTCCGGCGGCTCGGGTTGGGTGCTTGGTTCAGGTCATGCGAGCGGCGGCACGCCTCATTGGCCGCATCGCAAGATTCGGCCATGTTAGTGATTACATGCGGGATGTCTTGCATTGGCTCCCTTTCCCGCAGCGGATAACTTACCGGATCTCTGCCTTGGTCTGGCGCTGCCTCGCGGGTGTGGCCCCTATTTACGTACAGGAGCTCTGCTGCTCCACCCTGAGCGTCCAGCGCCGTGGTTCTCTCCGCTCCTCTAAGCAGGTTGAGCTTCTTGTTCCCCGGTCACGGACCTCTATTATGCAGCACCGTGCCTTTTCTGTTGCTGGCCCTGCAATCTGGAATGAGCTCTCTGTGGATCTACGCCTAATGCATAGAGCCCTTGCGGCCATATTCTTCTCTAACCTCAAGACTGTTCTCTTTAGCCGGGGTTGAGTCGGGAGCGCTTCTGAGTGGATAATCTTGAAGGGGCGCTATATAAATCTCTGAAATGAATGAATGAATGAATGACCTTCGTGCGATCATCGATATTAAAGCCATTCGTGCCAGCCAATTCCTCGGCCATGCTGTTGGCGTTATGTTTCAGAAACTGGAAGATGTATTCGGCACCGTAGCGCTGTGACTCACAGGCCCATTTCATGAACACTCGCATGGCATCAGCAGCCTTTTGAGATATTGCGATGTCAAGACTACGTCTAATTGGAACATTTTGTTGACGGATAACGTACTCCGCTCCTTTGTAAAATTTGCTGGTGATTGCGAGTTCCATTAGACCAGTGGTCTTGGAGTCTGGTGGCCCACTGAAATAGATATGCGATGGCTTGAACCCGCATTTCACAGCCCTTATAAGAGTCGATAGATCGTGTTTTTCAATGGCCTTGAAAAATTTCTCTTCGGTTTCTGTTTGCGAGAAGCCGAAGCTCTTCAAACTGAGCAAGAAGGCCATTCTTGATTATTTCACTAGTTCGAATTCACTGATGTAAGAACTGGATGACTGTTTTATTATAACAATAGTATTTAATGAACTCCTTGACGCGAGGTAATCTCTTTTCGATCGGCCTTATAAACTATAAAAGCAATTCGTACAAAACTAATTCATATAGATAAATAGCAGTAAACTAGTGTATAAACTAATACACAGTAAACTAGTACATAAACTAATACAGAGGTTTACTCCTCACTCTAACCAAGACATAAATTAATTTGAGATAATAGTATTTTACAATAAAATTTGATAGATGTTCAAAAAGAGATCTACTTTTGTGGCTGCTTTCTTATAGACAACAAGAAATCAGTATTGCATACTGCACAAGTCAATAATTAAGCCTGCTTCCTCAAAATCCTTATTTCTCCTCCACTTACTCCCTACACCTCCTAAAAGTTCTTCTCTCTCCAATCTACCTAACTTTCCCAATCTCACTTCTCCTAAATCCTATAATTATTGTCTTTCTCTTAAATTTATTAAATAATTGCCAAAATGTATTTCTATTATTCGATCTATGTCAACTTGGTTTGGCTAGTTACTGCTTAACAACGCTGTATCACAACGAAGATGATTAGCGTCACAAATGGATGCTTTGGGTGAGGGATCGCTTCTCAGACACGCATTATTGTGTTGCCATATCTTAAGCGACCTGGCCTTAATGTCAACGACATGCGCAATTTGTGACTTATTTCCAAACTATCCTTCTTGTCAAAGAACTTGAGAAATATGTCGATACGGCTTATACACATGACTGCGGCCCTCGACACCGTTGCCCATCAATTCCTATAGGCGCGCCTTGAAAGGTCGTTTGGTGTCATGGGTCGCCCACTGTCGTGTCTGTATTCATACCTTTCCGGGTGCACTCAGGCAGTCATATTTGGATCCACACGGTCACACGGTCTGACTGGTCCATTGTCACATTTGGTCTCCCTCAAGTTTACATTCAGCCTCCTATTCTATATTTTTACACTGTTGTTTTGGACCAAGTTCTTTCTACTCTGGGGTTGCAGATCATTAGTCGGCTGATGACACGCATGCATTTATCCATGGCTCATCTAAAGAGGCTATCTCCTTAATGGAGAAACTGATTCAGACATTGGAGGCGCTTGGTGTCTGGATGACGTCCACACATCGGGACGTCTGAACTGTGAGGAAACACATTTAGCCTATCTGTCTCGGTAGTTGTGGGCAGATTTCCAAACTCGACTTGTTTAATAAAGAAATATCGGCCTGGTACTCTGAGCTCACTCTGATTCTGTAGTAGGTCAACCAGTTAAATTGCCTAGTGGCAAAATTCCCCGCCGCAGCCTCCGATTGAGTTCAAAGCCCCTGTATTTTATGCATTTCCTGCATCTACATGGCAGATGAGTTCGGATCTTTCCCACCGGTCTGTTTCAGGTTCAATCCCAGCAATGGTTCGACCGGACCTCCCTCTACAGCAGCGCTACTGGTCGCCAGAGGGCCGGCAGGACGCGACAATCCAATATAGCATTCTAACCTGCGACGCTATAATAATTATGCAGTCGATCGCACGCGATACATGTATTATCGCCTAGACGAGGTCAAAATGCACATTGATTCTTTGTGTATGTTTTTGGGTGGTGCCAGCTCGAATCCTGGATATAGAGGAAGACTATGATACAGCTTCGTAAAAAAGCTACACACACACACTCACTCACACACACACACACACACACACACACACACACACACACACACACACACACACACACACACACACACACACACACACACACACACACACACACACAAGTTCATATAGGAGCCTACTGTAACACTGTAAGGGTTGGCTAAAACGAAAAATGAGACTTTCGGGCCCTATGAACTAAAACTCGTCTCAATGCATTGATAAGGTACCTGGAGTAATCTTTGTGATTCTGGGAGAGAAGTAAAACTATGGATGAGTTTCAGAAGTCCAATTCTAGAGGTTCGTGATGTTGGCTTTGAGTAAAGAACGACTCACAATAAATTCTATAACTACAGCTCAACAGGACGTCATATGTCCTAAAAGTTACCATTTGCGCTTTTAAATGAAGAAAACCAGTGAAGTAATAACATTAATTCGGCCCTTACGCACGAAGTGAATGTACAAGGCCACCCTAGACTATAGAAATTCTTCTGAATTTAATCACTGGTAAAGAACGACTCGCAATCAATTTAAACGTTCTAAACAATCGACAAACGAACAACGCCCTCTGTGCTATAAATTTCAATAACTACTCTCAATCCGTCCTCTGATTAGTGTGCATGAGAGTGGCGCTATATAAATAGTCAAGTGAACAAACAAAATCTTATCAGAGAAAATTTTAAGTAAACTTTCTTCTGACCATTAAACGTTTAACCACGTCCATTTACTGAAATTAACAGGAAACACTCTCGTGACTTTATGCCTCTTAAATATTCCGCAGGTATTAATAGTCTCCCAATTTCTTAGCTAGTTGACTCCGTCCGGTCTTTGATAGATCCTGTGACTGCCAGTCCAGTTTCTCGTAAATCCCGCAAAATTACGTTGCTCAATGACCTACGCTCTCCATCCCAAACTCTGGCTACACTGATGTGATCAGTCTAAGGTGAAGTACTTCAAATGAAATCTGGATTCGATTACTATGGGTGGAAATGGAAGATCTTCGATTCTATCAAAAATCGTCGTTCCGTGAGAGCTTTCAGAGAGTTGCTTCCGAATAGCACGGATGCAGAATGATTCCAAACTCATCGGATTCTTTCGCAGCCATTTCAGCTGATCTTCAATGTCTTTGCTAACTCCTGTCATCTGTATCTGTGCTGTAATCCAGAACTCGTGCTGGACATCGATCCCGGCAGCCAGCAGGAGTTGGGCGATGCGATCGTTCTTGATTGAAACCTCTGGAAGACTGCACACCGCATAGAGCGGTGAACGTGATCTCCCGTCGTCGTAAACCTTTCTGGGTTCCGTCAGTGACGGATTTGCACCGTGGTCCAGCAACAGTTTAGAGATAACAACTGAAGATCGTCGACACGATAAGTATAGTGGCGTGTAATCCTCGCCATCTTTTATGTCGATAGTTCCACCACGTAAAAGCAATGTTTGGAGAAGATGTGGAACCTCGAAGACTGCGCAGACGTGAAGGGGACTTTGCTGATTTCTTCCCGCTGCACTTCTCAGGTATTCGCCTGACAAGACCATTGTGCTGTCTTCGACGTTGAAGCCTGGCATGGCAGAAAATTCTTCGGCCATGCTGATGTCGTTGTGTCTGAGAAGGTGGAACAAGTACTCAGCGCAGTGACGATGTAATTCGCACGCCCAAGTCAAGAACACTCGGACGGCAGTCTCGTCCTTTTGTGATATCGCGATTTGCAGACTGCTCCTTATAGGGACATTCGCCTCACGGATGATAAAAGCCGCTCCTTCGTAGAACTTGTTGGTAATTGCAAGTTCTAGAAGACCGGTGGTCTTAAAATCTGGCGGTCCACTGAAAAAAATGTGCGATGCTTTGAATCCACGTCTGACAGATTTTAAGAGGGTCACCAAATCCTTTTCCTGTATGGCCTTGAAGACTGCCTCTTCGGCGTCATTTTTAAATACACCTAAACCAACATTCTTCATACCGAACATGACCGCCATTTTAGTCGACGTTAACAGTTGCACGCAACAAATTATCCGAAGGTTCTCTCTCTTCTTACTGATTTATTTGTCAAGTCTCGGTTCCTCTCTAAGCATCGCTCTATCTCTCGATTTCATCGATAAACTGTAAAAGGAAATCGTAAAAAACTAATTCGTATAGAGAAATAGCAGTAAACAAGTGTATAAACTAATACAAAGGTTTACTCCTCACTCTAACCAAGACTTCAATTACTTTGAGACAAAAATATTTTACAATAAAATTTGATAGATGTTCAAGAAAGAGATCTTCTACTTTTGCGGCTGCCTATTTATAGACAGCAAGAAATCAATATTGCATACTGCAGACAAAAGTCGATAATTAAGCCTACTTCCTGAAAATTCTAATTTCTCCTCCTTTTACTCCTTACACTTCGAAAAATTCCTTCTTTCCAATATGCCTAACTTCCCCAATCTCACTTCTCCTAAATCCTATATTTTCTTCCTCTTAAATTATGAAATAATTGCCAAAATGAATTTCTATTATTCGATCCAGGTCAATTTGGTTTGGCTAGTTACTGCTTAACAACGCTGTATCACAAAGAGGATGATTAGCGTCGCAAATGGATGCTTTGGGTGAGGGATCGCTTCTCAGAAACGGATTATTGTGTTGCCATATCTTAAGCGACCTGGCCTTAATGTCAACGACATGCGCAATTTGTGACTTATTTCCAACCTATCTTTCTTGTCAAAGATGCTTGAGAAATATGTCGATACGGCTTATACACATGACTGCGGCCTTCGACACCGTTGCCCATGGATTCCTATTGGAGCGCCTTGAAAGGTCGTTTGGTGTCATGGGTCGCCCACTGTCGTGTCTGTATTCATACCTTTCCGGGTGCACTCAGGCAGTCATATTTGGTTCCACACGGTCACACGGTCTGACTGGTCCATTGTCACATTTGGTCTCCCTCAAGTTTACATTCAGCCTCCTACTCTATATTTTTACACTGTTGTTTTGGACCAAGTTCTTTCTACTCTGGGGTTGCAGATCATTAGTCGGCTGATGACACGCATGCATTTATCCATGGCTCATCTAAAGAGGCTGTCTCCTTAATGGAGAAACTGATTCAGACATTGGAGGCGCTTGGTGTCTGGATGACGTCCACTCATCCGGACGTCTGAACTGTGAGGAAACCCATTTAGCCTATCTGTCTCGGTAGTTGTGGGCAGATTTCCAAACTCGACTTGTTTAATCTGCAGCGGGGCTTTCCGGGTATCTTCTTCTCAACTACTGTGCGCGATCTGGGGGTTACCTGGGATCGGTGACCCGTCAGAACGGCCCAGGACAAATCGGACCCGACAAAACGGCCCCGACAAATGGGCCCCGACAAAACGACCCCGACAAAACAGCCCCCGTCAAAATGGCCTCGACAAAACAGCCCCGTCAAATCGGCCCCCGTCAAATCGGCCCCCGTCATATCGGCCCCAGTCATATCGGCCCCGTCATATCGGCCCCAGTCATATCGGCCCCAGTCATATCGGCCCTATACAAAATATCCAATGTTGCATTACTGACAAACTATGTTGAAATGAGGCCTCATGCGACGGCTCAACTGGGCAATGGACTGCGGGGACCATCGTCTAATGCTAACTGGTTGGCATATTTAATTACCGGTATTTAAATGCTTTCAATGACAACTATCATAGAACCAACTTTTATTTACGCAACGAATTGTTTTTCGTAAATCCAACTTTAACGCCAATATTATTTTCAGCAATCCAACTTCCATTTTAAGCTGACCACATAATATAATTTGGCAACGTAAACTACGGTTTTACCAATCCGAGTTCTATTTACGCAAATAATTCTTTTCATCAATCCCACTTAACAGTACTTGGGAGTTGGGACTTTGGATATTTTGTGATGGGCCGATGTGACTGGGGCCGATATGACTGGGCCGGTTTGACGGGGGCCGATTTGACGGGGGCCGATATGACGGGGGTCGATATGACGGGGGCCGTTATGACGGGGGCCGAAATGACGGGGCTGTTTTGTCGAGGCCATTTTGACGAGGGCCGTTTAGTCGGGGCCGTTTTGTCGGGGCCCATTTGTCAGGGCCGTTTTGTCGGGGTACCCCTGGGATCATTGATTGACTTTCTCCCAGCCTGTAAAGAATGTATGTCGAAAGATAGTTTTACCAGCTGCGTTAGAATGGCACAATGCGCCGTTCGCTTACAACTCAAGCCAAAACAACCCTGGTACATGCATTCATCGTAAATGTAAATGTAAGCAAACATTTATATAACGCTGCTCAGGGCTCAGATTAGCAGCGCTCTTGACCCGCGTCAGGGCCTGAGTCCGCGAACAAGAAAGTCTTCCGGAACTGGGAAAGTGAGAAGGCTAGTAGATCAAGGCGAACGAAGTAAGAATATCTTCTAATGACCAATTGCTAACCGCATTTTGGTGTACAATCAATATAGTCTCGCATTTACCTAGGAAAGTCAGTCTATCTTTATCAGACCCAGGGGCGCCGTTAGGCGTACGCACTTACGCAAATGCGTACAGCGCTGAAAGGCTAAGAAGTGAAAAATTGCAAATGAAAAAAGTGAAATCTCTATTGTTTAGGTATTGGCGCCCAAATACCTAGCCGCGCCGCTCAATATAATGTCAAGAATGATTTTACCCACCATATAGGTCTGTACTTGGCTGAGTAACTGTAATAGGCCTATGTAACTGTTCTTATGCATATTTTTGGCAATGATTTAAAAAAATTAATCCCGGATGTTGAAGAATTAAAAAACTAAAAAATTAATATTCTTAATATTCGTTGGCCAGTTTTAATATTCGTCAATATTAGTCAATTTCTAAAAATCTTAATATTCGTAATATTCGCATACTCGTTCTATGCCGCACTCCCTTCCAGGTGCACTAAATCACTTACTCAACATCATCACTCAGATTTCAGCCTGGACGACCGCTAACCTGCTATATCTTAACCGTTCAAAAACAGAATTCCTCATTATTGGCCTCCGCGAGCAATTAAACAAACTGGCCTATCCTCCGACCTTTGTCCAACAGATCTCACTTCTCCCGTACCTTACTGTTCTCTAGTAGGCCTATGAGAATTGTAGAAAATAGACTGGGGGGGTCAGTCATTGATCCACTTGGGAGTTGGGGTTTCCAATGAAGACTTAATAATGGAGTATTAAGAAAGACTAAGAGTTTTGTGGGCGCTGAGAAATTGTCGAAGATTGCATAATTTTAGTGAATTAGTTGAAGCAGGCTAAGAAAACTATACTAGCTTACTAAGCATAGTAGTGCAAACAACGTCAGTAACGTCATTATTTACAACAGGTCGTTTCCGATAATTTTTCAAAAAGGCCCATGAAAATCTATCGACTTAGATTATTTTCTGTAATTCATATTTTCATATGTAAGTCATATTTTCTAATTATTTTCTAAGTCATATTTTCTAATTATTTTCTAAGTCATATTTTCTAATTATTTTCTAAGTCCTATTTTCTAATTATTTTCTAAGTCTATTATTCTATATTTTCTAAGTCGACAATTAGATTAGATCTAATCGACTTAGAAAAATAATTAGAAAAAGTATGACTTAGAAAATAATTAGAAAATATGACTTAGAAAATAATTAGAAAATATCACTTAGAAAATAATTAGAAAATATGACTTTGAAAATATGACTTAGAAAAATAATTAGAAAAAAATATGACTTAGAAAATTTGACTTAGAAAATCATTAGAAAATATGACTTAGAAAAATAATTAGAAAATATGACTTAGAAAATAATTAGAAAAATAAGACTTAGAAAATAATTAGAAAATATGACTTAGAAAATAATTAGAAAATATCACTTAGAAAATAATTGGAAAATATGACTTTGAATATATGACTTAGAAAATATGACTTAGAAAATAATTAGAAAATATGACTTAGAAAATATGACTTAGAAAATATGACTTAGAAAATCATTAGAAAATATGACTTAGAAAATAATTAGAAAATATGACTTAGAAAATAATTAGAAAATATAACTTAGAAAATAATTAGAAAATATGACTTAGAAAATAATTAGAAAATATGACTTAGAAAATAATTAGAAAATATCACTTAGAAAATAATTAGAAAATATGACTTTGAAAATATGACTTAGAAAATATGACTTAGAAAATAATTAGAAAATATGACTTAGAAAATCATTAGAAAATATGACTTAGAAAATAATTAGAAAATATGACTTAGAAAATAATTATTGAAAATAATTAGAAAATATGACTTAGAAAATAATTAGAAAATATGACTTTGAAAATAATTAGAAAATATGACTTAGAAAATATGACTTAGAAAATATGCCTTAGAAAATAATTAGAAAATATGACTTAGAAAATAATTAGAAAATATGACTTAGAAAATATTTAGAAAATATGACTTAGAAAATAATTAGAAAATATGCCTTAGAAAATAATTAGAAAATCTGACTTAGAAAATAATTAGAAAATATGACTTAGAAAATAATTAGAAAAAATGACTTTGAAAATAATTAGAAAATATGATTTAGAAAATATGACTTAGAAAATATGACTTAGAAAATATGACTTAGAAAATAAGTTTATCGACTTAGAAATTCAAAAAAGTTTTAAGAGAAGAGGGGGCACATCCCCCTCCCTAAACCCCTCCCCTGCTCGGCGCTGCAGGCCACAGCGATCGTTCTACTAACGCCCGTTCATCGTATCTCTCCACTGACCTTCGTCTCCCGGGCCTCGGCCTACGTGTCTCCGGGTTATTGTGCGTACACAGTTAAAATCCTGGCGGCGCCGCTGATCAGACCTTATATGTCATCCAAGTGATGAAAGTTGTAAGCATCAAATTATCTGCGGGAGGAATGATACGGTCATGAGCCCGGGCGCGGAGGGAATATTTAAAAGTTTTAATTGGTGGAAACAAATCATATAAAATATGCCCATTATCTGCCAGGGTTGCTGAAAAAGGCAGGAATCTACCTTTATGCATAGCTGCTCAAAAGACAGGGATAATGATAGCTGATCAAGCGACACATCAAGGCTTCAAACGAGTCCTTGTCACTCTGTTCCACGAAACGCAACGAGACGGGTGAAGCACAAAGCATTCTTGCTAGGGTAGTGACGTGGACCACGCAGGCTATGTTGGGCAACAAAAAGTTCGCAAAGAGCAAAGAAACCTGAGTAAAGGGTCTGACAGCATACTCGATGAATGTGATTATTAAATCCTAAGTTATCATAAATGGTTACTCCCAAGATCAACATATTGGTAACCCTCGCCAGACCTGTGGTGGTGCCTGGAGCGGTAGTGTCCAAGGCCTCGGGCTGTGAATTAATATTTCACTGGTTTTCTTTTGGCTCAGCTTTAGGTTATAGTCCGCAGCCCATCGGGAGATATGGTCCAATTCTAATGTCACAGAAGGGACTGGGAAGATAATTTCAGGCTGAGGGGCTAACACGGACAAAGCACCTGAAGTGAGCCGTAGCATAGCACATAATCGGGACAATCATGAAAGACCACGAGTCGAAGCTCGCAGAGAGGCACTTACGGGTAAGGAGGAGACCAGAGTGCAAAAAACCTCAGATAGAACGGTGCCAACCCGACAAGGCAGTTGCGCTTGAGGGAAAGAGTTTTGATTCGAACACGCTGTTGAATAGGAGGCCAGTGCAGGTAATCCCGAATAAAGCCAGAGACGTGAGAACCCTTTAGAAGGTTGTCTATGAGTAGAGCAATGGCATTAAGAATAGACTGCGCTCGTGAATAAGCTGGTGCCATGCGCTTGGATTTCGAGTGGCGCTTTAGAAGTTTGGAGATTACGATTACGACTGAAGTTTGTGGATATTAGAGGAATTGAGACCAATGTAGCCTATACAGTATTTCCGAAGTCAACCCGAGTGCAAATCAAGGTGTGAACCAGAGTAGTAATAGTATGAAGTGAGAGATCTTCGAATGGAACGTAGACGCAGATGGTAGAAGCAAGATCTGGAAACCGTCAACCTGATCATTGTTATTATGCTCCAGAGTTGACTATGGCAATGCCTTTTAAGCAGGTATAACTAATTCTTGGGTAAAATCGGTTCTAATCAGTCTTAAATGCTGCGGCTCGACTGATCGGCGGCATTCCCAGATTTGGTAATATATCCAGGTTCATGTGTGAGGATCTGCATTGATCAAATATTTGAGCATATTGCGTTTAGGATCTTAAGTACGTAAGTATATCCTTTATTTAAAAACCAACTGCTAACCGCATTTTGGTGTACAAAGATCATCAAATATAAAAAAATTAAGTATAAAGCATCCGTGTGACAAATTTATGTTTTACGAGATAGAGAGTTTGCCTTAGGAATTATTCTTGATGTTCAGTCATAATTGTCTAGCAGGCTGTGCTCCATCTTATCTCATAGAGCTTAATGTTTCAGTATCTTCCAACCATTGTCGTAGATTTCTCTGCACTGCCACAGGTGCCACACAATGAAACTTGGTTGTTCCACAGGTTCGAATTCCACGATCCAGCGTATAGGATTTGATCTGGTTGGCTCATCCTCCTGGAATAAGTTGCCTAAATACCAGCTACATGACATGCTCACTGCTCAGCCTGTCTTTGCCTGTTTTACACAATCGCTCGAAGATCATTCTCTTCGATAGTGGTTTCAGTGTGGTGGGTCAGGAGTGTCTCTAATGAGTTTCTACGGAAGTGACGCTTGATAAATTTGCAATTACAATTATAATCAGAAATGCTGAGGGACAAGACATACAATTTTGAGAAGTATAACACAGATGTTACAGGCTTTTAAACATAGGCAAATGGCTGGAATCAGAATGCAACTGATGCAGCTCATGTTCTCGTAATCGTATCGTAATTTTATTGTGATCGTAAACTTCAGATTTATAGAGCGCCAATTGATAGCTAAGTCCAGGCATCAGCTTCATCACAAGCGCTGCGTCGAGTAAAAGAGGCCCCGCCGATGATTTTATTCTTGAAGTGGCGCTTTGAAAAGTCACCTTGCAATAATTACATTAATATTACAATTAACATGTCTTGCGATACCAAACCATACAATGTTATTCAATACCATGCCATACAATGTATTATGTGTCATTGGATACCGTACCATATAATATCATTTGATACCATACCATGCAATGTGTCATTCGATGCCATACCTATTAGAAATATTAAATATTAGGTATTAGAGAGCCTCATCACTCGCAATAGTCAACTGTTAATCATCGGTGATTTTAACCTACACGTGGAAGACCCTTCTCTACCTCCTTCAAGCCGATTTTTGGATCTTCTAACACAATTCGGCCTTCGTCAACATGTCTTTGGCTCTACACACCTTCAAGGCGGTACTCTTGACCTTGTCATCACTCCTGAAGACGTTACGGTACAAGATTTAAGAATCCTGCCGCCGACGCTCTCCGATCACTCTCCTATTGAATTCTCTATCTCTCCTCTTCATTCACAACCCATTCATGCACTCCGGTATCTTCGTGGATGGAAGTCTCTCGACCGAGACGCCTTCAGTGAGGCTTTGCGAAACTCGCCTCTCTTCTCCTCTACCTCGCAACTAGATACTCAGTCAACTTCACAACTCTACGATTTCTACTCCTCTACGATCAGCAATCTTCTGGACAAGATGATTCCACTCCGTGGTGTCAAGATTCGCGTTCGGCCACTTGCCGTTTGGTTCGACCGAGAGTGTCATCAACTGCGTCGTCGAACCCGCTGTCTTGAACGACGTTTTCGTCGTTCTAGAGATCCAGCCGATCGCCTCGTCTGGATCAAGCAACTGCGCTCCCTTCACCGTCTCTGTCGTCAGAAAGAGGCGGCGTATTAGAAATATTTGGTCAACAGGAACTCAAAGTATCCTAAACGTCTCTGGTCCGCTCTCTCCGGTCTACTGGGACGATCCTCTCGTACATCCGCGAATCCTTCCTTCTCAGCGGACGATTTTCTACTGATGCTTGCAACTAAACTGGATGGGCTCCGAAATTCCACAGCTGGTTCACCACCACCTTCCTACACTTCTACTGAGTCGGTTTTCAAGGACTGTCGACCTATCCTTGAATCTGAACTGCGTCATCTGCTTTCTACATCTAATTTAAAATCATGTGAACTTGACCCCCTTCCTCCGTTTGTTATAGTAGATGTACTAGATGACATTGTTCCCTTTCTTCTCTACTTGTTTAATATGTCTCTTTCAGAAGGTCTCCTTCCAGCATTCCAGAAGCGTGCTATTGTGTTTCCCACTCTTAAGAAGCCCAACCTGGATTCTAGCATATGCCAAAACTATCGCCCTATTGCATATCTTTCCTTTCTCTCAAAGACTTTAGAACGACTTGTTTCTCTGCAACTTCTTCCTTACCTTGAGCAGTCTGGCCTTCTACCGCCCAGACAATCTGGCTTTAGAGCTCACCACTCAACTGAAACTGCTCTTAGAACTCTCTTCTCTCTGACATCTATTCTGCTTATAGATAAATCCCATGTTACTCTCTTAGAACGTTTTGATGCATCTTCAGCATTTGATATGGTAGATCATGATAATCTATTACATCGCCTTGAAATTTCCCTTGGTCTTAGTGGCCTTCCTCTTCTTTGGTTTCGCTCCTATCTTACTGATCGTACTCAAATGGTTATTCTAGGAGACTCTCGCACCTCATGGGTACCTGTTAAAGTTGGAGTCCCTCAAGGTTCTGTGCTGGGCCCACTTCTTTATATCTTGTTTACAGCCGATATTCCTCTTCTCTTTGCTAAACACTCGGCCTCTGGTCACCTCTATGCTGATGATGTCCAGGCCTTTGTTCATGGCCCCACTTCTCACCAGCTTGCTCTTTCCCAATCTATTGAATCTCTGTCTCAATTGTTGGATGTCCTCTAATCGTCTTTCACTCAACTCTTCCAAGACTCAATTGATCTGGCTTGGCACTCGCCAACAGCTAATTAAACTTGATTACGATTTGCTTGCCAAGCTATTCCCTCAGTTTACTTTCTCGACAAATGTCCGTAACCTGGGTGTTACTCTTGACAGTACTCTTTCTTTCTCTGCACATATCTCTAATCTCTCTCTGTCCAGTTTTTATCACTTGCGGCGTCTACGTGCCATTCGACGATCTGTCCCCTCGCTGATTTTTTCTTCCACGGTTCATGCCTTTGTCTGTTCACGCATTCACTACTGTAACTCATTGCCTATGGGCCTACCAAAACTCCGTCTGGCTCCACTCCAATCAGTACTTAATGTTGCTGCTCGTTTGATAGCCCGCCTACCTCGTTTCTCCCATATTTCGACTTTCATGACTGAAGACCTTCATTGGCTTCCTCTAACTGCTCGGATTCAGTTTAAAATTCTCTTACTTACGTGTAAAACGTTTTAGGTCAACCACCACGTTACCTCTGTGATCTTATGAGACGGCCTATCTCAGCTACCTCTGGACGTCCTCTCCGCTCTTTTGATCATCATGACCTTCTAGTTCCTCGGTCTCGGACTGCCACAGCACAGCATCGTGCATAGATGCCTCTGTTGGACCTTTGCTGTGGAATGACCTCCCTGCTTTAACTCGTGCTGTGATGTTATCTGGGGGCACCACTGTTTCTGCTCGTTCTCTTAAAACTTTTCTTTTTTCGAGGGGCCTTCGCACTGGAAGCGCCTCTGATTAGGTTGTTCTGCGAGAGGCTCTTTATAAGTCCGTAAATAGAATAGAATAGAATACCATTTTAAGGCATGTTGGTTTTTGCAACTTCAAATTCCAAAAATGAATAGTGATAAAAAAGTTGTGACATGACTTGGTAACTCAAAGGATATTTTGGTAAAATTAATAGAATTTTGTTTTGCCTGGTATATAACTACAAAACTACATTGGCTTTTTTTAAATTTTGCGGAATTTCCAATAATTCTTAACTTGTCCTATTACAAGATTTTTTTTAAATTGTGTGTTAAATAGCAGAAAAATTATTAGAAATGATTGTCAAGTAGCCTACTTGCAGTTATATTATACACGGTGAGTCATTAAAAACCGTGTCCCTACATAATATTACATAACTCAAGTAAACAACCATCAATTTTAGTGAAATTTCGGAATAATGACGCTTGATAGTGTAGACAAATGCTATATTATTTTGTTTCTTTTTAAAAGCTGAAGCAGCCTAAACTATAATGACGTCACGACAACCCCGACGAAATGGTGTTTACCGAAGAAAATAGAGCATGTTATAAAATTTGTAAGAACAAAACTGACATAGTGAAACGCTTTTTAAAGAAATATTCAGATTAATAGTGGGCTCGTGATAAATGCTCTTTTCAAAGATCGATGAAACTGAGTCTTTTCATTGTCAGCCAGGTAGCGACCGCACGCTAACGATCAGAACGGTCAACAAATTGGAACAGCCAGGAAGATATGCCGCAAACGCATCGTACGGGTGATTAAGGTCAATGGACAAGATTACCGATATGTGATACTAATGCAGGGCTTTTGCAAGTCATTCGTAAAATAACGGGGTATTTCATTTTCCAGCAGAATTACGCTCCTGGCTCGGGAGACTGTTGAGTTACTGTAAACTGAAACACCTGATTTCACCCCGCCTACTTTGCGACCCCTTTACAGCCCTGATTTACATGTAAATCCGGTAGACTATAAGAAATGGAGTGTCATGAAAGAAGAAATCGAATAAACGATGTCAACGATTTGCGTCATCGAATTGCGCAGGTGTCACGAAATAGAGTATCCCCCTTACATGAGTATCCCCCTTAGCGAAATGGAGTATTCCGTTTAGTTTGCATTTTTGACGGTTTCTAAGTGTATTCAGTCCTACTGTTTGGATTTATTGTATACACAACATTAAGTTTTAAATTGCGTATCTTTAGTTTGTAAGTCGACCTGAAATTCATTTACTTCGTTTTTGGTGATAATGACTGGATTTTCGTCGAGGCTATCGTGACGCGTATGACGATGAGAGATAGAATGGTTTATCCCCGGATACTCTAAACCGGTTTATTCCATCCGAGGGGGGATAAATTCATACATCCCCCCGGATAGTCTTAGGACGGATACTCTATTTCGTGATACAGGCTTAGGACGAAATGAAACAGCGCATCGTAGATGAGTCAATCAAGCTTTGGCGTACGCGTCGTTGCGCATGCGTAGATGCCCAAGGGGTCAATTTTGAACATAAACTTTAACCTTCCTAATGCTCAGTAATAACTCCTCTGGCTTTACTTAAAGTTTCGTTGACATAATAATTTTATGATATATGACGAAGTTAAAGTAAATAATTCACTAATGTTGTGCTGTAGCTGCCTTTGCCATCAAATTAAATAATTTGCTCCTTGATAAAAAAAATTACGGACGCCCAAGATGAAAATGATTGAAGTTATGACTTGACTTTAGGAAACCAAAGTATGCCTTCCACTTCTAATCAAAAGGCAGATGCAACACGTTAGAAATGCATAATGTTGCTACGCACAGCATCATATTATGGTGTTGGCCTGCATGTCACAGCTGCCATCACCACTGCCGCCTTTATGGATGCTGGCTTGATCACCGAAGAAGACAAGAGACTTGCAGTTGATCACAATACAGTCAAGAGGGCCCAAGAAAAGGTAATAAACCTCTTGATAAGGAATTTGATGATCTTTGTCAGAAGGGTGAAATCGACTGCATCTTCTTTGACGGCCGTGAAGATTTAACTACAGTTATGCTGAAAGCAGACAATTCAGATCAGCAGTTCTTCATCTCATCATCACAGAACAGCATTATTCTGTGTGCACTGAGCTAAATGGAAGATAGCTCAACCACCTTATTCAGGAGAAAGGCTCAAAGAGAAAAAATCATCGGAAGTTATTGCTAATAATCTTGTAGATTTCATGAAGAAGAAAGGTTGGTATTGATAGGAGTCTGCGGGCCACTGGAAGTGATTCTACAAATGTTAGCAGCGGATGGGAGGGTGGTACCATGCATTCGGTAAAGGTTTATTTATTTCTTCGAAGTCTCAGTTGGAGAGCCTCTTATTTCACTGAGATATATCTACTGATCAAGCGTAAGGTTATTGAATCACACAGGTCATAAGGACAGGAAAACTTCCCACGGATCTGGCCCTTCTTGAAATTGGTCCAGGTGGTAAACAACAGCAAACAGGCTTTGTCGCACATGGGTTTAAAAACATGGCCTTTAAGGCAAAATCCTCAACAACTTAGGACTGAAAGTGGAATAAAACGTTTGGGTGTACAACCCCTGCTG
Source organism: Aporrectodea caliginosa (assembly GCA_020284085.1). Taxonomy (NCBI): domain Eukaryota; kingdom Metazoa; phylum Annelida; class Clitellata; order Crassiclitellata; family Lumbricidae; genus Aporrectodea; species Aporrectodea caliginosa. The sequence goes on from JACEVL010000186.1 coordinate 659,511, forward strand.
GTTCAACATCAACGCTATCCATAATGTTACCAACGCCACACTTTGTTTCATCTGCAGCGAGTTAGGCTGCAAAAGAAGGTCTTAGTTAATGCTCAGCATAATAAGCATTCAGCAAAATGACAATTTAGCCACTCTTGTGGTCAGATGACAGTGAGGATAGGAGAGCTGGTGACAACAAGATCGTTGAGGCGAGAGATGACGAGACGCTGGGAGATCTTTCTGTACGTCCCAGGAAGACACCTTCTATCAACCCAGTGCTTCGCCCCTTATGGAACTGAAAGACTTGTCTGACTGGATATATATGAACCTCCCTTGACATGTAAACTTACTACAGCGGAAGTAAAGGGCTCACTGACGAGACCATGCAAGTTCCACAGTGACTATGACCTGCTCAGTCCAGAGAGAGGTGTGTGAAACACACCAGGAGGGTGTACTGTATACAGTGTATACACATGAGAACCGTGATGAATACATCAGAGGCCAAGAGGCAAGTCGGCAGCTGATTTTCGAGAACGAATCAAAGCAAGACTTGATGAAATGTGTTGCTTAATTTTAAATTTCTTATTAACTGATGTCATTACTTTCTAGTGTTGTTTTATGCTTACAAGGTAATGTTGTATACTTATTAGGATATGTTTTATGCAAAGATACTCTAATATTAATAGCATTTCCTGACGTTTTCCGAAGGTTAAATAATTTTTTTTGTTTTTCGCCAGCAGTTAATACGCTTTTTAATCAAGTATAGATTTACAAAGCTAAATGTCGTCCAAGCACAAATTCAGATTTGAATTCTCCACGCCTAAAAATATATTTTTAAGACCCAACACTTTTGGAAATTGGAAAAATCATCCCTAAAATGACACGCCCTAATACTATATAATAGTATAATTTGTCATTCGACACCATGCCATATAAAATGGGTGGTGTTATGCACAAGTGGACCAACCCCAAAATTCACTATTGTCCAGAAAACGATTTTTTTAAAATTCTCTTTCAATTTTAAATGAAAATTTTTACTTTTAATTATGCAAGTGCAAAAATGTACGTTTTATATTAGGATGATATTGTATTCAGCAATTTGCAAATGAAATTTGATTTAGAAAAATAAATGTTGGTTGGTCCATTTGAATCCTAGAAATTTGTGGTTGGTCCATATGAATTTTAACGTATAATTGTGGGTTGGTCCATTTGAATCCTGAAAACTTGTGAGCAACTTGTCCATTAAATGTTTATTAGACGTGGAAAATTACTTTTACTGACAATTATTTGAGTATCACATAATCACCGGGCTATTTTGGCATATTAGTCACACGGTTTACTTAACGCGTAATTTAATTAAAACCATGGAAATAATAGAGTCCATAACGTAGTGTGAATTTTTAACACGCGGCTATGAGCCCTATTATTTTCATGGGTTATCAAAGACGTTGTCAATGAAGGAAAAAAGGCTATAGGCGTAAAGACTTAACGTTTCTTTGATCAAATTTTAATGTTTAACTCAAACTAATAATAATGATAATAGAGATTTGAGTGCCGTAGTTCGTAAGCAGTCGATTCAGAAGCATGTATATTATTCATATAACGCAGAAACTTATTTTTTTCACTTAAAACATAACATGGTTTATAGTGGCTCAGAAGACATGCATCTGTGTCAGAGCCACTCTCTCAAGTCTTTTCCAATGCATCTTGACCTAATATCCAATCTTAGTGAGCCTCTTCTTGAATTCCATCACCGAGTCCGCAGCAACAATTTCATCGTCCAACTTGTTCCAACTGTTAACTACTCTTGTACTGAAGAATCTTTGCATTATTGTCCCAGCTGTTTCCTTATTGATCTTGTATCTGTTTTCTCGAGTTCTCTTATCAACTGAGACTTTAAATAGTCTCTGTGCTGGTATCTTGTCTTTTCCTGTCACTATCTTGAATGCCTCTATAAAGTCTCCTCTATCTCTCCTTTTCTCTAATGTTGTCAGCTTGCATCTCCTCAGTCTTTCTTCATATGCCAGGTTGCCGAATCCCTTTATCATCTTCGTTGCTCTCCTTTGTATTTTCTCTAGTTTTTCTACATCCTGTCTCAGGTAAGGACACCACACTTGCACACAGTACTCCAAATTAGGCCTAACCAGTGATTTGTACAATTCGAGCATTATTTCCTTTTCCCTGCTGACTATTGTCCTCTTAATCATTCCCAATACTTTGTTCACTTTCTTTGCAGCCTCTGCACATTGCCTTGATGGTTTGGTGCTGTTGTTTACGATGACTCCTAGGTCCCTCCCTCTTCTGTTTCTCTCAGTATTGTTCCTCCCATTTCATATTGGAATTTTTTATTTGTTTTTCCCATGTGCATAACTGAACATTTTTCTGTGTTGAACATCATCTGCCATTCCTCGGCCCATCTGTGCAGTCCTTCGATGTCTTTCCTCAGTACGTCGGCTTCTTCTTTCGTGTCCACCCCTCTGCCCATTTTCGTATCATCAGCAAACTTTGATATCTTCGACACTATTCCACTGTCAATGTCGTTTATAAAAACCACGAAAAGCAACGGCCCCAAAACAGATCCTTGCGGCACTTCCCCGTATGCATTTTGCTTAGCGCTTTTCCAATTAAAAATCATCTGCCAGTCCTTGGACCATCTGAACATTCTTCTTAGGTCTTCTTGCAGTAACTCCACTGTGAGATACTTGTTTGGTCCAGTAGCGTTCGCATGACTTCGTCTGCTCAAATGGACCAAGCCACAGAACCGTGTGGCTTGGTCCAGTTGTGCATAAAAGAGTCGCAGGTTGGTCCAATAGTTTTTCGCTATTTATTAAATATTGTGATGGGCTAGAACATTGATCTAAGTGTCAAAAGATGCAGAAAATGATTCTGAATTTAATGGAAAAATAAAAATAAATTGTGAAATTTTGAGGGTTGGTCCACTTGTGCATAACACCATCCAAATAAATCGTTACCATTATTATCATACAATGTGTCTGACAGTCGATACCATACCACATAATATTATTCGATACCATACGATGTGTGTGTCATTCGATATCTTACTGAACAGCTCTGTATTCTACTGTGCAGTATTGAAACTTTCATTGTATTTTTATCTGATCTTATGTAAAGAACCTAATGAAGCATTTATAAAGCTCCTCACTAGGAATACAACTCAGAGGCGGGTAAAACTGCATTTTTGCGCATTTTTTTGATAGTGGAGGTAAACGTGTATTTTAGCGTATTTTATTATTTCAATGATTTTCATGATAACTGTAATGAATCCAGCTTCCATTTACGCAAGACTTTTTCATCAATCTCACTTCTATTTAAATTAAAATCATTTGCAAGAATCCCTCTTCTATTTAGCAAGAATTCTTTTGGTCAATGCAACCCATATTACACCAACGCGAAAACCCATGCAATGGCGAGTCATTTACGACTTAAACTATACGCTTTTCTCATCAATCCAGTTGTTGACTTCGGCACAGTCTAACGATGAATCTATTTTAGCAAAGAACTATTTCGATCAATCCAGCTTCTATTTACGCAGACACACCCGAGAAATAACAAAATACGCTAATATACTCGGCCGGCAGCATCATGAATAAAATACGCTAAAATACACTTTTGCTCAGCCCAATATGACGAGAAAAACAGTTGCCAAGGGTTTGTAGAAAGAGCGTGCAGAATCTTTAACCAAGACGGCACGCACATCCAAATGAAGTCTGTTCCAGGAGGATGGCCCAAACATTGAAAAAGATGCTGAATTGAGGTGCTTGAGACAGGAACAGCTATTTCACCCCGAGCAGCGGAACGGAGGTTTCCACGGTCCCCAAACCAGAAAATGGAGCAGCACAGCTGGTCCCAATAACCCGATGAACAATTTATAGGGAAGCTAAGACAGTCGAGGCATACTAGGATTAGCCGAGCTTCAATGATGGCGGATGCCATGTCGTTTAGTTGAAGTCGGATCGTCTCCTGGCCATGTGTTTCGAGTTGCAATTTCGGCCGGACGGTCAGTTAAGTACACGACGCTGAAGGTCGTAAAGTTACACCATTGGTGAATAAGACGATTAAGATAAACGATTAAGAGTTAAGCGCCGATCTACAAGAGACGATGTACGGGCTTTGTTTTGCGAGCTTCGTATGCACTCTAAAAGTCACGAGTTGACAGTTGTGAAGATACTCAAAAACTTAACGGTTGGACAATCTTCTGAAGAGCGGAAGTGTTGTTAAGAACGGCAAGAAATATTTGCTGTTCAAGCGAAACTGACTTTGTGGAGCAGTTACGGCGATTTAACAAGAAACGAACTAACAAAGAAACGCATGCGAGGAAATCTACAGACGCCATAACTTCAACGGACACTCGGTCGAGAACGCTTGACCGATACTACAATATTGAGAAAAACAGTATGACAAAAACGCAGAAATGCTAACATGAGTGATAATGGATAATTTAAGTTCATTAGAAATTTTTTGAATAAACTAGTAAATATATTTATATAATACTCTGAGAATAAATTGAGAGTTATCTTTGGATGGCAGAGTATGCTGTGTCTCTAGGTCAGTGCTTCCCAAAAAGTGGTGGTCCGCGAACCCTCAGCTGCCGGTCCGCATAATGAGTCAAGAAACTGGTCAAATTGTCTCGGAATCAAATAATGACTATTATAAATTTTATTAAAGTAAAAAAAAACACTTTTAGGCTAGCAGTCAAAGGGCAATAGAGTCGTAGAATTGGCTCAGTATGCATTTAAATCAATTTTTATACATATTTGTGGAATCTAATTTAGGTGATCGAAAAACAGAAATAATTAATAAATTTGTCACAGGTCCTTCTGCAGTGGGAAAATTTGTGTTGGTCCGTGACACTGAAAAGTTAATTCTGCCGGTCCGTGACACTGAAAATTTGTGAAGCACTGCTCTAGGTCTTAATTGGTGAGAGGAGAGGGGTCGGAGTGGAGGTAGGAGTTGGTGAAGTACATGCTTGGGGTTGTGTAATATGGAGAAAAGGAGTTTCGCATCGGCTATATTGACATGTTCAGAGACTGTTGGAAAGAATTGTTCTAGGTAACATAGGCGTTTGGCTCTTTTTATGAGTTTTTCCAGGCGTTCTTTATAGGAAGCCATGGTACGACCCCACCAGGATTGGGAGGTATATAGAAGTTTAGCAACGGTAGTGGCTTTGGTTACATTATGGATAGATGAGGAAGAAAGGCCATGGGTTTTGAGTTTTCTGATAGCATAAAAAGAGAAGGAACAAGTTGCTGTGAGGTGGTCTATATGGGCTGTGAGTTTGAGATTATCTTGAAGGATGACACCCAGTATCTTCAAAGTTTTAAATCGAGTAATATTAGGTAATGGAGGAGGAGGGTCAAATTGGTGTCCATGACGGAAATGATCATTTCTTTAGATTTAGAGCTATTTAAGGTAAGGTTATTGGCAAAGCCCATGTTGAGATTAAATGCAGCTGAGAAGAAATAGTATGAGCTTGAGAGGATCCAGTAAGGAGGTAAGTGTCATCTGCAAATTTGAACATAAGATTGAGGGGCTGAAAAGGGTGTTCGTCGGAACCAGTAATGGAGAAGTTGTTAGGTCCTAAGACATAGCCTTGAACTATTATACTAGCATTGATTGGGAGGAGAGATGAAGAGTGGCCTTTGAATATAGTGAGGTGTGAGCGTTCAAGATGATATTCAACTAGCCAGTTATAGATTTGGTCTGGGATATCAAGAGTGAAGATTTTGGGAAATAGGGCAGAGTGCTTAACTGAGTCAAATGCTTTGAAGAAGTCAAGGAAGATTATTGAGACATATTCGTTGGTTTTTAGGAGGAGTTGTGTATGATGTATGACAGAGATTATGGTTGCAGTGGTGGAACCAGTGGGTCTCAAAGCAAATTAATCTGAAACTTGGGATTCAGTGGGAGCTTGAGTAAGGTTAGGATAATATATAAACCTCTGAACTATTTGCTTTTCGACTATTCTGGGGAGAACAGGAAGGATGGAAATTGGGCGGAAGTCAGCATTTTGAGAGGGGAGTTGGTTTTAGCTTTTGGCCGGATGATGGCTATTTTCCATTGGGGAGGGATAAAATGGAATAGGAATGAGAGATTGATAGGGTGAGAGAGAGGTAATTTGAAGAGAGTGGTGCGGTGAGTCTACGAAACCAAGCAGGTAGGTTGTTATACCCAGTGGCAGTAGGATGCAAATGGTCGAGAAGATAGAATAGTTGGCAAAACTGGGAACGGCGGTCCCAAATTATGAAATGAAAGAAGTCTACAAAGTTATTTGATATTGTCACTTTAAAATGGAAGCTGGATTGATGAAAAACTTTCCCTAAATGGAATTGGGATTGATGAAAACATTCCTGTGTTGAAATAGAAGCTGGATTGATCGAAATAATTTTTCCCGTATATAGAAGCTGGATACCAAGCTGGTTGCATGGATGAAACTAAGTTTCCATTCAACAGAAGCTGGATGAAAATAATGTTTTAAGTAATTAGAAGCTGGATTCATGAAAACATATAGCACGTTTTAGCGAAACTATAAGAAAGCGGCATCTGTTGATTTCTTTTAGTTCATAATTTGGGACCGCCGTCATTTCATAATTTGGGGCCGCCGTTCCCAGTTTTGCCGAATAGTTGGTATTCTTCAATGAAGGGGTATTTGGGAGGGGCTGTGATTCGGAAATTAGGAGTGAGTAGTTTTGGTCGGTGGAGATAGAGGAGTAATGGAGGTTAAGGTCGTCTCCAGTGATGTGTGTAGAGTAGTTGCTTTCAGGATCTTTGTTAGTACAAGATTTTACTTTATCACAAAAGAGGCTTAAGACCATTACGAGGGTCTACGTTTTTGAAGTCATAGGATATTTCTTTTGAAATAGCACGGTTAATTTTGAGGGGGATGGGTGAGATCAATCCAGCACAAACGCATTTCAACGTTGGAGGTTAATTAGTAATAATAAACCCTTTAATTCAGATTTAGAAGTACTGATCTAGGTAGGCTGATACTAGACTTTAATTGCCCTTGGACATTTAAATCCTCTAGACATTCATTATCTGTTTCTTTGTATACATTTTTGATATTTGCATAATTATAATTATAATTGATATTCAAAACTCACGAGCTGTCTAATCTGATTGTTTGACATTATTACATTAATCTATATAACCACCAATTGGGGCAAGGGTTGATTCCAAGTAACGTGATCCTAAATTCGGGATCGGTATTTATTATTATTATTATTAATTATTATTATTAAACTGGCATTAATTTTATAGCGCGCCGAAACAAAAAGGGTAAACGTGTAGTTTAGATTCATTATTATTAGCCCATTGTAGCATTATTAGTTTTCATCAATCCATTTTCTACTATGGCGAGAATCCTTTTCATCGATCCACCTTCCATTAGGCAAGAATTCGTTTCATCGGTCCAGCTTCTATTTATGCAGGAATTATTTTTATCAGTCCAATATGTTTTCGACCAACGCTGAAACTAATGCAATGGCGGATAATTTACGACGCTAAACTACACGTTTGCCACAAAAAGAATCTTGCACAAAAGCGCGTAACAGGAAAGTCTAGTCATAATAAATGTTGAACAAATAAGTCTCGAGGTTCTTTTTGAAGAGCGTTAATGTTGAAGATCTGCGAATGAAGTCCGGCAGTTTATTCATTTCAGCTGGGCCCGTTAGTGCAAAGGCACGATTTCCAAGTGGACACAGTACATTAGAAGGCAGATTTTGAAAGTACTTCAAAATACAGTTTGGTACGTTACAATTTGGTTGGCTCGTCGGCGGGATTAAGATCCACAAATCTGGATAATCAATTACTAGTTACAAGCAAGAATAGCGATTATTAGATAGCATTTGATAAAACTTACCAATTTAGCAAAACGTAGTTAGTTGTACAGTCTGTAACAGCCTGTAGTAATTTAATAAGCCTTTTAGTTATTATTCGTGACGTAATAACGGTTGTATTAGTGAATCTCATTGGCTGAGATAAGGTCAGGCTAAACAGTTGACGTTAGGGACTGACTATTATTGGTTGAAAGTAGGTCAGGTTAATGTAAGACGGTAATTTTTCGAAATTTTGTAGAGCCTAAGTTATTCGTTCATTGAGAAAACAAAACAATCTGACAAAAACGCAGAAAAGCTAACATGAGTGATAATTAATGGATAATTGAAGTTCATTAGAAAATTTTAGAAGAAACTAGTAAATATTTTTATATAGGCTAATGATCTTGGAATAAATTGTGAGTTGTCCTTGGGTGGCAGAGTATGGTTAGGTGCTCCAATCAATCAATCAATTCTTTTTATTGATCACCATAATACTATCACAAACGTCAAACAAACACAATCAAGACATTCATGTGCAGTGGCGTCAATAGGCAGACCCAAAGGAACATAAGGTTCCACCCTAGTTACATCAATCATTACTCTAACAGTATTTTGTTTATCCATCATTTACAACAGTACGTCTTCAAACAATCCGTGTTATGGTGTCCATAGTAGGGGAGACCGGGGTTGGATGCAACAGGGGTTGGTTGCAACACCATCGCTAGTTAAGCGCTAAATAATAGCAGCGTAAAATCAAATCACCTACCTTGTAAAGATTATATTTTAGGTCAACGTGACTTAATTTCTTGGCGGGCAGTTGACTAGAACTACCGAAAAAATAAGAAAATTATTTTCGGACATCAAAAGTAAATTTGGCGATTTTGTGCTTTTTCGTAATGTAGCTCAATGTTTTGAAGCAATTTAGTGCTGTTTGGTGCCATAAGTTGAACAAGGAATTGGGCTTCAAAATGCATTTATTCGTTTTATTTAAAACCAACGCTGTCGATACAAAATTTCTATAACAATGTCAATGCATTGCTTCGGGGTTGGTTGCAACATTTTAATTGGGGTTGGTTGCAACATGTTGCAACCAACCCCCATGCGTTTATTTCAATTAATCGTGTTCAATATAGACCTGCTCGTGACAATTAGCGCACTCACAGACACTTGAACAAAGCAGCATTAGAGGGAGGAACTCGCCGACAGAGCAGTTACAGCTTCTAAAAACAAAAAACCGTACCAAAAGCAAAAGAACTCTAGATAAGTCTTAGTGAACCAAAGAGAGTGACTAAGCCTCAGTTCACGGTCAGTCAACCGGTGCCTAGTCAGTCGTCGAGCGTCACTAATCAACCGTGGCATAGCCAGTTGTCGAGCGTCACCAATCAACCGTGGCATAGCCAGTCGTCGAGCGTCACCAATCAACCGTGGCATAGCCAGTCGTCGAGCGTCACCAATCAACCGTGGCATAGCCAGTCGTCGAGCGTCACCAATCAACCGTGGCATAGCCAGTTGTCGAGAGTCAACAGATCAACCGGTGCCTAGTCAGTCGTTGAGCTGAATAGATTGTACAAACAAAAGAAAAGGAAAACACAACATACCATCATGTTGAAGACGAATTTAAGATAATAAGACAGACAGTGAGGAATCTGACAGTGATAGAAATGATGACGATGATGGAAAACGTTTTTGTTTAGGCCTACGAGATGGGTCATCTGACAATGTCGATTATATTGATGAAACACGGTCTGTGGAAGATGATGATTACTCTGTACCTCATGATCGTTTTAAAACAAGGTGATTACGTGATGGTCAAACTTCGAGGACTTAAAAATACAGATCATTTTGTGGCTCGTATGACCGACAATTCAATGTCGGATGATTTAGAAGCGGAGGTAACATATTTTGCACAAAATCAACTAGGCGTTCATTTGATGATAAAAAAAACTGTTCGATTTGTAATTCCAGAAATTTCAAGAACATATCCGTTTCCAATAGAGGATAATAAGAAAGAAACTGCCTAGTCCGTTAATAATGGCACTAAGCGAGTCAGTACGCAGATAACATTCTCATTTTCCTTTTCTGGTTACAATTTGAAGGCTTGAAAAGCTCTGCAACTTTTAATGAAATCTTGAACATTATAAGCCTAGATAGGTAGAAGTAGCCTGCTATGGGAGCTGTAGGCCTATCGAGTATATATATCGGACTTTTTACAAAACGATTATTGCAGCAAAACAGTTTAATATCTTGATTGATGCTTTTGATTTGATTTGATTTTGATTTTCTTCAATTTATTACATTTTTATATGTAGGCGAGCCTCGGTAAGCCCTGGGCAATGCAGCTTCTGTTAAATAATTATACTATTTTCAATACTGTTGCAACCTTCCCCAGGGTCGTTGCAACCAACCCCGGCCCGGGGTTGGTTGCAACACTTTGAAAGCTCCCTCTGTTCAGATAGCTATTGTGGTTACATACTAGGTCACTGAGATCGTCACTATAGCTTGTTTTGGAGCTGAGATATAAAGGATATATATTATATGGGCTAAAATGGTTGTAGGTTGTTCCAAAAATACAAAAATGGCAGACGAAAATATGAAAACTGTTGCAACCAACCCCGGTCTCCCCTAATTCTTACAGGAAATAACTTTGACTTAATTATGGCCTTGGCGATGCTCCCGCACGCATAAGCCGCTCGTTTATGGAAGACCTCCACCCCTCTCTGTTGTATGCCCGGTGCGTAGCCTCCTGTACCGACCAGCCCATTTCTATATGTGATCGGGACTTCAACCCGAGAGTAAATAGTTGTGTCCTCCATTTTGAGTTTCATGATCAATGGGGTGAAGGCGACTGATCAGGTCTCTCCCTCCTCCTTGGTTCAGATTTAGCCGAGACCTAGTCCCGTTGCCCGGGGGAGACGACGTGGACGTACTGAACCACCCCCACAGGAAATAAAACAACCTTCAAACAACAAATGCAGAGTAACTGTTAACTAGTATCATAAAAACAGAAAACAGAAGGAAACAAACAGAACAATGCATGCACAATCCATGTAGTAAATCTTAAACAGTTGCAGTCAAAAGGTGAACTTTTAATTTATTTTTGAACTGATAGACTGTGGGTAGACAAGTAGGCCTAAGTTCTTTGGGCAGGGAGTTCCAAAGCAGCGGTCCGTATGATTGTGCTGATGCTATGCTGCCTAATATTTGTGTACACACTTCTATGGTGGTAACTGCTTGATGATCTTGTATAGTGGTCGGGTACATCAGAATTTTTACAGAACCAGTGATCAAAGTTTGATAATATTTGGCGCGAATGAATTTTGTACATAAATAGCGCCACTTGCAGCTTATTAATGCACTCGAAAGGTAGTTTGGTGCTAGCTCTGTAGGGTACATTACATATGATTCGAATAACTCGCTTCTGTAAGGTTGTCAGCATGGTCAAGCGGGTACGGTAGGTAGAGGCCCATGTGAGATTGCAATAGGACATATACGGATATATTAAAGAATAATATAAATTTACAAGTATATATCGTGGCAGGAGATGTCGAACACGAGAAATTATGCCTATATTTTTTTATATCTTTTTAGAAATATCGTTTCTTTCCATGTTAACTGTTCGTCTATGTGCACACCCAGAAATTTAGATGATGACACTCTGGTTATGCTTTGATTATCTATATTAATAGTCATAATTTATTACAATCTAAATTCAGTTCAATTTTCCTTTTAGAGCAAAACAATATAAAATTCGTCTTTGCAAGATTGAGCGATAATTTGTTGGCTTTAAACCATTCCCCGACGAGTTTTAATTCAGCATTCATCGTGTTAACTAATACGTCAATAGATTTGTTTGACATGAAAACATTGGTGTCGTCAGCGAACATGATAAAATGAAGCAATGACGATGTGTTCGAGACATCATTCACATAGTAAGAACAGCAAAGGGCCTAGTACAGAACCTTGCGGCACACCACATATGACTTCAGATATAATTATGCGAGATATGCCCGTTTAGTAATCAGTGAGCCAGTCAAGACATATGCCTCTTATTCCGTAGTGCTCCATTATTATTATTATTATTATTATTATTATTATTATTATTATTATTATTATTATTATTATGTAATGTCATTTCAGTAGAGTTCAGAGATCGGTGGCAGTGTCCCGGAGAGGCAGATGGCGTTCCCCCGTTGAAGAGCCACTGAGATCCGTTGGAATAGGTATGATGACTCCATTGGATCATGTATTGCGTCACTTGTCCGTCTTCCCAACTCAGAAACGAACTGCAGTCCCTCTTTGCTCCAAGCGCCGCCAGTTTCTAAGGCGACCGCTACAAAAACGTGGGTGGTAGTGATGGTGGAATATTTGACCCTCTTGGAGACAACTGCGCGTTCGGCGGCTTCCCCAGCTCCAGTAGATGTATGGCCAAGATGAGACGTGGCGTAGGTGTCGGGCACTGTCACATCCCATGCAAGACATCGTCCACGTGACCAAGGGATCAGCGTGACACCGTCTGGTCGCTTTCCATCTTCTCTTGACAGACCGAGAGGTTCTTTCTGTGAGGGGATTTTTGCTCTGCCAAGTGCTCTCCAGATGATGTCGTTTAACATACTGTGTCGTTGATGTTTTCCACCGCCTCCTCTGCAAACCAGCCCATGGAGTCCTCTTGCGTCGACTTTTTGTCGACAATGGTGGCACAGATGTGGTTCATAGAGTGCTGTCCCTAGCCTCACTCCGACTGCGATTCGTACTTCCTCGTCTGAGAGGCGCAGGCCCAAAGCAGTAACAGGGGGAGCTAGCATCCAGTCTCCAGAATGAGGTGCTCGTGAAGCTAGCAGGCAAGCACGATCGCGTGGACAGATAGTGGACTCGAGCAGGCCTGTCCATGCCTTCTCTGTACATCGAAGGTCCCATTCTTTTTGATGATGAGTTGCTGCTCCTGTTGGTGGTTCTGCACCTGTCAGGGTGATCCAAGCGGTGAGTGCAGAATTTGCAAGTTCATAGGGTATCTCAGCCGACTCTGTGGGTAAGATGCATGCCTGCAGTTCGCTTGTGCTAGCAGCAGAAGCCAGAAAGGCGGAAAGTGCCAGCGTAGAAGCACAGCGAACTCCCAGACCACCATCCCTCACCGGCAGAGAAGCCTGGAGCCAACGGTCATCATCAAGGTCCACATTCAATATGGCTGATAACCCTTCTCTCAGCAGAAGGTCGAACCGAGTCAAGCTAGGGCAATCAGCACAGACGGCTGTTCGCATACTGTACAATAGTTTCGGAACACTCAAACTGTTTCTAAGCAGAACAAGAGCGTCATGTGTGTAAAGTATGGTTAATCTTTGTATTGCTCTTTGAAGATCATTTGCTTTCGATTCCACGACCATATCCACAGCTGGANGGACTATGAATTTTTCACTCGCCGTTAACTGATTTGCCCGTCTTTCCCGTACGCCGATCTTTACGCGGAAATTGGGTCTTTGATTTATCACTCGCCGTTAACTGGTTTGCCCGTCTTTTCCGTACTCCGATCTTTACGCGGAAACGGGACTTTGCTTTTTCTTAACTGGTTTCTCGGTCTCTCCCGTACTTTCCGAACACAAGTACCACCGGGGTCTCGCCTTCCCCGTATTTCGTTACAGACCTGTCATTTCTCGGTATCTCCGCGTACTTTCCGAACGGTATCAGTGGGGAAACTTTCCCCGTAGTTATCCAGACCTGTGAGCATTTATTTCCCACCATCGGTCTTTCCCCGATTAGCCTGCCACGGACCGGCTCGCGATCAACAACGAGATGGGCCCTATCCCGTCAGATCAGCGTAGCCGGCAATGGCCAGACCATGTGAGCGGCTGTCACACGGGAGCGCACGGATTAGACTTGTCTTATTTTGGACGCGGAGGCGACCGTAACTATCCCGAACCAACGACACTAAAGAACCGTGTCGCTCTGCGCAGAGGGTCCGAACCACCACTGACTCTGCACTATGTGTGAAGCAGTAGAACCACCACTTCACATTATAAGCAAAACACCGTAAGGCAGCTTATATTCATCTATCGACATGTATGCTGTAGGTCTCAACGCTTATAAATGCGTCCGTACCTAAGTTTTTAACACCGGGTGTCTAAGAGATAGAACTACTAAGGACTAATTTAGGCGATGCCTATCTTTAGTCATCAACTATAGGACGTGGGAAGATGTACTTTCATTTAATTAATATATTAAAACGTTAAAATAGCCAAAATTAAGCGGCCGTATAATTTTAATCATTTTTATTCTAACTCGAATCGAGCGCATGTAACACGCGGCCACGCCACCTAGGGACTAAGAGGCGCGACACCGTTTAACAGAAAATCAATATCATTAGGCCACTATAGGCCAAACAGCCTAAACTCTACCTTGTGGCCTGTCCGCCACATTAATAGTACGGGGAGAGACAGAAGTACCCCATTTAAGATCATAGAGCGAGTCGTAGAGGGAAGATCATTCCGGAACAATGGGCCAACACACGCATAAGCGCGATATTTGGCAGTAGCAGTCCGAGTCCGAGGCACCAAGAGGTCATGTCGGTCTACCGAACGGAGAGGGCGACCAGAGGCAGCCGAAAGAGGACGTCGGATAAGATCACAAAGGTAGCGTAGAGCCTGACCCAAAAACACTCTGGAAATAAGGAAAAGAACTTTAAACCGAATACGGGCAATGAGCGGAAGGAATTAAGCCAGTATAAGTGTTCGGTCATGAAGGTTGAGATACCTAAAGAAGCGAGGAAGGTGGGCAATTAGGCGAGCAGGTGCATTTAGTACCGATTGAAGAGGTTACACGCGAGATTTTGGAAGACCAACAAGTAGCGAGTTACAGTAACCTTTGTGTGAGAGAAAACAAAAGCATAGACATAGATGAGAAAGTGGAGGAGGGGACAGATCGCCTGACAGATCGAAGACGTCTCAGGCGCTAGAAACTAGACCGAGAAAGGTTAGAAATGTGTTCAGGGTAACACCCAAGTCAGCAACCCTAATAGAGAAGGTGAACCATGGAAACCGCTCAGAAAGTAGGTCCAAGTCGAGTTTAAGGAGCTGCTGGCGAGTGCCTAGCCAGATCAGCTGAGTTTTTGCAGAAGTAAGAGAGAGAGGCGATTCTAGGACATCCAGCAATCGAGTTCTGAAGAAAGAGACTTAGTTGATTGAGAAAGGACAAGTTAATGGCCAGGAAGACTATGCACGAAGACCTGAACGTCATCAGCATGCAGGTGTCGCACTGCAGAATGTCTAGCCAAACAGAGAGGGATATCAGCAATGAACAAGATAATATACAGAAGTTGAACCATTTACTTGAGTTACTTGAGGAGTCCCAAATTTAGCAGGGACCCATTGGGTGCAGTTATCACCTACAATGACCATTTGTGAGCGATCCGTGAGATAGGATTGAAACCAGCGACGAGGAGCACACTAAGACCAAAGGAGATAATTATCAAGACGCCGTAAAAGAATGTCAGGATCTACTATATCAAAATATAATGCTGAAGATTCATCAAAGAGTGCTATGAGATTATATCCATGGTAGAATAAATGTCTGAAAGAAGAGATAAGATAGCAGTTTGGATAGAATGATAGGCTATAAAACCAGATTGCCTAGACGGGAGAAGACTGCAAGTCGCTCCAAAGTCTTAGAGAGGAAAGAAAGATTAGCTATAGGGCGGTAATTTTGACATTTGCTTGGATCGAAATTAGACTTCTTAAGAATAGGGTAACAATGGGACGCTTCTGAGAGAAAGGAAGAAGGCCTTCAGAAAGTGACCTATATATTAAAATAGGTACAGCAAGAAGGGGACAATGCCATCAAAAATGTTAACAATGACGAACGACGGAAGCAGATCCAGTTCACGTGACTTTAAGTAATGTCTGTCTCTGTCTTTCTGTCTGTCTCCGTCTGTGTGTCTGTATGTGTGTCTGTCTGTCTGTCTGTCTGTCTGTCTCTTTCTAAACGTAGGTCCCAAACCGTAATAGCAAAATTTCTACAGCGCCAAAAAAGAGAAGCCGCAGGAATCAGCCAGCTCGAAGGCGCTTACTCAAAACAAATCGATAGGCAGAGTGGTTAAAATCGATTCCAGGTCAAGACTCAAAGGGCCAGGCAGCCAGACAGTTAGATGTATACGGCTATGGTAGATGGCTCGAGTTGAAGCGGTGAGGGAGTTTAGGGCATGAGGGTGGCTCAGGATCTGATTTGTGAAATAGGCCTAGCTAGCAGCGTTTTCAGTTTTGAGTTAAGGACCTATAACTCCGCCACTGTTCGTACTCTGACAATGCCAGTCCCAAGCCTGGATGAAGGAGGAGGGCGATGCTAATGATATTTGCCATCACACAGTGTTGTTAAACTGAAACTAGTCAAAGACCTGTGGAGAGATAGCAAGAGAGGAGTTTTTTGTGAGTTCGTAGGATGGATAATTATGATATTTGCCACAATAATTATTATAGCAGGTCAATAGAGCCGAAGAGACTGACCTAAATGATTGAAAAGAAGAGATAGTTCCACACGATTGATTTAGTTCTTTTGTTCGCAAAAATTGTCGAACTGGAGGTTTTTGTATGCTTTCCGTCTTGTCGCTACGGCAGATGGCGTTCTATGTTGTGGATACCATTCGCTAGAGCGCTTTGTGAAATGTGTCACTGAGCTGTGTGGTTTGTGTGACTTCAATTTGTGGTGTAGTCTGAAAGCCGAGTGTAGCAAAAATAAATTCTTTGGTGTTTATGGACCTCACTGGTTGTGTGCCATATCATCTGTCTTTCATTGCAATACTGTACACTGTTGTTATTGCTTGGCCATTATAATTATATGGATCTACTGATGGCGAGACAATGTTTTCTCAAAAGAAAATCGCGCAGTGAAGATTTAACCTTCATATTTCTATTGACAATGACAGAGATAGGTAAGACGTCTGCTTGGTAGGCAGATACAACCAGGCCGACCTAATGCAGGTAAACAAAGCTCTATTAGCCAGAGACCAACCTTATAGGAGCATTTCACAAGTCACGTGAAAGCTTTGTTATATCTGCCCGCCAACGTTTGTGTAAGTCAAAACATCGGCTCATTCGGCTGTTGCTGGAAGCAATAGGCCTATGGTAAACAAATGAGTAAAAACATTAATATTTTGACGATTACTAATGCTTAAGTCCTTTTTTAATTGTCTAAAATCAACTGTGAAATATGTTGACGGTATTTTTAAATTTGTTTTGACTTACGTAAACATTGTCACGTGATCCAGAGTAAACACTATGTGGACTTGGCCACGCATGCCAAGATCCACCAAAATCTGTAATTCCATGTAGGCCTACCTACTGTGAAACAAGCAGTCACTGAAAGCAGGCCTATGTTGGTAATGTCGATCGAACACGTAATGAGAAACAAGTACAACATTCGAAAATCTAAATGCCACCGATTGGCGCTATATAAATTTGTAATTACGATTACAATTTAGTGTTTCTTCTCTATTATAGATTTCAGTTGAATAACATTTGCAGTGCGCTGCTAGAAATAAACCCGAAACCGTAAAGCTGCAAACAGCAAAGGGCAACAACATAATAGCCAGAGGTTAAACTCTAGCTCAGGCTAAGCCGACTCAGCCAGTTGTTAGGATGGTTGTTACCATCGACCAATATTATAGGTCGATGGTTGTTACTTGTTTACGTGGTTATTTGGACGGCCGTAGACTATTTCGGGCAGCATTTGCGCATGCGCCTGTGATTTTTAGGCAAGACAGCGATTAATATTCAGTGTTAAGCCACGTGACATTTTCAGTGCGCTTTCTTGCCAAAGTATATATATTTAGCGAAATGGAAATACTTGTATAATCCTTTCCACACTTACACACAGATGTCGCCCCACTTAAAATTCTTTTTCTGATATCAAATACGGTGTTTTAAATCTCCACCGGCAATTTGTTGACTTCGCTTAAATAATTATTCGCCGATTTGTCTTCATAAATATCATTAAAAACAAGATACGACATTTTCAAGACCCAGATTATCGCTTAAAGCTAGATCCTGGCTTTCAGGCTAGCATGTAACTTGACTTTTAGTAATGGACGTATGGAGGCTACTAAGAACGAGAAACGATCGAAATTATTTCTAGGTAATATAACAGTTGTGAAATAAAGGGGTCTAGACGAATATGACGTCGATGAAGTTAGGTCGACAAAAAAGCGAGAGACGTGATTTAATTTTTACTAATTTTCGTACTAGAAGCATCAATCATCTAATACTGCGTATAACCATTCGATCCTCTTTCGTTTTGAAATCATAAACTCGAAATTTATACAGCGCCTGAAAACCGAAGTCGCTGAAACCAGTGGGGTAAATCACGGGGGCAGAGGAGACTTTCCCCCAAAGTTTTGAGTGAGGCCCATCTGTCCCGCAAAATATGCAAAATCCGGCATCCGAAAAATCTGACCCCCCCAAAGTTATGTACAGATTTTCGCGACTGGCTGGAAGCAACTTAGTTACAGGCGCTGGAACATGACATGAGTTGCAATCATGATTGTAAGCTCCGAATTAATAAGACTACTTAAAAACTAAGAGTAGGGCACAGATTATTTTTTGGCCTAAGGTACCTCAAAAGAAGAGCAGTCCTTTAAGCCAGCTCGCTTACAAAAATATAAGAAGAAAATACGCAAATGCGTCACTTTTATTATTATTATTAGTTTTAATTATTATATGGTTATTGTTATTATTATTAGTTTTAATTATTATATGGTTATTGTTATTATTATTATTATTATTAGTTTTAATTATTATATGGTTATTATTATTATTATTATTACACATCCACTAAGTGCTGCAATCTAATTACCAAGCATTTATCGATGCCGCTAAGTAAATTTTGAAAGTGAATAACTTGCTCAAAGTTCCTACACCGTAACTGTCTCATAGGAGGAGGATCATCGAACCCAGACTCTAACGAATCTACAAATGTGCGTTCCACACAAAAAGAGATGCAAAGAGAACAGAGGCAGACAGAGAAGAGAACGAATGAAATACTTACAGAGAATTACTATGTCGTCGTGTGCTTTGATATTTTGTACATTGTCATTATTATAAACAGCGATATGTGATAGTATAATGATTAGCATGTTGCACTGTCAATCGATAGGTTAAGATTCAAATCGCAACCAAGGCAGTTTCACGGTTTCGGCTCTGTCCACCCACCCTTATTATGCCGATGCTAAGGAAAATGAAGTATTGTTGTTGACACTTCAAAACCATGTTTGCTTCTCGCAGCTGTCTTAAAGGACTGCTCTTCTTTATTTTTAAGCGATATGAAAAAACTGATGCAGATAATATGAGCCAGTGTAACAGAAGTCAATGACTTCTATTTTGGTATTGTAAAACTGTGAAAATTGCAGATCGTATTACAACAAGTGATACACTGAATATGTTTTTAAATTCCAGGAGTTTGGTGATCGATAAACCGGTGTAAATATTTCAGTATGGAAATCTCAAACGTTGCAAGCCTCCTGTTGACTGCCATGATAATCGTATCAGAAGATGGTGAGTTCTTGTCAGAAGCCTTAGAAAAATTCTTTGTATTTGCTTTTGGAAACTAATTATTGTTATGTATCAGATTAAGACATTTACGAAATTATGGCAGAGCTTTCAGATGATATCTATTATCCCAATATTGATTCACAGTGATTTAACACCTTTTAACGTTGAACTGCATTGGTTTCCAGTCACTTTTAGTACTCGATCGTCATTAAAATGTTAATTCAGCCACAAGTTATGCATATAAAGTCTTTAGGGATAATTGCTTGAGGCTCTGTTAGTTGTCTGTTTTTGTATAGGGCGTATGGAATGAAATATCTATTCCTAATGACATTTAACAACATTTCAGCTGGAATGACACTGTAACAATTTCTTTTCTAAATAAAATAAAACGAATAAATAAAGTTGTATCTGTCAAAAGAAGATTTCTTGCTTCCAACAATATAATGCAAGTGTAGATATTGCCATGTAACATTTTGCCTAACAACAGCCAGATGCATGACACTTTGCATGTGAATACTTAGTAGGTTAGCATTTAGAAAAGTCACACTTCTGCCCTCATTATCTGATCCTGTATATAATATTTAGATACTAGTGTAAATGCCAGATCAGGATGCTTTATGTATATACAACTACCATATGCAGTTTCATGTGTACATATATAGTTAAACAGTGGCTTCAAACTAAATTAAAAATGTTACAACAATAGAATGTACCATGGTAACCGCTAATCTAGCATGCAGCAAAATCTTGCTCCCAATTTCAGTAACCGAATGTTTATTTATATTTTCATTTTCATTCACAGGGATGGCCACAGTCACATTGACACAAAGCAACAGTGAGGTTATAGTTGGAGGAACTACCCGCATGTCATGTGTAACCTCTCTTCCGAGAGAAATCTACTGGTTCCATTTTCCAGCTGGAGGTCCTACTTCTGAACAGAAAGATGTCTACGCTTATGGTAAAATGCATTCACCTTACAAGGACCGATTTGAAATGCAGATAAACAGAACCTCGGGATCCTACGAGGTAGTTATTCCCAGAGTTGAACTCACAGACGCTGGAGTGTACTCGTGCCAAGAAGACGAGGGAAGTGGAGCTTCTGCTCAGGCCCAATTGACTGTTCTAGGTAAGTGTATGCTTCTAGTACTTTTCTACAATTTTGATTGCATCGTTAAACATGTATGTAGACATGTATCAAAACATTAATAGAGCTTTTTAGAATAGTTAATTGTTAAGGAATCAATAATGGCGCATCAAAACAAGCCGTAATTAGGTCAATATCCAGAAGATATGTTAACTAAGACAGAAATGCAGTCTATGGTAGGTAACCAATTTTAAAAAGTCAAGTCTTAAGCTAAGTTCGAAGTGACTGAGCAAATGAAGAAATAGAGACATTTTACCAAAATCTAGGTTCAGAATTCGAAAAAGCTCATTCATCATGACAGCTCTAGTTTTACGTATGAACAGAAAAAACATCTGATGAACTTAGTGAACATGGACTGATTTGAAGTATTGTGGTTGGCCAGCACTCAATGTGTTCTAAACTATGAGCAGCGATTCAAAAGTGGTTGTTTGCTGAACATGAATTCAATGCAAGGAGCTTTAAGTACAGATGTTATTACCCTGTTACTTAAGCATATCAAAACGCTTCCATACTTGTTATTTATTCGTATTATCCACAAACCTCTCTACTTCCAGTTGCATTGTTCTGTTGTAAATGGTTTCAAATAAACTAATAGAAGGATTCAAATGAGCTGAAAGAAATAGAAAGTAATTTTTTATTACTGAAAGCTCATGTGTAGTACATGTAGAACACTAGAAAATTGCACAGTCATAATTGGTTGCATATAGTCAGTTAATTATAATTTCTTTTCTTAAGCATTTAAAATTTCACTATTTTTAGCTAGATTTAACAATCCGGGTTTAAATGTTTGTAGAAGCTGGTCCTACTTGTACGTCGACTAAGAATCCAATTGAACTCATTGGGCCAAACAGTTGTAACAAACAACAGGAGAACTTGACGTTGGCATGCAGTGTTGCATATCGAGGAAACATTGAGCCAGTGTTGGAGTGGAAAATGGTTGGAGCAAACGAAACAGTCACTCAGGGATTGCATGTAGAGAAATCAGACAATCGCATCACTTCTCACTTAACGATGTCCAGCCAACCTTCCATTGATGGGTCGTCTTACAGATGTCAAACAACAAAGACACAGTACAACTGCACATCGAATGTCATTAACATTATATGTGAGTTTAACACAATAATGGTTTTGTAGTATTAGCGTGCAGGATTTTTAGATCTACATGAATGACAATATTATTTTAAAACACTTTAACGAAAAGCTGCGTTGGTTCCAAGTCACTATACCTACTTTATACAGTGGACATCCCATCCTTATTTACTAAACTCCCTTGCCACTGGCCACCTCTATGCTAATGACGTCCAAACTCTTGTACATGGTTCTACCCTTAGCAGATCTCTTTTGTGGGATCGATTGACTTACTGTCAAATGATCTCCACTCACGGATGTTGGCCAACCGACTTATCCTTAACTCCTCTAAGACCCAACTACCATGTAATCTGGTTTGCAACCAAACAGCAGCTCCTTAAACTTTACCTCCCACTTCTGATGTCAATGTACCCTGACTACATATTCATCAAGTGTCCATGACTTTGTTGTCACCCTTTATAGCACTCTATTGTTCTCTGAGCACCTCTAGCATTTTGCACGTTCATGTTACTACCACCGTAGGCACAACATTCCCTCTAATATTTTTCCTCTATGCGCAGAACTGGCAACTGAGCAACTTAATTTCCGCGTGAGCAATAAAACTGCGCAAAACATTTTTCAGAAACATTTGTGATGGTTAATTGTAAATACAAACTACAGTACTGATAAATAGGCCTAAGCGTTTCTAGTGTACTTTTTATTTAAAAAGATGTATGGCTTAAGAAGGTTAATAATTCAATGGCGATCAGTTAAACAAAACTTTAGCTCATAATATATATTTTGTACCAAAACTTGTGTGCGGAATTTTGAAACTAATGAGCCACGTAATGAGCTGCGTAGCCGCGCACCTGAGAGGGAACATTGCTTAGGCACCATAAGATCTGTTTTTTTCTTCTGTCTTTACAACCATAGTCCAGGGTTGCACCTGCTGTCGCATTGTTTACTGCATTTCACTTTATAATGGGCTTCCAAAGGTATGCTTACCCTCCCTTCAGTCGGTTATGAACTCAACCAGGCTCATTCACAGTTACCGGTCCCTCCATCTGGAACTCTCTACCTCCTCATGTTCGCAGCTCTCTTAGCGAGACTTGCCTCTTTCAGTCTATTTATGGCTCTTAATAGTTGCCCGGCTGCAATGTGCACTTCTGAACTTTGTAAGGAGGGCATTATCAAATTACAGTTGTATTGTATTGTATTGCTCATCTCCCTTGCTACTCCCACATTTCTGCCTACACTGCCCTACATGACTGATATCCTACACTGGCTTCTTGTTGCCTCTCATCCAATACAAGGTACAATGTTGGCCAAATTCATAGACATTTTTTTGCAAAATTGAACCAATTTCTGTTGTTGTTTCACCATAATATTATATCTCAAGATTGTTAAGAAATAAGACACCAAACGCTTTATTTAATGTCAGAAGCGTGTTCTACATATACAGTAGAGGAAAGTTTCATACAATCAATATTTCATAAATGACCATTTTCTGTACCTCAAAAATGCTGTTTTGCTGAGTCTTTTTTTACGTCGTCTTGGTAATAAGTAAGTAAAAATAGCAAATAATATTAAGGAAATATAAATAAGTAATGTTTAGTTACAGTAAACCTCTGGAAAAACATGCAGAAGTAAATAACTGGTTCATGACACATTTTTGGACTAAATTAAAATGTGTGACAAAATTTCAATACACTAGTGATTTCTCGTATATTTATATTTTCTCATTTGCTTGAGTTTTCTCCATATTTTTATGCAAAAACAAGTTTGGACCGAGAATTGTTAACTTATTGTGAGTTAGCAACCGTAACAAGAACCCAATAATGAGGAAATTGGAGAAATACATAAAAACAACAGAAAATGGTTAATTGCAAAAAATTTCTATTAATTTAGCCAACACTGTACTGCTCTTAGCCTTAAGAACTCAACAGGGACTTTCTCCTAAATATCTTTGCAACATAATGTGCAAATCTGTCTCTGCTGTATCTTCCCGCCCTCTCAGGTTTTCGGATTGACTAGGTCTCCTAGTTCCCCGGGCATGGACAACCATGACCCAACACCGTGCCTTTGCACCATGCGCCCTTCTATATTGAATGACCTCCTTTCTCAATCCATAGTAACATTTTAGTCAGGGTTCCACCCTCATTCATTCATTCCTTGAAGACCTTCTTATTACCTTGGGCTGTCATGCTGAGAGTGCCTCTGAGTAGCTAATACTTTATGAGGCGCTTTATAAGTTTTTTCGTATTTGTATTCGTTTATTTGGTAACCAAAATTAAAAATAAAAATTACACTTTTCTCAGATATGATATGATACTATTTTTCATATAGATATATTATTTTGAAGTGTATTCATTTTCTAGTTTTATTTGTCAAGCAGCTGTTGAGTTTTCTGTGTCAATAAATCTGAATCGAAGAAGTGGATGAGTTTTTGTTGGAATGACATTTTCAGTTCGGTTGTAGTCCCTTGTCTGTTCCCAGTTGCGGTGTGTCAACTGGTTTTGATATTAAACGAATATAATTATATATATATTATTTATGAAACAGCTGGAGTTAATAGCTTACTTCAAATGTTTAATTTAAATTTTAATTATTGGCAAGAAATACCAGCATATTTGACTTAAAATTGGTAGTTTCTCAGGAAGTGCACTCACTATCTTCGAACATGTTTCAGATGTCATTAGCAGTAACTTCACACAGAAGGCAATGATTGGAGATACTGTTCTATGCACTGCCAAGACAAATGAGTCGTGCACTTACAGATGGAAATGGTTTAAAGCCGACGACACATTAACAGCATCCAACAACCGAACTCTAATCCCAAAACAATCCGGCAACTTCAGATGTGAAGCTGAATGCTTCATAAGGAAAGATACTTGCACAATAACAGCCATGTTTGCTTATGTCGAAGACGGCAATGAAACTTCTACAGCTGGAGGTATGTGTAGATTTTTGCGACAGTTACGACGATTTTCCAAATAGGTTGAACAAAAGGAATTTTCAAACAGATTGGCAAATCTATAAGACATAAGGTAAAAGCTTAGTTTATGTTGCCAAATTATCTTATATGGTCAATTTAAAATGGAGGCCGGATTGATGAAAATTATTGTTTACCTAAATGGAAGTGGTATTGATGAAACAAATTCTTGGCTTAAATTGAGGCTGGATTGATGGAAATAATTTTTTCTGTAAATAGAAACTGGATCGTGAAGTTTTTTGCTTAAATAGAAGTTGGATTGATGAAAAATTCTTTTTTAAATAGAAGTTGGAGTGTTAACAGTAATTCTTGGGCTTAAACAGAAGTTCTATTGATTAAAATTAATTTTTTGCTGAAATGGAGGCTGGATTGATGACAGTTATCATGTGCATTGGTAGACTGCTTCATTACCAACAAAAAGTACGCTATTGAAGACATTAAAATAATTTGGCAACATATACTACAGATTAACCAAATGTAAATGTAGTCTGGATTGAGCTTAGTGAAAGTGTTAAAACGGTTTTACAGATAAGCTGCAAGCACAGACACTATGCTGGTACTTTAAGATTAGCTATATGCTAGCACTTTATAAATTTTGAGTTTACGATTAGCATACGATTAAATTCAAGTAGCGGTAACAATTTACATTGTAACATGAGGCATTAGATATATGGATTATTTATACGTTAGACTACACAACTCAGTTAATTGCAATATGATGTATGAATTTTGCTTTAGACACAGAAGTTGGACCAGGATACGCTGTCCCAATCGCTATTATCGTCGTGCTAGCGGTATGTGTGGTGGTCATCATCATCGTACTTTATGTCTTCAGGAAACGAATCCTGAAGAATTTAGGTACGACAGTTTTTGATAAAATATACTTAAGATTGATAAAATATACTTAAGATTATAAGCTGTGCACAAACTCAGAACAACTGTAAGTGTCACATAATTGATGGTAATGTAAATATGGATTTGTATAATAGGTTGCTTGTGTTAGAATTGACTTTATGCAATGTACAATGGTCAGTTGATGTTGCTAACGGGGTGTGTGATAATGTTGGGGTAACGTGCTGTACTGTCAAACGAGAGGTCAGAGGTTCAAATCGACGCCCGGGCAGAAATTTTGTTCGAGACTTCTGATCCTGTTGGGACCCCAGTCAACTCAGCTATGATGTGTACACTAAACAGTAACGTGAAATTCAAGTATTAGTGTCGCAGCTGTCATCTTGCTTTATAGACGATTTACATATTTCTTGGATTTTATTGAATTAATTCAAAATTCAAAACTGGATTTTAAAATGAGACCATGTGGAGACAAGACTTCAAAACGACAACATT
This sequence comes from Aporrectodea caliginosa, assembly GCA_020284085.1. Lineage (NCBI taxonomy): Eukaryota > Metazoa > Annelida > Clitellata > Crassiclitellata > Lumbricidae > Aporrectodea > Aporrectodea caliginosa. The sequence goes on from JACEVL010000186.1 coordinate 685,398, forward strand.
TTTGCAATAAGATACTATTATAATACTCCACAATAGATGACTGTTAAACTTGTTATTTTTTAAACTTAATGTAATTTAAATTACTGTCGAAAATTTAAATTCGCAGCACAATAAGTAGGTATGGCCTTGCAAGTTATTTCTCTGCAGATTAGAATGTTCAATGTCCAGTTGATGTATTGGCAGGGTCGTTTTTTGCATTACAGCGGAGTTTTCAAATTTTGGGTCTGCACTTTAACAGAGTTTATTTTGAGGCTTTTAAAAGGACAATCCCTTCTCTGTTACGTTTACTATTATATATCTTGATAATTTAGGTTATGGACAACCTGAAGAACAATTACTGATGACAAAAAATGGATTACTTGTAGTCAAGGTAGGTTTGCAATTATTTCAACAAGTGTAGTATTTTAGATTCATCTATTATAATTAATTTCTGCATTGAATTGAATAGCGAGTGAATGAAACTATGAGATGTTTAAGTTAAATTTTGCAATGTACTCATTCATTGGTGTTACTGGGTTAATAGCACTGCTCAGGAGTTTACTTAGGAAATAATTCCATAAAACATTGAAATTGGAACTTTAAGTGGGTCCATTTTGCCATGTGCAATGGAAAACATCACAAGAGAATTCAAGCTTGACAACATAGGGATAAGAACATGCAACATAAGATAAGGACTCTGTCATACACAGGAGCACTCGCAGTCAAAGAATTAGAAAGATGGCACAAGATGGTGTGGCAAAGGAGAATTCTACCATGATCAGTACACAGTATGGTGGGGTGTAAATATTTTCTTCAGCAAACGTTTTGTAATAGTGATGAAAAGTTGCCTGAATGTTAATGTAAACAGAGTTCAAAATATTTGCACTCATTAGGCGTTACGGTTTCACAATCCTGTATCACACCAGATGTGATTTCCGCAACTGCCTGACCTGATGTGGTGGATCAATCTGAAACTTTGGCCACAGTTCAAGCAAAAATGCACTACATGGACGTGTTTCCAAAGAATTTCTATATTAAAAATTTTACTGCTAGTAAAAGACAAAGCAAAGTCCAAAATATTTTGAACTCTTTTTACACTAAAATGCTGTTAACTTTTCTTCACTATTACAAAACGTTTGCTGAAAAAATATTTTTTTCACTCCACCCTAGTACACAGTTCTACCATTCGAAAGAGAAGACAGTCAATTACAAGAGGTTGTAGCAATGATTCTGAACAACAAAAGCATTGATAGGATACCAGTCGATATAACAACGATTAATGTCATGCAAGATTTGACGCCGAATTTATTAAGATGACAGTCATTCAAACTTATGCACCGACGTCAGCAGCGACAGAGGAAAAAAATGATACATGTTATTATCAACTTTAGCAGTTAATACACGGAATTCCCAGACATGACATAATCGTCATCGCAGGGGATTTTAGCGCAAAAATCAGCAGAGAAAGCGATCCGTGGAGAGGTATGATTGGTAATTTTGGATGGGAGACAGCGGAGAGTAACTCCTCCAGTTCGGTACTACAAACGACGTGAAGATGATGAACTCTTTCTTCGAACAAAAGAAACCACAAAGAAAATGGACATTAGGGTGGTTCTTAAAAATAAAAGTGTGAAACTAATGTTCGCCAAGGTACCATTTGGTTCCATTCCATCTAGAAACATCACACAAAAGTTGTATGAAAAAATTTTAATATTTAGGACTGCCACAACACCATCAAAGTTTCACCCTTCATCAAATATAGGAGCACTCGAACAGTAAGCATAATAGTTGTATTAAAAAATGAAAAATGAACACTTAAACCAGGAATAAATTCAACTGCCACTAGTAGGTCCAGATTACAGCACAAATACATTTATTGCATGCCTGGTTATTTGTGATTACACTGATTAGTGGTTAAAATTATTTATTAGAGTTATTATTATTATTGAGGAAATGGTAAAAAGTTAATAACTTCTACAAATATGGGCATATTCTGAAAATTAACACATCATTTTATTCAGTTTTAAGAGCTCTTTCTAGCGGTATATTGAATGGTAGTTAATTAGTTTTCAATTAGAATATTTTACAAAAAAACCTACAATTTTCTCGAAAAACGCTTTGTCTCGTAACTTTGGCCCTCTGGTGGGGGCGGAAGACATTAATATTTTTTTTAAATTTTGAACAGTGTTTGATCCATGCCATTATGCAACTTTTGGCTGCCATTACTTTTCGAATTTCTAATTTTCGCTTATTTTCCACTCCACCCTTTTGTGCAGGCTTGTTCGAATAGATTTGTGGTTATCGGTCTCAGGAACTCACGGATCAAATACCACTAAAACGCCAATAAAAATTAATAACAAACAATCAACGAGAACATAAACATTGTAGAAATTATTTTTAAGTTGTGCTTAAGTAAAATCATCCAGCTTTTCTGTTGAAAACTAAACATAGGTCCAAAAATGCGTATCAAATACTTATACTCGAAATGACGAAAATTATCTGTAAAAGTCAAAATTTCAAAGACGTTGTGGCAGTCCTAGATATTGTTCAATCCTGATAATTTTTTAGCTACATTACTTCTAAACCAATTGGCACGGAATGCCGGGTTGGCGAAAGTAAACAACTGAAGTTGAAAATTTTACATTAGAGATGCAACCACCCTAATGGACATGGACTTCATCCAATGGAAAGACATATAACCTGATCGACTATGTCATAGTTAACAAAAGATGGATTTCAAATGTGACAAACTGCAGCTCATTTAATGCGCAAATTGGTTCCGATCACAAGCCTGTAATAGCCAACTTGAAAATGAGATTAAGGAGAGGAATACGACCTGGGAATTGTCTTGGATCCTTCCCTTTCTTTTACTGATCAGGTCAACTCGGTTTCCAGATCATTCTTCTACCATCTGCGCCAACTACGTTCCATTCGCAGCTCTCTTTCACTGCATGCCATTACTACGCTGATCCACGCCTTGATCTGCACTCGGGTTGACTTTGGGAACGCTGCATACATTGGACTCTCCGCCTCTAATACTCACAAACTCCAGTCTATTCTTAATGCAGCTGCTCGGCTTATAGGCGCCATTCCAAAGTTTGCCCATATCTCAGGCTATATTCGGGATGCCCTTCACTGGCTCCCTATCCAACAGCGGCTAAACTTCAAAACCTTTCCCTCATGCGTAACTGCCTTGTTGGGGTGGCCCCATCCTACCTGAGGTCTTTTTGCACCTTTGTCTCTTCCTTACCTGCGAGGGCCTCTTTGCGATCTTCGACCCGTGGCTTTATGGTTGTCCCTCGCATGCGCTCTGCCACGGCTCACTCTAGGTGCTTTGCCCGTGTTGGCCCATCAGCTTGGAAGTTGGAACGCTCTTCCCCAGTCTCTTTGCCTTGAGTTACTAGCCCTCTCTCCTTCCCAGTTCCGTAAACGTCTTAAGACTTTCTTGTTTCCTGATGCAGGCATTGATGCAGGTAGAGAGCGCTGCTGATTTATGAGTGGCGCTATATAAATGTTCGATTACAATTACAATTACAATTAACAGAGAACATCAAGTATGATACCATGAAACTGACAGATAATGGCATCCGATAAAAATATGAAGACGAGATAGAGAGGAACAAACAAATCAATGATCAGGACACCATAGAAGATAATATTAATGTGGTCAAAAATACAAACAGCAGCCAGCAACATAGTCGGAAGAGCTTGCAAGAAACCGAAAGAGCAGTGGATATCAGACGAAGTATTAGAACTCGTGGAAAAAAGAAGAAACATAGCAAAACAACAAACTTACAATGCAGGCTGGAAACAATTCAATTGGCTCTCTAGATAAATAAGAAGGAAACTAGCGAGATAAAGACAACTGGATGAACAGAATGCAAGAATTATATAATAAGATAAAACTACTTCATTGGAAATTTGAGCTCAAAGTTGCATCAATCAAAGATTGAAAGGGTTAAAATACTTGCAGATGATGCAAGCATGCAGAAACAATGGAAGTAACACATTGAACAACTGCTAAATGTTGACACTCAAAATGACCCTATGATGCTCACAGAGTTGTCCATAAACAACGACAAGGATGTATCTTATCCCCATACCTATGTAACCTAGCATTGGAAGCAGTAATGTCACTCAGCCTTAACACTGAGTAAGAAATCAAATTGAATGGAGGGCTGGTGAATAATCTCCGATTTGCAGACGACTTTGGCCTCCTCGCTAGAACTATGGGATATTACGAAACAGATCGACGAAACTAGTAGAAGATTCGGCCTAATGATCAACGCAGAGAAAACCAAAACAATGGTGATTGAAAAGACCAAAGAGACGCCAATTGGTATCAACATCCAAGGATAAGTAATTGAGCAAGTAGAACATTATTCGTCTACCTAGGAGGGTTAATAAACACAGATGGCAGAAATGATAAAGACATGCAACAAAGAATTCGACATGCTTCACAAGCATTTGGAATGAGGAACAGGATATGGAGAAGCAGAGCATTAGCAAAGAAAACCAATATAATAATATTCCAAGAGGATGATACAACCGATTTTCCCATACGGATCGGAATGTTGGACAAGGTGAAAACAAGATGAGAAAAGAATTCTTACATCAGAAATGAGTCGGCTATGAAAGATCGCTTGGATTTCAAGACTGCAGAAAATAAGAAATGATGACAATAGACAAGCATTATTTATTCGAACAACTCTGCTAGACAAAGTTAAAGTTGTTCGACGAAGGCTCCGACGGTTTGGACATGTAGAGAATGCCAGCTGACAGAATCCCACGCAATGCACAACATGCGAAGGATTTGAAGAAAAGAAGGACACAAAGACAGACCAAGACTACGCTGGATAGACACTATAAATGAGGACATTTAGCATCACTTGGACTAACGTAACACTGAGGGGAGCACTGGACTTGACAAATGACCGAGGACAATGGAGGTAATTTATTCGTACCCTAGTACCGCCAAATGAGTGGCATCAGAAACTGATGATGATAGTGTCACTTTAAAAAAACTAATCAGAGGCTCTCTTTGTGCTAATCTGTATGAATTTAAATATTAAGAATGGAAATTTCACCAGTCACCAGTAGGAAAAATGCACAGCATAATAGAAGAGTCACTAGTGGTTGACCCATGCACACATGTGGACCCCAAACTACAGATTCCCATTCATGGCTTACAGAATCATGTTCAAGCAGTATCGATATTATGGAGCAGCCACGGCTGGTAGCACACACGGCACAGGATAACACCACCACCCAATTGTTAAATGTTAATGCTTCTTACATTTAATGAAAATATCAAATTATTTAATATTTTTGTTTCAGGATATTAACGAAATTCCGAGATGTTACTCTAGGATGCATTTCATAAATAAAGGCCTTTCAGGCGAAATATATGGTCCTTTCGTCTTTCGAGACATCAACTGTGCGTGCGAGAAGATTTTACAGCCTCCATCTAGAGCATCCACTTCTACAGAAGCAGAAGTCTGTGGTCTGGGAAGGCGTTGGATGGCACTGGATCACAGAAATGTACTTAAGTTTTACGATGTACTTTTCAAAGATCCAGCGTTATATGTAGTGATGGAATACGCAGAGGGTGGAACTGTTAGAAAGGCCTTGAATTCGTGTACAGAGGATCTGGAAGTCAACATGGTAAAGGACTGGGCGACACAGATTGCGGATGGTATGAATTACCTTCATAGCAAGAACATCGTCCATGGGCACATCAAAGCTGCGCAGAGTAAGTTACCTGGCTGATTAATTTTATTTACAGTTTCCATATAAGCCGTTTTAAACTGTTCTGTCCCTCTCAAAGTACAATAGTCACTACATTAATTAATTGTTTAATACAGTCCTAAGAGAATGTTTGATGTGGTGTTGCTTGCATCGTTTTTTTGTAATTATATACGATGTAGCAAGTCTGAAACGTTCCAAGAACATGTAAAGAAAAGATATCCATTCATTCAATATTTAGGGCCTACATCTCTTCCACTCTTAAATGAATGTTTTGTTGTTGTCTGTAGTACTAATTATGGAACCGTTTTATGCAACTAGTCCTTCACCAAGCACATTAAAGATTGCATCAAATGGGCTAGCCAAGGATGGCGGCGGTCAATCTGCCGGTAATCATTTTACCTTTCAAGGAATGTTCGCTTGGATGGCTCCAGAGACTATCAGAGGAGAGTCAACTGACAAGCTCAGCGATGTTTGGAGGTAGGATTTCTAAGGAACTGACCAAAGCTTTAAGGCATTAATGTGTGTGTAGTGTATTGTAGTGGTAAGTAAGGATGCATGCAGTGCGTTTTAAGAACCATTCAACAAAATGCACCTCGGCATCTCTTCTACTTCCTCTCATTAGTCTCTTTGGTAACCGGACTCTTACCATCTTTGACACAGCACTTATGTCCACGCTAAGTCTTAGAATAGCGCTTTAGAAATTTAGAGTTTATGATGTCGATTATGATCTAATAATTGACCTTTACAGTCGTTCTATCTAATCTGACCTGTTTTAAACTGTAAATTTCTCTGATGTGTTGCTTATAAATATTTGCTCTTTTCACACAAACACTTGAATTATGTGCAATTTTTGATGGCGATAGCACCTCCCAGGTATATTGCATTCATTAGAGCTGTCATATTGGAAGAATGTCATCATTTCGAAGACAATCACACATCATGCATAAGATTGAGATGTTATTGTTATTGACGTGGATGGCTTCAAACCGTCACTGCCAGAACCCTGCAACGACCAAATTCATGTGTCTGCCCTCCCTGCAGCAGCTGATTGACCTCCCTACTGGATATCCTGACTATACTTTCTCCACCTCAGTCCAAGATCTTGGCCTCCTATTTGATCAGGAACTTACTTATGCACCTCATCTCTGTAGCCTCAGTTGCGACTGCTTGTATCAACTGCGCCAGCTTCTCACTGTTGCTCGCTCTCTCTCAACTTGGACAGCAACTACACTTGTGCATTCTTTCGTCACAGCTCTGGCTTACCATCTGAACGGCTGGACTGAGTCGACCTTATTCTACACTGCTTGCGACTTATCGGCCAATATCCAAATTCAGTCACGTTCAAATTAAATGCTGGAGGTCTTGCGCTGGCTCCCTGTCCATCAGCATGTAGAGTATAGGGTCGCCTCCTTGGGATGGTGCCCTGCTCCAACTGATCTACTTGACTTTTATTGGCCTGGTACTCGAAGTAGGCGCTCCCTATGCTTCGCGTTTAAGGGGTACTCTAAGTCCTGTTTGTCCGTGCCACTATCGTGCAAAGCCGCACTTTTTCTGCAATAGGCCTGGCAGTATAGAATGGCCTCCCTCTTGAGCTGTTCCTGCTCCCTGGGTTTAATCTCTGACACATTATATTAGGGCTTGAAAACTTATTTTTGAATATGCTGGAATCAGGACCTCTGAGTAGTTTCCTGTACGAGGTGCTATATAAAAAAACTTGAATGAATGAATGAATTTTGCTTTTCAGTTATGGTGTAACTGTTTGGGAAATACTGACTAGAACTATGCCATACAAGGGTGTGAAACAAGCTGTACTAATAAAGGATCTAACTGAAGGAAATCGGACTCTACCTGTTCCAAGTCGATGCCCTGATGATATCCGTCATGTCCTGAATGGTTAGTACCACAGTTGTATGGTCTCGAGACTCTGTACTCAGTCTTGGTCTAGAGACATGCTTTTTGATGTATCAATCTCGGTCTTGCTACCCCGCTGTCTTGGTTTTGGTGTCGCGGTCATTTCTTGACTTCTTGAAAGCTGTCTTGAGGCGAAAGTCTTCTTTTTGTGAAGAAGCGGTCTCAATCAACCTCGCGCAAACTGTCTTTAGTTCTTGCGCTATAAAATTGCCCTGTGGCGATCTGATGACTCGTAACTCGTAAGTGCTAAACATACAGGAAGTTTATAAAAACGATCTTTCTGGTGAGCGTTTGACACCAATGTTCATATGCGGTTTAACCTTGATAAAAGTAATCGGTTGACCCAGTGCTTTTTGGTAAATAATCGAGAAATCAGCACGTAGCAGATACTGAAGAGCGTTTGTAATTTATTTCGATTTTCTATACGTACTGCAGTCATCAGAGACCTCAAGCAGTAATATTTGCATTCAAGCAATTTGAAGTCGGGGGATAAACAAAAGAAATGGCTGTACCGTTTGCCGCTGGTGTCAAGCCACAGTTAACGAAACGATTGGAACGACATCTAGTTTCTCCAGTGACATGTCATCAATTAATAATTTCCTTATTTGGTATGAAATATTGTTAGCTTAGATTAAGAGAATAATTGTTTTCGAATATGGGTCCATTTTGCATTTCCATCACTTTAAAAATGTGTGGTTAATACTGTGTTGGATCTTCGGTCTCGGTCTTGGTTTTGGTCTTGGAACTCAACTGTCTTGGTCTTGTCTTGAAGTTTTAAGTCTTGCATACAAGTCTTTAGTACATTGTTGAAAATGTTTTGAAGGTACTGTATTTAGGCTTGATAGAACCAAATGTGATGGGTAACTGCATCACAACGTACAGTATGAACAAGGGTTTGAAAGTTGTCTCGTCCATTGCAGGCAATGTGAGAGAGGTCAAGCAACTGGCAAAAGGAATTACGATGAATAGGTCTAAGTTTGGATTTGGGTGAACCTCTAAAAGCAAGTCTCAGATTACTCCTGTCGGGATTTGCCAGTGTGCGGTCGCCACTTTCCATCACTGGCCATATAATATTCTGGAAATTTCTTGTGAGACATTTGCATTGTTTGTTTCAAATTTAGAATACGAGTGATATGTATCTATTCCTAACTCTGTACTCCAGACTTCCTGTTTCTTGGCAGGAAGCGCAATGGAAGGAATTGGATCAGTATTGAGTGAATTTACGATGGTTATTTCTTATTTCAGAATGTTGGAAGCAGAAAAAGGACAAGAGACCAATGTTTCCTAGTATCGTGTCCATGCTACATGCTGTTGCTGGTACGTTTATAAAGCCAAAGTGTGTACGAATTCCAGATTATACCATGCTGAGAACATCCTTTATTTTATATCGAGCTCTCTTTGCTGACATAATTTTTCCAATTTTCCATTTATCAATAGTCTCTTTAAACATAATGTTCAACTCTAATTGTCTTAACAGGACCTTGATGTAGCAATTAATGGTTGACATTTTGATGCATGATATTGTAGAGATGAGCAGAAGCATTTTTTTAAATGGCCATGTAACGATTTATAAAATGACACGTGCATTGGCCAAATCATTTTAGGTCAATCGTGATCATACTTGTTAATTACAGACTTCTAAAGCACCACTCGTAAGTCAAGCCCAGGGCACCAGCTTATTCATGAGCACTATGTCAAGTCAGATGTGTTTTCATAAGGCTAGTCAAAAGGAAGTTCCAGAGGGTGTGAGAGCTGAGACAATTGCATTAGTCTATATTAATGGTTTATTTCTCTTGTACAGTCAGTCTCTATAGATCATAATTATGTGCATTCCTGTGCATAGCATTTGTCAATCTTTAAATTGGTGCATGTGTTTATAAAATCCATCAGTTAAAATAACGACCTTACTGGTTATCTGAGTTACAATGCGCTGCCAGTTTCAGTGTTGAGAAGCCAAGACTTGTCCAAATAAGCACCAGGCGATGCCTTTCACCTGACTGTACAATATTATTGTTATTGTTCCGAGCATTCTTAATGCACACTAGGTCCAACAGAAATGCAATAGGGAGTTGATTAGATCAGAGGGTGATCCAATGATCCTATATGTCATCAGAAATGAGTTGAACAGCAGCTACTGCTTCCAACATTCTGAAATAAGAAATAACCATCGTAAATTCACTCAATACTGATCCAATTCCTTCCATTGCGCTTCCTGCCAAGAAACAGGAAGTCTGGAGTACAGAGTTAGGAATAGATACATATCACTCGTATTCTAAATTTGAAACAAACAATGCAAATGTCTCACAAGAAATTTCCAGAATATTATATGGCCAGTGATGGAAAGTGGCGACCGCACACTGGCAAATCCCGACAGGAGTAATCTGAGACTTGCTTTTAGAGGTTCACCCAAATCCAAACCTAGATTTGTAGGCTGCTATTAGCGCCGTTGTATTGCAAGCTGTCTGTTCTGTTAGTAGTTAAGATTTCAATTGCATAACATGTAAATGTACAGCGCAGTGCGTTTGTCAAGCGCTTAATAAAGAAAAGATATTATTATATTATTATTATAACAAGAAGTATTGGTTATAGATTAGTCAGATTGAATTAGGTTTTAGATTTGAAAAATATTGGAGATCTGCCACCTTTGAATGAGCAATTTAGCCACTGGTCAGATAATTACGGTAAGATACGACATACATTTGTGCAAAGCGTAATGCTTTTCTATTTCAGATTGCTGATTCAAATCTTACTGAAAACTGTTCACCTTCAGAATCCCACGACTGCAGCTTTCGTGAGATACTGCCACGCATTTGCCTGTTAATCCGGATTACGCTTTTATACATCGTCAAAGATGCATATAAACATTTCTTGCGGTAATCTCGTCTCATGACTTCTATAGACTATAGTGACGTTATCATAACACTCAGTGACATCAATCGATGGTCGCTTCAAATGAAAGCCAAGTCTAAGTGATAGTGCATGAGTGAATCATAGTCGACATCTGCTTCAGTTAACTGAGGATCGTAATTCGACTGTGAAGTGACTACATGCATTGTAATTATTGACTTCTCTTGCACTGGTGTCTGATGAACAAGGCATCAACCAATGGTGCACCAAAACCAAGTATGAGGTCCATATCCAGAAGCTATTGATCATTCGAGTCAGTGTGACCACTCCTTGGAATTTTTCCCAAGATCTTGGGAGTTTTGGGGTCCGGCTTGGGATCTGGGGATTTTTACACAGCAATCTTGGGATTTTTTCTAAGGTCTACAGACTAGTTTTTACCGTACTTTCCAACAGTGGCAGCGATTCATAATAGAAAAAGTTGCTCAGACTGAAAGACGCTTATTATTAGTTCTTAGCGAGGCATTTTTGCGAATAATTGTGATTGCTAAAACGCATTTCATAATTCAGCACAACTTTTCCTTTTTAGTAGCGGGATTTTTTGGTGCACCTTTAGTCAATCTTGGGATTTTGATGGCAAGAGCTTGGGATTTCAGTAAATGGAGAGTGGTCGCACTGATTCGAGTACATCGACGAATGAACATTTTAGCACTGTTTTAAAACGTTCATGCACCCATGTAAACCACAACACTATGTGTTACTAAATTTGCGATGAATGTGTTTGTTATGCATAATATTATAACTCGGCGTTTAAAAATAAAAAGTATTGGAAGAAGGCTGTCCTCGTTTACCTAACCAATGCCAGCATTTCTAATTAACAATAAGTGCATCCATCATCTGTAAGCAAATGGTTTTGGTAAAGCCACCATTCACACACGTCCAACCCATTCAACTCGGTCGCATGTTTTCGGGGTATTGCTAAAGTAAAGAGAGTTAGTAATAATTATGTATGTATTGTATTCGTTATTTACAGACTTGACCCTGTGGACATTTAGAATATGCTAACATTTGTTCAAAATTTGTTATCATACCGGGTACTCAAGTTAATATTAAATTGTTTAGTGTAAAACATAAAAAAGTAACATTGCGCTTCTGAGTAGATTACCTTGAAGGGGTGCTGTATAAAAACTCACTAATAATAATACATGTAATAATTTGTGACAATAAGATACTGATAGTTGTGCACTTTTAGGAATAGCTATGCTTCAATAAATCTTGCTTTGTTGACTTATGACGAATGAAATCCACTTGTCTGTAATACGGCGGCTTTTGAGATAGACGTCATGTGTGTGCAATAGATATATATATATATATATATATATATATATATATATATATATATATGTATACATATATACAAGAATTTCAAGTAAATATATTGTTTGGAGTGGCCTTCTGCCATCCCGCCATCTGTCGCTTTGCCGCTATCTGATTGTAATTCGCACTTCATTTAGTGGATAAGTAGGATGGTCTCGAAGGGTATTGGCCTACATGTAAATAGAAGAGCTCTTCGATAGAGCGGGAGACCTGCTTTAGTTAAGTAAGTGTTCGTTGTGCACCTCTATGTGTCGAGTACCCTTAGTGGTCAGTTTTCGAGAGTGTACTCCGAGTGGTCGCTTCTCATGTGTGTGTGTGCATCGTTCTGATTTTGTTGTAAATAGTGTAAATACAATGTTATCAATATCGCGAAAAGTCTTCATTTCTTGTCATTTTTTCATATCGTTCTTACTTACTTTTCACCTTTAGACTAACAAGCTAACAATAATATGTAATACACTTTATATATTTACTGATTCTGGGGCAAATTCCCTCGGTTATCAGGCGATGGGTAGCTGTGCAATGTGTCAGTCGTAGATTGGTCTTTCGCTTCATAGTTTTACTGTCTGTTTAAGTCTCTAGAAACGGTTAATATATAAAGTTTATTATAAATGATAGTTCACCGTGAAAACTAATTAACTAAACCCCAATGGAACTTTGTATAGCGTTAACTGCGGACCGCTTCAGGCCATTTAGCCTACACGTGTGTCTGTCGCTGTTCAAGAAAACCAGGATTTTGCTAGGCTGCTTTAACTAAAAGCTGCATAACAAACGTGAAAGCGAAAGTGTTTGACTTATTTTGCTGACCTATATGGGTATATTTCACAAAAGGAGTCAAATTCAGAAATAGAATTGGAGAAAAAAGAAAGTCATGCAAAATGAGAAAAAATTCTTACACAAATATTTTACTAGCAGTGCTGAAGCATACTTTATATTGAGCAGAGCTTAAATTTGACAGATTTGGCCTAATTTTTCATTTTAATTTTTTTTACTATGTGGAAAACATACAACTTTGATTCCTAAATATTTACAACTCCGTTACTTAATATAATACACAATACAATATGCCGGCAATGTTTATAATTAGTTGGTAATTAGTATTAAGTGTGCATTAAATTATTACACAGCAACCTAAATTATTATGACGATAAATTAGTAGGCTACCATTAAATAAATTCATTTTAATAGAAAAATAAAGTACCGTAACGTAAATATTCATAATTAGGTCACCACGCTGACCGGACGAGTTAAGATACAAAAAATAGTTTGTATCTTAAATAGATAGTTGATAGTGCACTATGCAAAGTGCACGCAAAGTGCAATAATTATACAGTCACGGAGATGTGAATCTTTTGTATAGGCCTAGGCTACTGTAACATTCCCGGATAAATTTCCGAAAATTGTCAACAGAACTTACAGAAGCACACATCTATATTGATTTCTTGTTGGTAAAATCAATGCAGACATGTTCGCTGCTATCGCAGATGTCAATTCAAAAACCGAGAGTTTTCAATAATTATTTATTCCACAGATGGCAGAAACCCATTCGCAACGGTGTTGTAACCAATAATTATGTGAAGACAGCGGGTTTTATTTATTTTTAAATTATTTAGTTCGCTAATAACTTAATAAAAACAATATAGGGCTTAGAGCAATGGATATAATTTTATGTAAGTTAATGATATAAAAATTATAAAACATCAGTTCAGCGTTTCAACTGTTAACGTAGGCTAACGTTGAATTGACACCATTAGAAAGGACAATGCAATTTCGGTTTAAAAATTGGACTTTATAATATTTTTCTCATATTAATCATCACACAGAGGAGCATATAGCCTACATGTAGTTGGTTCGGGGACGTTTCGTCAATCGTCAACGGAGGATTCGTCCAGGGGAAATAATACACTTTTTCCAGTGGAATCAAAAGATATATAATTATATCCTAGCGGGTGGGGATTATGTCCTCGCATGGGGGTGGGGGGATTATTATATAAGCCATTTCTTGCACATATATTATGACGCGCTCTCAAGTTGAACTGGAAGTTGGCATGATGAAAATAATTCTTTCCTTAAATAGAAGTTGGATTGATGAAACTAATTCTTTGCTTTAGTAGTAAGAATAATTTTCATCAATCCGACTTCTAGTTTAAACCAAATTATTTTTATCAATCCAACTTCTACTTAAGGAAGAGTTATTATCATCAATCCATCTTCAATTGCATGTAGGCTACATGTATTTTGCGCACCTGCCGTCACGCTTAATGGGCTAGCAATCCCTTTATTGGTCAACGAGAATTAGGCCTAATAATCGATTCCGTTTGACGAACAGTCCGTTGACCAATTCGCTCACGTCTGTTGTAGACCTAGGTTAAGCGCCCGGCTGGACAGCATAATTTTCGTTGTGTAGGCCTACAGTCCGTTGACGAATCGTTCTTTGACTAAACGTCCGCATACCATTCCAAGAGACAAATGGACAGCTGTGCATTAGAGATGGACAGGAGAGTTCATTAGAAATTAGTCCCATTACATAGATTCTGACTGTCTAAATGCGCGCCTCTTGGAAGTTGTGTACAGAAACTATTAGGAAGGAATTAGTGTTCTGGCATCTGCGCTGCGAAAATTATGCTGTCCAGCCGGGCGCTTACCTAGGTCTACAACAGACGTGAGCGAATTGGTCATCGGACTAATTTATACTTTCCAGTTGGTATGCAGACATGCAGTTGTTAAATAAATACGATGATAATTGTGATGACTTGACAACATTGATCGTCGTGTGATAAAGCGAAAGGCGTGTTTACGGAACGACCAATTACTGCTTTTAGGAATTCCGGTGCGCCACTAATTAAACTATAAATACAATAATACTGTGCTATATTGGATTTAGAAACAAATCTGCATTCTAGCTGAATGGTTGCAACTTACAGGTCGAACACGCATTAATCGCGATCGTAATCGTAAAGAGAACATTTATAAAGCGCCACTCTAAAGCTAAATGCAGGACACGAGCTTATTCACACTAGAAGAATCTCAACTGGACAGACAGACAGCGAGGCAGGCAAACAGGCAGGCAGGCAGGCAGGCAGACAGACAGACAGGCAGGCAGGCAGAAAGATGGGCAGACAGACAGAGAAACAGAGAGACAGGCAGACAGACAGACAGACAGACAGACAATCAGACAGACAGACAGATAGGCAGACAGACAGACAGACAGACAATCAGACAGACAGACAGATAGGCAGACAGATGGACAGACAAACATGCAGGCCTAAAGACAGGCAGGCAGGCAGGCAGGCAGACAGATAGACAGACAAACAGACATATTAATATGCATGCATGCATGTATGCATGATATAGCCCAAACATTTGTCCCTTCCCTCTGGTCCGCATTTTTACATTACGCTGCCCATCTCCTCCAACGGAGTAGACCTACTAAGACCAAGATTAGGAGGCTTCGATGCATTGATCCTGCAGAGCTAACTCCTCTACGTGATGGCGCAATTGGATACCACCGTGTCCAGAAAACGGACCGAATCAGATCAAACAAAACCCAGACTATACTGTCTGATTGAATCTTGCGTTTAACTTAAGGCTGGGGCTGTACTGAAATAAAGGCATGTATACCACATTCAGATTCGGTCGACGGGATTTTTGCATTAAGCCCGACTCCTTGTCTTCCTTTGGGTCGTCCTCATTCCACGGTTTCCAACCTCTCTTGCGGAAGTCCTTAGCGAACGACTTTGGCAAGTTGTGGTCGTATACGTGCCTCTGTCACGCAGCAGAATAATTTTCAAATCAGAGCAAGCTGGAAAGTTAACCTGGAATAAGAGTGTACTTGATATTGCCCTTCTTTCAAAGTTCATAAGTTAACACACGTCCTTCCGACAGAACATCTGATTGGTGTGCACTGCGAGAGGCGCTATATAAATTGATAGATATGCAATACAACATCGATGGCGCTGAGCAACTGTGACTTAAGGACTTGTTTAAACGTTCTTACACAGTGACCGCCTGAGTATAGTCTCGAACCCGTACTGTACACGTTAGAGGTCGAGCATTTGGTTATCGTGCCCCATCTGTGATGCATTGACCCCGTGTCCACAACCTTATTGGGATTCGTCTTCTGCCAGCTTAAGGTCGTATGAAGGAAATTAGAGCGCATATACTGCGTTCCTTATAAAAGTTGGAGCTTTACGTTTATACTTTTGTCTATTACATAACATGACATTATTTGTAAAGAGCAACTTCCAGGAAAAGCTGGCCAGTAGCGTTCCCGACCAAGCAGGTCCAACGGAACAGAAGCCACGTTTCTTGCGGAACAAGGAAGATGACAGACTGATTGGCTCACTTCTATTTTCCAGGTTAAAGGGCCAATAACAACAAAACTGTGCTAGTTATTGATGAACAAGCCCGAAGGAAAACAAGGAAACCGCTGCAGCCCCCGATCAGATGGACCAGAGACCAGGAGGAGGCTGTGTGGTTGACTCCTTCTTTGATCATCCTGAAAATGCCTCTTATACGTTGTATCTAGACGTTACATGTATAGCGGAATCGAAAGGAAATCGGTGTGTGCGTGTGCTGTCACTTTAAATATTAAAATTTCCATTCGTCTCATCCTGTGGTGATATCGCCACGAGCTCTGCCTTTTCGCAAATGTATTGAAGCGAGCGTCTTCGAAATTGCCATGCTATATAAAAACTTCCTTTCTCTCATTACGATCGTACAAGTATCGATATATTCGTTCTTAAATAATATTTCGCCAAATTCTTTTCCTTGTCAGAAACGTCGCCTTTGGATTATTTTCGTTTTGACATTCTGTTTAATCGCAAACTGTTCCTCAAAATGCAAACTGTTGAATTTGGAGAATTTAAACCTGTTATTATGGGAGACCCTGCATTAAACGCTCATATGTAAACACCACGTGCACACAGTGTGGTAGCATGCATTGGGTAAGCAAAGCTTCGAGATTTTTTATATTTTCTATATTTATTCTTTAATGAAGCGTCTGACAAACGCACTGCGCTGTAGGCCTACATGTGCATGTTATGGCGATTAAACAATTCACAAGAACACAAATTACAGAAGACATAAATCAACAAAGTTACAGCCATGCAAGGCGCAAGCTCATTATACGTTTTGCTGCCACCTAGGGAATAAAGGCTGAACAAAACCCTGGGGGCCTTACGGGAGTCGAACCGAGTCTGTGAGCACTTCAGGCAAGAGTGTAATCCTTTATACTATCCCCCTCCCTGTTCGAGGCAATTTGTCTTTTTTCGCTTCACAGAAGACGTTTTTTTACTGAGTCGCAGTTCCTAAGAGCTGATTACTTTCCTTAAATAGCGCTATATAAATGATTGATTGCGTCAGACGACAGCATCAGATGACCTATTATGACATCCCTTACATGCAGCGCTAAATCCTCCGAATTATCTGACTATGAAGGACGTCGTCAATTAATTTAAGCGGCGCTTAAACTCCGTTCGAGCCATACAATTCTCGAATGTTCCCGAAGGACTTTTTGCCCCGAGGCTTCGCAGGCATTTATTATAGCATCACTGATCTCTTTCGAGCCCCCAGATTACTCCGCGTCTTGTTGAAAGAGGATCGATACGAGCTAATAAACTTCTGCCTATGCGCATGTCTGGTCAGCGTCATTTGCATCGCACCCTTTCACGGCGTCTGGCAGAGGCCGTCGATGTAGAAGATAGGCCTACCTGTATAAATTATCTGCATTTTATGCCCTCTGGCGTCCAGATCCTTTTAGCCGTTGGTCCGTGCAAAGACGGGCGACCGAGTATCTAGGTCTTCGTCGAAAGATGGTTCGTCCTTCTATGTCCATCGAAATATTGGCTCATATTATACGGATTCATATCTTGACACAGCATTATAGACTCTGCAAATTGCTTTGAGCCGTCACCTGCTATGGATACATTGGATACATACATACATACATATATACACATACTGACATGCATACATACATACATACATACATGCACATACATACATACATACATACATACATACATACATACATACATACATACATACATACACATATACATACCATACATACATACATACATACACACACATACATACATACATACATACATACATACATACATACATACATACATACATACATACATACATATATACATACATACATACACATTATATGTATGCATGCGGTGGTGTATATGTTCGGTGCCTTACAGCCGGAGGGTTGCGTGTTCGAATCCACCACAAGCCGCCGCGTAGGGACCCTGGGCAAGTCCTTCACTCGCAATTGCTCATGCGCTTCGGCGTGAAACTCCGATTCAGTGTCCGCGCTGTAGTCGGGAGCGCCTCTGAGTAGAAATCTTTTATAACAAGTGCTCATACATACATACATACATACATACATGCATAACTAAAAGCCACTCATCATGACTGTTATATATGCTCATGTACGATGCATATGTATACAAATGGGGTCCCTAAGGGTCAATCCTAGGACCCCCTACTATTCCTACAATACATCAATGATTTACCCAATGCCTCTTTCTTCTTTACTGCACTTTGTATTATTTGCATTATTCAGATGTATTAAAATTTTTGTCTCTCATAGCTCTTACGAAACATTGTTTAAATTAATTAACCTTGACCTAGCACTAGTAAAGGATTGGTTTAAGGCAAACAGGCTATCATTAAACCAAAATAAAACATTCTTTATCCTTTTCTGTTCCCATGGAACAATTTTCTAAGTCACGACCCCTCCAATATTAACTGAGAATACACCCACCCCGCAAACCAGAACAGTAAACTTCTTGGAGGTTTTTGTAGACCAGAACCCGACATGCAATGGTCACATAGCAAATGGCTAATAAGGTTGCAAAATATTGGTATTTAGTCATATGTTTCATACAAACCATCACACATCCTATTTAATTTATACTTCTCACTAAGCTACCCATATTTGACGTACTGCAACATGATCTGGCCTCAAACTACGCCTCACCTCTTTCAAAACTATTTGTCCTACAGAAAAAAAAAACAATTCGTCTCATCACAAAATTGCGCTACAACTCACACACTACTCATATCTCTCAGAAACATAGCATCCGCACACTTGATCAAATTAGAATAGCACAAACTGGTGAATTTGTTACCCAATCTGTTACCCATGGCAAGGCATTCGCTAATTACTTTGACCTTGCCTCTAATGTTCATTCACATTGCACTCAAACAGCTGGTTACTACAGAGTTAGTTTTGCTCGAACGAATACTCGCAGATTTTTTATGAGAATAGCTGGTCCAGCCATCTGGAATGATCTGCCTGTCAGCATTCTCAGTGCATCCAACCTTCCCTCATTTAAGATATTCTGCATGCATGAAGCTGCTTATTTAATTAACGTTAACACATAGATACAATTGCTTACCCAAAATTACCTCTATTGTCTACTTATTGTCTATTCGTAAGCAATGAAAAGCTGTCATGTTATGTTATGTAAAATGTAGAAACACTCGTAGCTACTCACCTGGGCTGTTAATAAAATTAAAAATATATTGCCTATGCCATAATTCAAAATAAATTTATTGGAAATACTGATACTTTCACCAGTGTGTTTCGACGAGTTAACCTTAATTGTACACAATAATTATCATGTAGTAAAATTAACGAGTAGTACTCAAATAAATGTTACATAGTCCCTACCATAATTCACTCTATTTACTACGGTTTATCCTATCCCTTAACAATCATTTCAAATGCATGCAGTTTAGAAAGGTGCCTAGAGGGTTAAACTTTCGCCAAACCTGTGCTCAATTCCTGTAAGTCGGCTATGCAGCCACGCAACTGCGGTGGCTTATAACAGCTGTAAAAAGCTGTCCACGTTGTCTTCAAAACAGTATGCTTTGGCAGCAGGTAGCAGAACCATTCTCACTCTACAAAACAACTAGCCTGCAGCAGCATAGTTTCACAACCTATACACAGTTTACTAGGCCTACATAATTTTGTCTTTTGTGATTACTGTAAACATTATGTTTAAGTTATCACAAAGAATACAACATTCTGAACCTTGGCTTCTAAGTCTGCATTTCAAGAAATAAATTTTTACTTGATATAATTTTAAAATTTTAGCAATTCGTCAAGTATAGCCTAAGACTTGGCGATTCATCCCTTGCTAGCTCATTGCTGGAAAAAGAAATAGCTTTCCCTCTTTCCTGGGATAAAGAAGATGACCTAACTGGAGGGCCTATGATGTTAATTCACGATAATTGTAGACGCAAGGCATGATAGCGCTGTAACAGCTACTGAACCTTCCTGTTAACATTAGTTTTACATCTTGATCTCTCTTTTTTTATTCTTATGACCTAGCTGTAATCAGCTGCGGTGTGTCAGCTGTTTTTTTGTGGCAAAAAGAAACAAATATAATAATAACAACAATAATAATAATAATAATAATAATAATAATAATAACAACAATAATAATTATGATAACAAAGTCAATAATAATAGGAAGTTGGTCCCTAAAACGGGTCCATGCGGTCGTCCGTATCAATGTTGACAACATCTAGATTCTGTATAATATGTTCAGGATATGGCTATTAGTAGCATCCACTGCGCCGGGGTTTAATGTCCAAGGCATCAACCAATGGAGGACCAAAACCAATCCGTAATCAGGTCCATATCCAGATCAGTCCACGAGACAAAAGGCTGTGCGACGGAAAGATCTTTATTGTTATCGTTATTTTTTGTCCAAGCCAAAATGATCATTCGAGATAAAAAATATATTGGAGATTATTTTACGGAACCGTACAAATTTAGAAATGACTGTGAACAGTGAAGTCCAATAACTCTCTCGGAATCGAATGCATCAAAGGATCAGAGAGGCAGAAGCGATATGGCATCGTCAATGATATGATTTGACAGGCTTTCACTGAAGCCAAAATACCTGCCATGAGCGACTCCAACCACGTCTCCAGAACTGTCAACAAAAGGCCTGATGGGGTCACCGTAATACCTTGGCTCTCAGGTTGTTGCTTGGGCTGACATGTCACGTGCCGGACACACACACGCAGCATCATACGAGCAGAACTATAGCATCGCAAAAGGCAGATTCGAGAGCGGAAAATGTTGCCCATGAAAAATGGCCATTCTGATATCTCGCAATCATAACATTTCATCCCTATTTGCAGTCGAAACAGCAGGAAGTTGGCACACACACGAGTCGCTGGAGTTTGTCCAAGAACTGGGAATCAAGAATAATAGGCCCTACAACTTAAAAGACTTGCAGATGGCAAATACATGAGAGGGTTTGCATTCTCTAGTGTTCGTGTGTACCTGTTCTGCGTTACGCTAAATAAAGTATATTAATATATTTTTATTTTATTTTACCTGAGTTACGTACAATCTCTCAGGATTAGGATAGGTATTGCATTTTCTGGGATGGCTAGCCTTCTTTGGTGTGCTTAAACGTAGACCTATGTCATTATTATTAATAGGACTGGGCATTTAACGCGTTATTAACGCGATTAATGCGTTAATTAATTAACGCGATGACATTTTTTAACGCAGTTACGCGATTGTCACTGCGCCCAATTATTTCTAGACATTTGCTAAAACAATTCTTGATAAAACCGCTGAGTTTAAACTTTGAACTTAAAAGTAAAAACTAAAAAGTAAAAACAAGTAGTAAAAGCATGTGTGCTTTTTGTTTATTGTCTGCAATCATATAATATATAGCGCATATTAAGTAACTACTCAGAGTCGGTAGAGTAGTTGTACTTTTTACCGTATCTATTGTGACATGCGTTAAAAATTTAATCGCGTCGTTAAAAATTTTAATCGTGCGATTAATTTCGATTAAAATTTTTAATCGTTGCCCACCCCTAATTATTAATATTATAATTAAAATTATTATTATTATTATAATTAGGTTTTTATTAGTATATTATTATTAGGTAATCGTAATTTTAATGACGATCGCTTACACATAGCAGCATAATTAGTTAGCTCCTTCTATGGTGCTTCAAAATGTTATTCGATAGCGCAGGTACCAAGAGTTAACCAACACAGAATTTCAATTGTCTTTTTTTAAGCGCAAGCGCTTGCGCCCTCTTGGATAGATTCCAGAAGACGGTATCCAGGAGATGAAGCTCGAAGGAATGGAACTGAAATTGTTTAAGCTTTCGTATTTCTACCTACATTCGCTCTACATACTTGAACGGCTTCAGGACAATATTTGCTATCACGCTACACTGGAAACTCGCGTCCTTTCGACAGATTCCCAACGGCCGCCCTACAAATTTACGCTCATAAAATAATGGCCTATTTTCTTCGATCGGGATCTGCTACTACTGACTGCTTCTGCTGCTACTGATACTAATGCTGCTACTATTGCTGCTGCTACTGTTGCTACTGCTGTTGCTGCAACTACTGCTACTACTATCTGGTGTTACTGCTTGTTCTGCTGATACAATTCGTGCTGCTACTACAATAATTATTCGTCCTGCTGCTACTGCTACTGCTGCTACTGCTGCTACTGCTACTGCTGCTACTGCTGCTACTGCTACTGCTGCTACTGCTACTGCTGCTACTGCTGCTGTTGTTGTTAATGTTACTGCTTGATGACATTGTTATTGTTGCTGTTACTGCTACTGCTGCTACTATTGTTGTTACCGCCTGTTCTGCTGCTACAATTCGTGCTGCTACTGCTGCTGCTTCTGCTGCTGTTGTTGTTACTGCTTGATGACATTGTTATTGTTGCTGTTCCTGCTACTACGAAATAGTAATTACGTCGATATCTCTGCGTCGTATAATGGATGTGTTTTTTCTGTGACGCTGACGTCGAATTCATCGTCGAATAACATCAGTTGTTGACCTTTTGAACTTGGCGGCCATCCTCCTTGATTCTAGCGCTCTCTGTCCACCATCCAGATCCTAGCAACGCACGACAGACAAACGATACCCTGGACTGCAGACTAGGCATATATACATATGCACATTCATATGTACATTATATATATATATATATAGGCTACATGTCACGCCTACATTACTTCATGTTTCGCATATTATATATGTTTTAAATATGCTATATATATATATATACGTGAGGCAATATACATATTTGAATCCTCTGTATATATATATATACGCATATGCGTATGTGTGTGTGCGCGCGTGTGTGTGTTGATTAATTAGAAATGCCTGCATATAAGGTGGAGACGAGATAAATGTTTTGATGAGTTTTTCTCGTGCGACGTATTCGAGCGATTTACAAGGACGCCCATTCTGTAAACACTACGTGCTCACGGACACTGTCACTATATGTAAAAATGTTTTGCTGCAGCTATTCTTATAATATAATAGAAAAATTGCTATATAATATGAAAAATTGCTTCGGCCCTGTCGCTGATGTCATGTCGAACTCGACTTGAGACGTAGCTCTTCAGTGAGTTTACCCGCCTTGTGCAGCCTCTCTTTCTCTCAGGTGACTAAACTTTCGCACAGTGACCTTATTTTGAGCTTTTTTTATAGCACCATCCGTTGAAGCGTTATGCATTATACACCTGCGCTATAGAAGTTGTTTATTTATCTATTTGTTAGAGTGGGATTAGAGGAACAGGAGCGTGAAGTGGAAGAGCAGAGAGGAGAGACACGAAAGAGGATTGATATGCAGATTATGACAAAGAGGATACGTGCGAAAAATATGAGGAGAGGAGTTTAAATCAAGAGGATGGAAGAGATAATACGTTTGAGGAATATGAGGAGAGGAGCTTAAATTAAGAGGATGGAAACGATGATAAGTGTGAGGAATAGAAAGAAAGGATTGTAAATCAAGAGAATGGAAATGAGGATACGTGTGAGGAATTAGAAGAGAGGAGTGTAAATGAGGAGCGCAGAGCTGCGTCTGAACATGAGTGGATGGTTGATCGTTACTGGTTCCAAGTCTTGTGATGCTGAGGATGCGTTGAGGAGTGAAATCATCAGATTGTTGCTCTGACGTATATAGATCGCCATCGGCTGATGATGCTGATGCTGCTGCTGCTGCTGTGGTGTGATGCTCGCTCTGCATCGATTGCTCGTCTTGGCAATCGACGTCACCATCTTCGTCGTCATCATCATCATCAGCTACAGCCCAAGACGAAGGAGAAGGAGAATAGGGAAAGGAAAAACAGGAGAAGGAGAAAAATAAGAAGATGAAGTGGAAAGACAAGTGGAACAAGCAGAAGAAGGATGAGAGAGGGATAAAGGAAAGAAAGAGGAGAGGAAGGCGGAGGAAGGAGAAAAGAAACAGAAGATGGAGGCTGAGAAGGAGAATAAATGGATAGGAGGAGGATAAGAATGAGAAATCAGAAGGAGAAAGACAAGTGGAAGAAGAAGAACAAGCAGAAGAAAGATGAGAGAGATAAAGAAAAGAAAACAGAAGTCGAAGGAAGAAGAGCAGATGCAGGAGAAGAAGTAGGAGAAGGAGAATGATGGATGAGGAGAATAAGGAGAAGGAGGAGAAGGAGAAGGAGGAGGAAATGGAGGAGAAAGGCAGGAAGAGGATAAGAGCAGAGGAAGAAGAAAGCGGAGGATGAGATAAGGAAGACGATGATGATGATGGAGAAGGGCAACGGGATGCAGAGACAGGAACCAGCGTCACTTCGGTTGATGTCGTTGTGTCATAAATGCGATGCTGCGTTGACTCTGACGACCGCTTGGAGGTGTTCGACGAAAGCAGCGCTAAAATCACGGATGACCTCAACGGTTATAAATTTGAGCAATTATTTGTTTTCACTTAGCAAATAGATTTCGGAGATCTGGTGAAGATTCATTTGCGGGGGATAGGCCTAGGGGACTTGGGGATTTGCTACACACCCGGTCACTCAGTCAAATTCCAATAAGGGTGTGTGATGCATTCTGGTATAGCCGCAAGAGCTTCTGATCTGTCGGTGTAAATGAAAATGAATTGTTTATAAAGCGACTATATTAAAACCCAACTGCAGTGAAGAATCGATAAAACGTGTCATAATATTCCAATCAGAGAGAATTTATGTCAGTGCGTACTTCATTCCAACTTAATCTATTCCGCCCAGAAATTGTCATAAATTCAAGTTCAAAACCCAGAGCACGCCACATGGCTCCAATGGGGACACGGTAGCAGGTTGGTTAGAGCGCTCGCCTTGAGTACAGGTTCGAGTCTCCTCTGCGACAGTCACTGTGTAGAAACCTAAAGAAAGTCTTCACAGTTGCTCAGCATCACCGATTGATGCTTCGTCATTAGACAATGGCTCTTTCTTCTTCTTCCTCCTCCTCCTCATTCTTTTCTCTCCTCCGTCAGGCGTGCGCCGACGGAGGATGTGGCTTCAACATGACGTCTCTAAATCTCTCTATCTCTGGTTTTATCAATGGCATTCCTCATATCCATGTCCTGCGCCTTCAGATCCTCCTTTACATTGTCTATCCACGTCTCTGTCGGTCTTCAAATGGCTCTTAACAATGCGTAATAGCCTAATAATAAGTTGTAAAGCCTATTTGCGATGATAATTTGAACAGACATGTTTGCGAGAATGAATTACCGGTACCAAAATTAATAGCTGCACAAAATTGCGGCTTCCAGCTAACTTTCAGAATGACCATAATATTGACACTTTAATTACAGGCGCTGGTATAGTGAGCCAAGCTAAGTAGTTGAATATCACAGACCATCATCATATCATATGACCAAGGACTTAACTTGCCCCCACAAAGTAGTGGTGACTAATTCTTCTTCCCACCCCTCCTTTTCCTCTTTCCTTCCCCTTCTCCCCTCTTCCTCCCTCCCTCTTCTTCCCAATACAATCTAATATAAAGTAATGTAAATCAAAGTAATGCTGCATGGTGCAATTCATTAAACTCTGAGACACATCTGCTTCCGATCCAACCATTTGTAATATAATTTCAGGTTTTATTTATTTGTTTGTTTCTATTCAGAGCACAGAATGAGTTTATTTATCTAAATTGCATGAAATTCTTATTTGAAATTTCTATATGTAGACTAAAAGTCATTATTTCGTCAGGTTATATAGTTGAATAATATGTATTTTTATTACTGTGTCGTGGGGTATTATTATTATTATTGCTGTGTGGTGGGGCTTTGCGAGAGCGCAGGAACGGGAGGCCCTTGAGGGAATTATCCGGAGGCTGGTACGCCAGAGGTACTTACCTCTATCTTCTCCCTCATTTGAGACTCTTTGCAGCAATGCGGATACCAGACTCTTTGCCTGTATTCTGCACAATCCTTGCCATGTGTTGCATATATGTAAAGTGTTACCGCCGATCAAGCAATCTCGCTACTCACTGCGACCACGGTCCCATAACCGTGAGCTTCCCATGTTTGACAACCTGGCTCAGAAATGCTTCCTTGCCCGGATGCTATACAAATAAACAATGTTTTCCCTAAATCAGTCTATTTAAGCTCTTTATTTCCCCTCTATGACTAGCCCTAAATCTTCCTCCCTTAGGTTCCCCGATGTAAAATAACTTCTCCCATTCAATTCTTTGCTTGTATATATATATATATATATACATTTTTTTTTTGCTTGAATGTATTAATCTTGCCATGTACAGTGCTGAAAATTTGCTAGTGCTTCTCAATAAAGAATATACTTACTTACTTACTTATTCGCTATGTAATTCGGTTTCCTATTATTACATACTACATGTATATGTGTGTGAATGCATGCGTGCATGTGTGTTTGTTAGTATGTTTGTGTTTGTGTGTGTATGTGTGTGCGCGCGCGCGCGTCCACAGTCCTTGACCGATATGTATGAGCTTCTGTGTATATAAGTAAGTATTTTTCTTTATTTCTTTATATGAACCGATGTGTGTGCTTTGTATGTGCGTGTGTTTGTTCGTGTTAGTATGCGTGTTTGTGTGAGTGTGTATGTGCCTGTGTCCATAGTCTCTGCCTGATATAGCTCCTGTATGCGTCCGATGTCTGTGATATATCTACACAGTATAAAAACATAATCATCTCCAAATGAAGCCGTGTGGGTATTCTGTGATACTCATAACGCTCTTTCGTTTGTTTTATGGGCGTATTTGGTGTCGTTACTGTCTCAGATATTCCCTGTATATACAGTGCACAGACGATGATGTGATTAGCGTTGCATAAAAACTGCGACGGACAAAAAGCAACAAAATGGCGGAGACCGTTACACGACGTTTTTAGGTCGCTTTGCAAAATTCATGAATCCGATTGCGTCGACCTTAATGAAAACACTGCACGC